>VZTX01031152.1:1291-22318 GCA_013400915.1 Pardalotus punctatus | reverse complement strand
CAGGCAGCGGCGGAGCCTTGGGATACCGGGACTACCGGCTGCAGCAGCTCGCCCTGGGCCGGCTCCCGCCGCCGCCGCCACTGCCGAGGGAGCTGGAGAGGGAGCGGGACTACGGCGGCTTCTACGAGGCGCGGGTGCGGCCGGCCTACGGGCTGGAGCGCGTGGCCGGCGTGGCGGCGGCCGGGGGATTCCGTGGAGGAGGAGGGGGAGGTGCTGGAGCGGCCGGCGAGGAGGAGATCAGCCCTGAGGATGACCAGAGGGCCAACCGCACGCTGTTCCTGGGCAACCTGGACATCACCGTGAGCGAGTCGGACTTGCGGCGAGCGTTTGACCGTTTCGGGGTCATCACTGAGGTGGACATCAAGAGGCCGGGGCGTGGGCAGACCAGCACCTATGGGTTTCTTAAGTTTGAGAATCTGGACATGGCGCACCGGGCCAAGTTGGCCATGTCAGGGAAGGTGCTGCTGCGCAACCCCATCAAGATCGGGTATGGGAAAGCCACCCCGACCACCCGGCTCTGGGTGGGCGGCCTGGGGCCCTGGGTGCCCCTGGCGGCCCTGGCCAGGGAGTTTGATCGGTTTGGCACCATCCGAACGATCGATTACCGCAAAGGGGATTCCTGGGCCTATATCCAGTACGAGAGCCTGGACGCGGCGCAGGCAGCCTGCACCCACATGCGGGGGTTCCCCCTGGGGGGGCCGGATCGCCGGCTCCGCGTGGACTTTGCCGACACGGAGCATCGGTACCAGCAGCCCTACCTGCAGCCCCTGCCCTTGCCGCCCCCAGCTCATTACGAGCTCGTGGCAGAGGCGGCTGCTTTTGGGGCTCACCGGGGAGCCCCCCCTGACCCTCTGCGGGGGGCCCGGGACAGGACACCACCGTTGCTCTATAGAGACCGTGACAGAGACCTTTATCCCGAGACAGAGTGGGTGCCCCCGCCGCCCCCTGTGCGGGACAGGAGTAATCGGGCAGCTGCCTATGACCCACTGGAAAGCCTGGAGCGCCGCCGGGACGGGTGGTCCTTGGAGCGGGACCGCGGGGAGAGGGAGTTGGGCAGTAGCAGTAGGGATCAGCCTAGGAAACGGAGACTGGCAGAGGATGGAGGCCGGCATTTGGACCGCTCCCCTGACAGTGAGCGCTCCTCTTCCTCCCGAAAGCGCCACTGCTTGGCCACAACCTCTCCCCCGGACCGTAGTCCCGAGCTCCTTGGAGGCCGGGAGCGTTACAGTAGTGACCCTGAGCGCTCATCCCGCTTGCTCCTCTTGGAGCGACCTTCCCCTGTCCGGGAGTCGCGCCGGGGCAGCCTGGAGCGGGGGCAGAACGAAAAGCGCGACCGCAAGAATTCCGCGGAGCGGGAGCGGAAGCATCGCGCTGCCGCTGCCATCGCCCAGGAGTGCAAAAGTCCGGCCAAAAAGGATGACCGGGTGGCAGAGGGAGGTGGCGGAGGCTCCCGGCTCAAACCTCCTCCGCAGAAACAGCAGCAGGACGGAGCGGCGCAGGCTGGGGCAGCGCCCAAGCTGTGCTTGGCTTGGCAGGGGATGCTCCTGCTGAAGAACAGCAACTTCCCGTCCAACATGCACCTGCTCCAGGGGGACCTTGGCGTCGCCAGCAGCCTCCTCGTGGAGGGAGCGACTGGGGGGAAAGTGGCTCAGCTCAAGATCACCCAACGTCTCCGTCTGGACCAGCCCAAGCTGGACGAGGTCAACCGGCGCATCAAGGTGGCGGGGCCCAACGGCTACGCCATCCTTCTGGCCGTGCCCAGCGCCTCAGACAACCGCTCCGCAGCCGGAGCTGCCGGGGCCGCCACCACCTCCACACAGAGGCCGCTCAGGAATCTGGTGTCCTACCTAAAGCAAAAGCAGGCTGCTGGGGTGATCAGCCTCCCTGTGGGGGGGAACAAAGACAAGGAGAACAGCGGGGTCCTGCACGCCTTCCCGCCCTGTGATTTCTCCCAGCAGTTCCTGGACTCCACAGCCAAGGCGTTGGCCAAATCAGAGGACGACTATCTGGTCATGATCATTGTCCGTGGGGCATCCTAAGGCCCTCGTGTTCTGTTCCCAACCCTGCCTACTCCTCCACGCAGCCCCTCCAGCGTGTGCCAGGTGCTATGGGATACAGCCTTAGCCAGCCCTGTCGTTATTTTAATTAGATCTTTGTTTGTAGGTGACTTTCCCGGCCCGATTTTCTGTTACTACATTTTTCTATAAAGGTAGAAGCCAGAGAGGTTGGTTAGGAGTAGCATGAATAGGATATTTTGAGAATTCCCTATCAGTGGGGACAGCAGGGAGGCTCAGCCTGCTTTGATTTACAGAAAATAGAAAAGAAAAATAAGAAAAACTGGGGTGGGGGGGAGGGGGGGGGGAAAGAAAAACTCCCGTCTTCTTAATTTTGATTCATGTCCTTTTTTCATTTCATGTATTTTAAAGCAAGTCCCAAGAGCTCATCCTCGAGAGAGCTCCAAACCGAACAGACCAGATTTAAAGCACTCAGTGGAAGTGGAAAACCACACTTTAATTACAGACTGGTGTCAGCTCCTCTTTTGAGTCCTTGAAATTCCGTGTCGGCCTCAGGCCAGCGGCCCTTTGGCCCGCGGGATCCCTTCCCTTGGGAGCCACAACGGTTTCCCCGTTGAGTCGCGTGGCTCAAGGTCGACGTTTTTCAGGTGAGCAGCAGCTGCTCTCGGGTACACAGCAGAACACTGAATTCCTTTTTGAAAAGGGATTCCTTTTTCATCCAGCCCCCCAGGTGCATGCACTGAAACTGGGCTTTTTAACAGGTGTATTTCCCCCATTTCCCGGTGTATCCCATATGTGCACTTTGGGTTTGTAGCAGTGACGAGGTTTGGTGAAGAGCTGAGGACTTTGTTACAAACCAGGAATGTCTTGTGCTCACTCTGGTGTGCAGGAAACAAGGAGGTGCTTTAAGGAGAACTTGAGTTATGTTGTGGGGTTTTGGTTTTACTGCCTTTTTTTTTGTTTTGTTTTCCAAGAGTTGCAGGTTCAGTGGGGTCTGGTTCCACAGTGCAAACTCTGAGCAAGTAAGTGCTTCTCTCCAGAGATGCTTTTAATTCTGTGATATTTTAATTACATAAAAGTTCTCATTAACATTTTACCTCTTTGTTAATAGCAAGGAACTGCTGTCTGCTAGGGACTTTTCAGGTACAGTGCAGTGGGCATTACATGAGGTTTATCATGGGCACCTGGAGTAAAGTGGTTTTAGCATCTTGGAGAAATATTAAACATACTCCGAGATGCCGAGGTTTGAGCTCTTGCTCTTGTGATTCAAGGGTGAAACTGTTTGTTTGGGGTTTTTTTCAAAGAATATAGTTAATTTTTTTTTCCCCCATCACTGGGCACTTTTCTCCAGCTGTCTTGACCACCGTGGTAATCCAGGCATTTAGGAGGGAAGAAGGGATCTAATTCCCTGATATTCTGTTTAACAACCAAAAGGATGTTGCAGCAGCTTCTAAACTGAAGTGTAAATCTGACTGTATTGGCCCCAAAATTGTAATCTTGCACTTAAACCCAGAATGTAATCTTGCACTTAGCCATGTTTTCAGGGATTTGGGCAGTGGAGAAGTGGTGCTGCCTTGCTCAGTCCATGCTCCGATAGATTCCTTGGATGATTGATACAGGGATGAGTTGATTTCTATTACAACTTGCACAGCAAAAATCAAACTCAAAGTGTGGAATAGGATGCGAATAGGAGTTGAAGGAGGAAATGTCTTGAATGTATTTTGTGGGTGTAACTGAACTTGCTTGAGTTTCTGTCACAAAAATAGGAATTTTTGTTACCGAACCACTTGTCAGAGAGGGCTGTGGTTCAAGAGGGCTGTGGTTCCTTTATATGCCCGGAATGAGTGGACACAGTGTCCCAAACATCGTGGTGAACTGAGAATTCCAATGTGGCAGCGTGTCTTGAACGCAGATTTTGTTTTTATAGCTACTTTTCTTTTTAAATGAAAAGGTAAAAGCCTCATTTAATGCTCTTAAATTTAAGGGTGAAATCCAGGATTTCTGGATTGTCCTTCAATGTGAATGTAAGAGATGGCAGAATTCAGCTGTTCAGCTTACTATTAACAACGAGAATTTTTGGGAATGACATCAGAAATGCAAATCACTGTGTTGAAGAAGGTACAGCGTATTTACCACTTACTGCAAAGAATGTTTTAATTGGAGCAGGTGCCTGTTGTGTGTCAGCAGGTGATCAATGCTGCAAGTGCTGCTTATATTCAGAGGGAGTTTTCTCATTGCATCTGACAGGAATCACTTGCAAGAGTTGTCTAGGAAGGAGCCTTGAATGGCTGGGAATTCAAATCTGCCCAACACCAGGGAAAAAAAGCACTAATGTTTGCGTTGGGCACTTAAAGTCGCTGAGAGCAGCGTTTGTTCCGCTGATCCGCAGCAGGCACCTGCTTAAAAACCCATAAAACTTGGGGTCAGCATGGCTTGTCAAAGCCAGCTCGGTGTGGGAAGCCTTTTGGGAAGAGCATCCTAGGTGCACTTCTGTTTTTCCCTTTTGAAAAATCACGGTGGTTCCACCTGCCACTGGCTGTTAAATTGTGCTGCGCTGGAGGGCGAGAAGAAACAGGCAAGGCTGTGTTTGACTCCAGGTTTTCTGGTTCCTTATGTAATGGAGCACCTGCTTCTTTAAATCTGGTTTATTTGTGGTTGCTGCTCTGTTTTGTAAGCAAGGATTTTAATACCCTTTGAGGGTTTCTTGTGGCAAAACTTTGACTGGCAGCTTTTTTTTGCCAGCACTGAATTCCCGTGCTGCCATCCTGGCCCGTGCAGCTGGGCAGGCTGTGCTTTCCTCCTTGGTCTGAGGTGTTCCCCGTTGGAGTAACTGTCCACTGAAGTTGGCTTGGCCAGGGCTGAAGGTTTAGAAGCCTGTGGGTGATACCACTGTGTGTAGAGCAAACCAGATGTAGCAGTTGTTGGCTCTCTCCTTGTGTCTGGCATGACGTTGCTCCGGTGAGAGCTCAGTATTCCCTCCCAACCTTGTGTGCAGCTGATGTTCTTCTGTTTCATTCGTGTGTTGAATTAGCCTGGAGAAAGGATGTCCTTTTCCTGAATCATTTCATCCTTGTGCTTTATGCTTTGGGGAAAGAACCTCAAATGACTCGTAGTTTTGTTTGAGATTTTAGTTTGTTGTTTTATTTCTCTCGGTTGGAAACCTTGCGCAACTTCCTTGGCCTCCGGCCAGCGGCTTTGTTTGCTCCCACTGAGCTGCTGCTGCGGGAACACCGAGGTTATCCTCAATCCAGAGGTTTTAGGGGTGCAAATACCAGCACATCCTTGTCAGCCTCGCAGAGAGAAAAGGGTGCTATTGGCAGGCAGACAAACCTTGCCCTCTCTCTCTTTTGTTTCCTACAAGGATGTTAAAGATGGAATATTTTGGTGAGAACTTTCTCGGCCCCTATGGAGAGCGGAGAACGAGTTTTAATTTCTTGCGTGAGTTTTGGAACCCTCTGGTTGATGCTAACTGAGGTGAAAGGCCTGAGGTATTAATGGGGAGGAGGAGTGAATCAAAATTGTGAAGACAGGTTCAAAAACTCTGAGGACTCAGGGAAAAATGGCTTGGAAAATGGTAGTTCCTGGCTCTAAGCAAAACAGTGTTGAAGGCAGCGCTCCTGGGGAGTGCTGTGCACCCAGAGGGGAAGAAATGGTTGCCATGTGGCTCTAGAGCTTTTGGGGTTCTTTCCCCTTTGTTGCCCCGTTTATTTGTTTCTAACACCGCAGGACAGATATTCCAATGATTGATAGGCTGAACGATGAGGTGATTTTTGTATCGGGCTTAAAGCAGACCGGGTGGCGCAGAGAATGGTTCGTTGAATATTCATCTTCCTGCAGTTCCGATTGTGTGAAAACGATGGCTGAGAAATATGACTTGAATAGTAACAATTTTAAATTATATTGGGTGTGTCTTTGATTTGACCTTTTCTTTAATATTGGCATTGTCTGCTGTTAGAACTGCGCAGCAAAACGAGAGCAAAAGAGCTGTGTAACACTACATTTCATGGTTTTGTTGATAAGTTGCCTTCAGGAAATACCCTGTGAGGAAAGCCAACCGAATTAGCAAGAATTGGGTTGGTTTTTCTCCTGGTTAATGATTTCGATGTGCCCCATCAAGTGTTACTGCGAGTTGAGTAATCATCAGTACTGTAAGCCTAGTTTGATCCTGGTCCAAAACGAAGCCCTGCACTACTTGTTTTGCATCTATCCCTAGAAGGCGACTTCATTCCGAGGTTTCGTGCCCGTGGGTGGTATTGGTGCTTTTTGAAGTCCAAGTAGAATACTCAGAGAGGCCTCGTAGCTCTTTATGTTCATCTGTATAATGTAGGGAGGGGAAAAACCCAAATCTGGTGTACACATTTGTATTGAAATAACGTTTTCTTTCCTCCTGCAAGCAAATCTGGTGGACTGCAGAAGACAACCGCATGGGATGCCAAGCTCTAATGGACCTTTGGGAAGAGAAGCTGTGGCTTATGTGGAATTTACATGGGCCTCCTGATGGAAGAAAGCTTATCTGTTTAGTATTTGTGCATTTTACTAAAATGGCAGCTTTAAAAAAAAAAAAAAAGTTGTGTATCTGCTATTGTGATGCCAATGCCCGTGTTTTAAGTGGAAAAAAAAATGACCTCTTTGCTTTGTGCTGTGTACACAAGATTGCTGGAAAAGTAAAGGAATACCCTTTTTATGGCTCACACAGCTTAAAAGTAGCTGTCACTCAAACATGCGCTCACAGTTGAGCTGATTTTGTTTCATTCTAAATAAATTGTTTCTTTTGAGGAAAATGGTTTTTCTGCCTGGAAGTGAATTGACGACAAACGTTTGGCCCCTGTGTTGGCAGCGGAGGGGTTCCTGCTGCTGCTGCCCAATTGAGCTGGTAGTTGTGGGTCTTGAGCAAGAAGCAGGGAGAGCACCGACACTTTCGCGTTGACCGACCTGTGGTACCAATGAGAAGGATTGTAGCTGATGGCCTTGCTGTGGCCCCCGTGTTTGCAGTGAAAAAGGGGTCACTTGCTGCGTTTCTCCTCAGCGGGACGGGGCAGCGGTGCTGCTGCTGGCACGCAAGAAGCAGGGAAGCACCACCCTGCGCCTCGGAACGGTGGCCAAGTCTGGGGCTTCGCTGGTTGGAAGAGCTGGAGTTCCTGAATTTTAAGTTTTCTGATTTATTTTGTTCACCCAACACGTTTGCCTTTAGTTTTGATTCTTGGGTTTTTTTTTTTAATTTTGAAGAAAAAGAGTTTCGAAATTGCTTTGAATCTTGCACGTAAAACCTTTGCACCAAAATTGCCAAAAGAAAGAGAGAAATGAGTCCTTAAAAGTGTTTAAATGCTGTTAATAAAGCCTTTCCTGCCGTACGCGAGGCGCTCCTCCATCTCCAGGGGCTTTTCAGCAGTTGTGGGTTTAGTGCTGAATGGATGAAGAGTTCCTGAGAGCTGGAGGCGGTAATTTAAACCTTTGCGTGGTGTCTCAGTGCCTTATTTTGACCGGTTTTGAAGCCAGTGGTTCCACACGCCTCGGATGTGCATGTGCCCTGCTCGCGTCCCGGCCCCGCCGCGCGCTCCATGCAGCCGCTCCCGGTGTAGTACAGATGGGGAGAGGAGAAGCCGGAGGCGGCCCGAAAACGTTGTGTGCTGTAGTTCTCCTGTCCCGGGGGCTGCTGAGCTTTGGAACGCTGTTCCCGTGCAGGAGCACAACTCCGCGTTTGCTGCGGGACACTTCGACGGTTCGAGAGGAAGCTGCCGCCGCTGCATCGTCGGCTTCAGGAGCTCTGGCGCTGTGCTCGTGGCAGAATCCGTGATGTGCCGTGAGGACGCCGTGACCGGCAGCTTGCCCTGCTTGCCTTGACATACTTTAACCTCCGTGGATAACCCCTGCAGCTGGCAGGATCTTTGCTAGGCTGCAGATGCCTCTCAGCCGACGGATGCTGTGGTTGTGCTCTGCGAGGTGTCTGTTCCCGGGGCAAAGCGCTGTGTAAATCCCTAAAACAGGTAAGGGGCTGGAAGAGGTTCAACTGAATTGTAATGTGAAAGAAGATTGTTGTTCACCTTTTTTTTTTGGTCTTGATTCTCCAGTTTACTAACTCTTACTAACGTGTTTTCTTCAGTCAACGTGCTGCTCCTGCCGCTCCGGGAACGGGAGCGAAGGAGCCGACTCTTGGATGTGCTTCCTTGTTTGTTGGGGGTCCCGTTAACCAACGGGGCCGTGTGGATAAAGCTACACGTTCTCAGCTTGGCAAGCTGGAGCTGTTGTTTTGACTTCATGAACTGCTTGAATTAACACTGCTTTAACCCAGAATAGTGGTTATAATTTGTATGTGTTGATAAGGAAAGAGAAGCCAATGATTTGGCAAATTATCTGTGTTTATGGGATGCTGGTGTAATAATTTAAATGAAGCTGTTTGTTGTAAGTGAGAGCAATTGTAGCTATTGCTGGTAATGAGGGAAGGGAATTGGAGAGGGGAGACTCAGGAGATGCCTTTTCTTCTAAAAGTTGGTGTTTGTAGTTAAAATTCTTATTTTTTGCAATGCATTTCTTGTGCTATTGAGATACAACCTCTGAATCTCCTTTGAAGTGTTGTACAATAGGTCTGGGGCTGGTAGCAATAATGGGATGTGTGTTTCAGCCCCTTTGCCTGGACTGGGCTGTTGGTGCTGACAGGAGACAGGTGATGTCAGTGCACCCAACAAAGGGGGATGTTTTTAGCAAGCTGGTCACCTGCTCAGGTATCCAGGTGTTTGTGTCAGGGCTTGGGCACTGTCCCACTTTTTGGGTGTGTTTGAAATGTCAGTGGCTGTTCCACAAGAGTTCTGCCTCTCTGAGTCAGATTTCACTGTCTGTTTAACTGGGAGATGGCTCCCTGTCTCCTTTACATGATGTATTTATTTCAGAGACTTGGAGGTATCATGGGATGTGGTGTGGGATGGTTCTCCTACGGTCGCTTTGCGCTAGTGAGTTGTTTTTTGTGTGCTGGGTCTGCCCCTCTGCCTTCTGAAGGGCTTAGAGGGATGCTCCAGTGGCCAGGTAGAGCCAGGCTGTTGTTAAAACCAGTCTTTGGAAGGGTTAAGTGCTCTATATGCATCATATTAATTTGGCTAATGAGACTTCTGGGGAAAGTGGATTTATAACGAGAACCATTTAATTAACTGCACTGCAGCAGAGAGCGATGTGAGCGGATTAGATGGGAGCCGGTTATTTGAATTCACACATTTTTTTAGAACTGTGCTTTTACCAGCTGCAGCTGAATTAATAAGTTTAAAACATCAGATGGCCCAGATTCTGCTCTTGGCCAATTACAAGCTTGTGTTGGCCTCATGCTGCTGGTTTACTATGAAATGGCAAATGCTCCTGGAGGATACACTCCCTCCCCGGGTTTGGGGCAAAAACTGACCAGGGTTTGGTCAAACAGGCAGAAAGGCCAGGGGGAGCGGTGGAAAGGCTCCTGAGCTGATGGCTTTGTGATTCCCGTTGTGTCTCCTGCGGTTACTGGCTCGGAGCCCTGTGCCTGAGTGCAATTAGAGCTGCCTTGAGAACTGGGTGAGGTAAACTGCGGCAGAGTGAGCTCGGAGGGAGCGGGTCAGCTGCACGTGGTGTGATGGCTTTGACAGGAGCCTGCTGCTGCTCATCCCGTTTGTCCGTGTGCCGATGGAGCTGCCTGGAGTAGGAGCAGAGGACGTGGGCGGTGGCACAAGGGTCTCCTGTTTTTTCCACCCTTTGTATCCGCTCCAGGGATGCATTCATTGAGCGTGGTTGGAGCCCGGGGATGCGGATGCTGTCAGACGTGCTGCTCTTGCTGTGTGTTAATGAGTTTCCCCCTCCCAGCCCAGCTCCCGTGCCCAAGCTCTCGGCTTCGGGCTGGTGTCTGTTGGCCCAGGATGGGGCTGGCTCCACGGCTGAGCGGATGAGCTGTAGATTAATTGTGGGTCACGCCTGTTTCATCGCCTTATCTGCCTGCCTTGACCTTCATACCTAGTTCTGCAGTCGGATCTGAGGATCGGGCTGGAGGTTTTTAGCTCTCTTCAGTATTTCCTGTCCCCAGATCCGGTGATAGGTCAGGCCAGCGTTTTAGCAACGCACGCAGCTTGACCCAGCCCCGAGCTGGCAGCTTTCCCTGGCACTGCTGCCCTTTGTGCAGGCGAGCCCTTGGCTCCTCCAGCCGGGATCTCCTTCCAGATGCGCGTGCTGCTTTTCCAGCCTGTGCAGTTGGACATTTTAGCATGTCTGAGGACACAAATGTGTGTTTGAGGATGCACAAGGGCTGCAGAAGGGTTTGAGTGAAGGGAAGCCAGCGAGGTCTCCCAGGGTGGATGCTGGGCTGTGTTTGCCCGTGGAGAGCAGATGTCCTTTGGGCCGTGGAGGTTTTTGCAGCCCCCTTGGCCAAGGGGGTGTTTTGATCGTTGCCAGCCTGGGCTGCTCCAGCCCTGACCTGGGCAGAGGTTCAGGGCAGGACGAGGTCGTGAAGCACCCGAGCTGCTGTCGTTGAGGCTGGTGGGGAGCACATGGGGGAAAGGGGATGCTGATGTTTCCCATGCTGCTCTTGTTGGGTGGATGAAGACAGGACTGTGTACAACAATACAGGAGGGGCTCTGCATCAGGAACTGGAGTGACAGGGCAAAGGGGAATCGATTCTGCTGAAAAAGGGGAAATTCAGGTTAGATATTGGGAAGAAATCCTTCCCTGTGAGGGTGGGCAGGCCCTGGCACAGGGTGCCCAGAGCAGCTGGGGCTGCCCCTGGATCCCTGGCAGTGCCCAAGGCCCCGCTGGACAGGGCTTGGCGCACCCTGGGACAGTGGGAGGTGTCCTGCCCATGGCAGGGGGTAGAACAGGATGATCTTTAAGGTCCTTTCCAACCCGAACCAGGATTCCAGGATTCTGGGATTCTGAGACCTTGTGTTTCACCTCTGCCAGCCCAGCTTCCCCTCTGGCACCAAGGTGCAGCAAGTTCTGAGCTCACCTGAGAGTGCCTGTGCTGTTCTCACAGCACTCAGAGCTGCATCCCAGCAGCAGCCGGGGGCTGGGAGAGCCCAGGCCCAGTTCCCATCCCTGGGACCGCGCTTGTGTCAGCCAGGGTGGCTGTGACCAAAGGCCTGAGGGGCCGCAGCTCAGTTTATTGGTGTTCTGTGTGTCCCTGGGGTGTTGTAAATCCACCCTTTGCCTCTTCCAGAGTGCAATCCTGGCTCTGTGTTGCCCACGTGAGGAATATCTGTAGGGGAAACTTTTGCAAAGATTGGTGGTGGCTTCAGAGGCAAAGTCTGCTTTGGAAAAGAGACTTTGACCCATGAATTGCTTCTGGAATTGTCCATGGCCGTGAGCAAGAGCTCCCATCCCCTTCGTGGTTTCTGCAGGCTGGAAAGTTGTCCCTTGAGGATCTCAGCTAAAGCTAAAATTCCTGAGTTTTCGAACATCTGCTTTAATTTTTGTTCGTTAGAGTCGCTGATAAATTCCCATGGACTTCAATGAAAACCATTATAGTATCCTTAAAGATTTTTATTATTATTTTCCAATCAACTCCCGCCTCCTATGAAGGCTTTCAGCTCCTTGAAAGTGAAACTTTTTAATTCAGGCTTTGGTGAATTGCAGCCTAATAACGCTCTGCATCGTAAACACGGCTGCCGGACGTGTTCCAGGCAGGGGGGGAAAACCAGCACCAAAAAAAGAGTGTTCCTGTTATCAGTGTGTGTGAGGGCAAGTAAACAGCCCAAACCACACGTGGTATCTGCCAAGCAGGGCGAGGGAAGAACAGCCACGTTTCCTGTTGCTGGAAGGCCCTGTTGTCATGCCCTTGCCCAGCTATTTTAAATTGCTTTTGGCTTTCTTCATGTGGCTTAAGTTAAACACAGAAACCTCAGCAGTGTCGGTAGCTGAAGCACCTTGTCTGGGGTGTGTTTTGTGCTGCCAGAGCTGTGAAAAAGCCTCTCCTTCCCCTTCAAAATGGGAATTACGTGGATTTTCCCCCCTGTGGTTAATGGTGTGCTGGGAGCTGCTGTTTCAGGGCTGCACCACAGAGGAGCAGCTTTGGGTTCAAACAGCCGAGGTGCCTGGAAAGCGTCCAAGGGGGATCCCAGAGAATGGGTTAAACCCAAGGTTTTTGCCCCTCAGCCCCCTGAGGGGGTGTGTGATTCCCAGCCAGCTCTCCAAGCAAAGCCAGAGCTCGAAACAACCGAAATAATCCCAGCCCAAGCCCTTGGAGGGGATTTCATTTTGAGATAAAGATTGTTCCTTATTGTGTGATAAACGTCAGGATCAACTTCCTCTGTGTCCAGTGCCTGGCTTTATCTGCTCTTGGCATCTGGGAAAGTCTCAGCCTTGGTTTTGAGTAGATTATGTTTTTTATCAAGGACAGAGCCTGACCACGGAGAGCACGGGGCAGGGAGAGGTTTATTCTGTGGATTTTGGAATGGCTAAATTCGTGTTTTAAGAGCTCTGTCCTGACTTCCAGTGACCCAGAACATAGAACAAGGAAGGAAAACCTACAGCTGATAGCCAGGACACTCAGGGGTGTCCAATGACTGCATAAATTAATAATATAAAATAATCCCAGTGGGAATGGGGGATGCAGTGTGCTTCCTGACGTGATCTCTGATTGCACCAACTTCCGTAGCTTTGATAGACCCGAGCTGAGGCTTAGCAGCTTTTTATCCCGGCATGTGGAACATCACTTGAAGCGGGTTTAAGACCCAGCAGGTGCTCACCCCATAAATCAATCCTGGCAGGCGTTGGGAGCAGGTCCTGGAGGCTGCCCAGGCTCCTCCTTCAGGATTACACCTGGGAATAAATCACTGACTAAAAACAGAAAAGCATTTCCTCTCCAGGAAGGATGGCACCCCTGCAGCCCGAGCTGTGTGCATAACACAAACCCAGGGGCAATCCTTAACTGCCACGTCTTGTTGAAAATACCAATTCCACGTTTCCTTCCTGATTTCTTAATCCTGCAATGCTGAAATTAATCAGGGTTCAGGGTATCAGTCCTCTGTCTGTCAGTGCTCAGAAAACTGATCATCTAAATTAAGTTGTTGATCTTTTTTTCCAAAGAGACTCAGGTGTTGTAGCGGGTCTTTGTTGGGATATTGAAAATTGGAGGCTGTTTCCTTGCGTTCCTGTGGTCACTCGGGTGCCTCCCAGCGAGCTCTGGTTCCCCGCAGGTCGCTGGATCTTTTGGAGAGATCTTCAGCATTTGGTTTCTCTGCACCATGAATTTTAGGTGGTTTTTAAACCGATGAATCCTGGTTAAAGTGCTTCCAAATGCAGTTTCCCGTCAAGATCCAGCTGGCCACGGCACATTACCCCACGTGCGGAGGATGAGCGTGGGCAGGAAAATGTTCCCATGAGTGACTCAGGGCACAGTGCTGAGGTTGGCGTCGGTTTTACAAGGGGTTTGGTTCATTGTGAGTGAAATTGTGTTCTGGGAAAGATCCAGGAGGTTGTTGGTGATTTCTTTGCAGTGCACAGTGTGGAGATGCTGGCTGTGAGGTGCAGGAGGGATCTGGTTCTGTGCTGCCTTCCCCAGCCCAGGAGGGATGGCTGGGAGGGCACCACGGTTAAACAAAGCATTTTTTGTGCTGAGGATCATTTTTAGCCATTGCTGCTCATTTTCTCTACCACAGATGAGTAAGGGAAGAATTTCCCTTGAGAAAGGGCAAAATTTTCAGGAATAATTTCTGTATGGAAAGGGTGCTCAGGCCTTGGCAGGGGCTGCCCAGGGGGGTTTGGAGTCCCCATCCCTGCAGGTGTCCAAGGAATTCCTGGCCGTGGCACTCAGAGCTCTGGGCTGGGGACAAGGTGGGGATTTGGCACAGCTTGGACTCCGTGATCCTGGAGGGCTTTTCCAACTTTTATGATTCTGGGATTCTATGAAGGGATCAGGGGTAAAAGGGATTTTCTAGTCCACCTCAGATTGCAGCTTTTAACCTCCTTNCTGGGCCTGCTCAGTGCGAAGACAAAGGTTTGAAGACTCTTCTGCCTCTCCCAGCCCACTGGCAGGACGGTGCAGGGCACCTGGGAGGAGTTTCTCATCGTGGCCGTTGGTTTCCTCAACAGTTTTGATGGACAAGAGGTAATTGTGGCTGGAGAAAGGTGCTTTGCCTGTGCAGAATTATTTTGGGGGCAAATAAAGGCTGGTGGTGCCCATCTGTGGAGTGGGGTGTGGGAAGTGAGAGCTCCCGAGCTTTTGCTCCCCTGCAGAAGGAAAGAGAGGGGGGGACGAGCACTCCCATTTTGCTAAATAAGGGTGAGGAATTGGTGTTGGTCTGATGGAGAGACAGGGGAGGACTCTCCTTAAAATCCTGGAGGTTTGGAGGGGAGCTTTGTTGGAGCAGATGGGCTGGGAAGTGTGGACACCACATCCTGCTGAGTTTCTTGGTGGCAAAAGAGGTGAAAATATCACAGGGCTTGTGTTGAAAGGAGGAAGGTGTTGAGCAGAGGCTTCATTTCCAGGGAGAGGGAGAGAGCAGAGCACAGGGAAAGCTGTTGGGATTGTGCAGAGTGGGAGCAGCAGGGTGAGGAGCTGGTGGGGTGGCTCCTTCCATCCCCACATTGCTGTGACCACATTATTAAAAGCCAGAAGCACGGCTGCTCTTAGGGAGATACAGAGAAAGTGGGGCTTTGAAGTTTTAGGAGTGGAAAACCCAAAGTCAAGGCTCCCATGTGGTTCCTCTTATGGCAGCAAACCAGAGCTGCTGGTAGTGTTTGATTTGGTGAGGGGAGAGTGAGGAACTTTCACGTTTCAAGAGGTGAAAACTCCAATTTTTGAATGAAAACTTTGTCCCTGCTGCAGAAGGTCTGCAGGACTGGGTGGGTACAGTACCTGTTCATCGCCCTTGAACTCCCAGTGTCTTTAACACTTCAGAAAGAATTATCTTATCCAGAAATCCTGCTGGTTTGGAAAACGGCCCGCTCTGGGCCCTGTCCTGGGTGCAGATATTCACTGCCCCATCCCAACCACAGTGTTGGTGCTAAGCTTTAAGGTGCAAAGGGAGGGTGGTTAAAGTGTAAAAGGACCATTCCTGAAATGCTTGCTGCCTGCAGATTCCTGGGAGAAGCTGGGGATCAGCATAAGAAAAAATGAAGTGTTTTGTAGCACTGATAGTCCCCATTCCCTGTAATTTTTCCCTCATTTAAGCACAGTTTCTTTGGCACTGTGTAATTCTGTAACTGCTGAGCTTGGCCCATCATCTGTGGAGGAACTTTCTTACCTGTGACAGTGTTTGAGCTCCCTAAAACTGTTACAATATTCTGTTGCTTTTTTAAAAATATAGACCACCTCCTTTTGGGCTTGAAATAACCTGTTTTCACAGTTTAAAGGAGTGTTTCTATAAGGGAAACAACTCTCTCAATGGCTTAATATTAGAAAAAGGGATGAGGAAGAAAAGGGGCAAGAAAATAATAGGATAATTAAACCTCTTTACCATTTAATAATTAAGAAAAAAGGGAGAGGTAAAAAGAAGGGTAATGCCAATGGCCGGAATGAATATCCCAGGTTGATGTAATAATTTCAAATATCTGGCGATAATGCAAAAAATTGCAACTTCACTACTGGAAAGAAAGTCAAAGCTGCTGTGTTGTGTCTTATCCATGCAAATGAAATCTGTGGGATGCTGGCTGAATACAGGCTCAGCGTTGGAGCTGCCTTTGTGGAGCCCCAGGGAGTCTCTGCATGGTTGGGAAGAAGGGCAGAGGAGGCTGAGGGGTGGGTTTGGTCTCTGACTTTGCTGTGTGGTGGTTCTGGCTTTAATTAAAACTGGTTTTGCCTCCAGGTCCTCTGTGCTGTGGCAAAAAACTGCGCCTGGGAGAGGGAACAGCCCCACTGCAGCGCCGTTCCCGCAGAGAGAGGGGCTCACGGAGCAGCCGTTGTGCAGATCCTCATGGAAGTGTAACCCTTATCTCCCTGCCCCTGCAGCCCTCCCCAGGGCCAGCTCTGTGTCTGAACAGAACGAGCTGCCATCTCTCACCGTGCTTTGGCACTCGGAGCTCCTTGGCTGCTCATCCCACGAGGTGAGTCAGCTCTGCTGCGGGAAGGGACGGGGCTGAGCGCGGCGGGATGGAATCGGAGAGGCAGAAAAACCCAGCTCAGGAGCAGGGGCACAGTGAAAGCCAGGCCCATCCTCACCGTGGGCTGCGTTTTCCCCATCGTGTAACGCTCTACACTGTGCATTTCTCAGATGGCTTTAATCAGGAGAAACTCCCAGATACACAAACTGCATCTGTCATACAAAAATTCCACTTTTCAGTGTTGCTGCCTTTGATATTTCCCAGTACAGGCGATGGCTTTCCCAGCGTGGATGCAATCAAAGCCCATCCTTTCAAACTTCAGCCAGACCCGGGGCTCTTGTTCAAATTGGCTTTTTTTAGCTTCCATTTTTGGGCTGAAGGCTCGAAGAAGAAGGAAATAGGTGAGATGAGAGCACAGGCTCCAGCAAAGAGGAAGGAGCAGACATAGGTCTGGGTGTAGTCGTAGAGCCACCCTGCAGGAGAGAAGGTTGTTATTAAAGCTGTGGGATTTTTCTCAGTGAAAAACATCATTTGGGGAGGTGGGTGGGAGGCTAAGGATGTGTGTTCTCATCTAAGAATTCCTCAGATATTTCCTTTAAATTATTTTAACTCTTCCTGGGCAGCATTTCCAGTGAGGAAATGACATGTAGGTCATTCTTGCCAGAGCCAGCTTTGATCCTTGTAGTGGACATGGGGTTTAATTTGATTGAATTCGATCCCTGATTATTTTTATTTTCCTGTTTAAATAAGTGGGCCGGAAGTAGCTGATGGGAGATCCCACTGGATTGCTGGGATGACTTGCACATGTCGGTATTTGCAACATCTGGGCTGCAAACCCCGTTCTCCAGCCTTGTCTCGTGAGCAGAGCCAGTTTAATGCCCCTTGTCTAATGGGAGAGACCCCAGGCCAGGAGCTGGAAGTGAACTTGATAAAAGTAGCTCTGTGAGGACTTAAAAGGAAAAGCTAAAATTCCATCGAGCCTCAGCAATCTGGAGGATGCAGGTGGCCTTTCAAAGTGACCTCCGAGTGTTGGGTTTAGTTCTGGCAGATCATCTTGGGTCTGGGCAGTCCTTTGAAAGGTGGAGAATCTGAAGGATTCTCCTTGAATCTGGAATCTCTAAAGTGACGGGAGATGCTGCTGCACGTGAGAAAAATGTCAGTCTGCTCCCAAATGTGCTGTGGGACGGGTGGGTGTGGGGCAGCAGCTGAGCCAGACCTGCTCAGCAGCAGAAATGCAATTCCTCTGGAGACATCCATGGAACCCAGACAGCCATGATTCACACAGACAGCAGATCTGCCCCAAATCTGGGGTTCATAAACCCGGGAAGGGACGTGATTGCGACCCTGAGATGTGGGAAGAAAGGGCACCGGTGAAACTCTGGGATCTGCTCCAGAGCACAGGCACCACCATTCCCCTGCTGTGCATTCCCCCAGCTGCACGAAGGGTTTGTGGAGCAGAGGAAAAGCTGCTCCTGCCCGGTTTCACTTTCTCTTGGCTCTTTCCCGTCTCGGGGGAGTCCCTCTGTTTTTCCCTCAGGGATGGAGGAGCCGGGGCTGCCGTGGGGAAGGAGGATCCCGTGGTGCGGTGTTGGGTGACTCTCCCATGACCCCGAGCTGTTGTGGACTGCTTTATTCCCAGAGGTGGATCTGTTTCTGCTGCCTGGAAATCTCTGGGATTTGGAGAGGAAAGGATGCTGACGTAGTTATTTGTGAGATGAGCAGGACGGAGTGCTCCAGCTGAGCTCTGATTTATTGCAATTATTCTTAAAATATCCTTCAAGGTATTTTTTAAATTTTTTTAAATGTTCCTGGGGTTTTTTTGGTGCTGAATGGGAGTAGGGGCAGTGGGATTTACCAGCATTGCCTCGCTGGCAGCACAGCCATCACCTTCCATCACACCCCAACCTTTTAAAGCAACTCCAGTCTCTGTGCCCCCAATTCTTTTCCAAAGAAATGATGACTCCTGCTGCAAAAAGCTGAATTAGGAACTTGTGGTGTTCAAGCTCCAGCAAAGCAGCAGTTTTGTAAGGAATGCTGGTAAATCCCAGGCGCCAGTATGATCCAAACCAAACATTCACGGCCCTGCTGGTGCTGCCCGCTGGGTCAGGCTGTTTAAATGGTGCTGCTGATCTTTAATCAGAAGTTTTATTAATTCCTGATGCCCTGAGGAGCAAAATTTAGGGGGTAGATGAAGGTAAAATTTAGAAAGAATCTAAATACGTGTGCCAGCAGAGCTTTTGGGCGACTCCATCCTCTCCCCATTCACCACCCAAATTTCTTGGGAGTGGAGTTTGTGCTCTGGGGGCTGGAATCTCTTCTAGAATTTGCATTACATCCTTTGGTTCAGCTCCTTTGCACTTTGAGTCAGTGGTTTGTTCTGCTTGTGGGAATAAACCGTGCCCTTCTCTCCTCAGCTTGCTCATGGCTGCCAAAATAATGTTTGTTCTGCCTTGGGCTGGGTTTTTTCAGCGTGGCAGCGTCCAGAGGTGCCGGGATGGGGAGCTCTGATGGAGACTCCAGAATTTCCCTTTGGGTCCTGCCAGCTGCCCCTGGATTTCAGGGCTGTCAGCTGAACAGATTTGCAGGTAAGTCACCTTTTCCTTCATTAGGCATTGGTCCAACATGCAAATTAGGCAGTTTTAACCTTTGCAGTTCTCATTATCCATTGTCATTATTTCCACTGCGTAAAAGCACTTGAGTTTGATGAAATTGTAATTCTAAACTCAAGGTTTTCGGGAGGTGAGAGCACCAAATCCCGGGGTCTCACAGAGCATTTAAATCCTGCATTCTGCAAGGAGCAGGTGGGTTTGGACACTTCACCAGGAGTTTCTGGTCACACTCAGTTTTTGCACTTAAAGCTGCATTGGAAGAGAAAATTGCAGAATTTATCTTGGATCCCAAACCTGGATCCTGAGCTCTGGATTGTTTCCATCTTGCTCTGCCTGTAATGAGGTGGATCAGGAAGAGTTTTGCTTCTTGGCTTTATTTGTCTTTATTTATCCCACCTGCATTAAGCCTGATTTCTGTGGAAAGCTTTTTGCAGGAAACCTGCTTGCTGTACAAAATCCACTGCAGAAAGCAAAAGGCTTCCCACCAGTGAAAATACATTGCAGGTGGATGGAAATCCCACTGCAACCTGAGTGTGGATTAGAGACAGCCAAGTTATTTAGCTCCTGCTGTATGTTACTATGTCAGGGAATTTGCTGGGATCCAGGGATTGCTTTCTGCTGGATTTCCCACAGCAGAGATCTGGGATCCAGGCTGTGCATCACCATGACAGTGTGAAGCTCCTTGTCAGTGAAATGTTTTGGCTGCTGGGAATTGCATCCATGGACAGAGTTTTACCAGCCCTGGGATATTGATTAGGAAAACAGATTTTTTTCCTGTGCTGGTGGAACAGCAGCGTTGCTGGGATTTACAGAATCCTTGGCAGCTTTGAGCAGGTGCCTCTGCAGGCTGGGGGCAGCTGATTTGGAGGGCAGGAAATGAAAAATGATGGTTTGGGTTGGAAGGGACCCTAAAGCTCATCCCATTCCACCCCTGCCATGGCAGGGACACCTCCCACTGTCCCAGGCTGCTCCAACCCTGTCCAGCCTGGCCTTGGGCACTGCCAGGGATCCAGGGGCAGCCACAGCTGCTCTGGGCACCCTGGGCCAGGGCCTGCCCACCCTCCCAGGGAACAATTCCTTCCCAAAATTCCATCCATCCCTGCCCTCTGGCAGTGGGAAGCCATTCCCTGTGTCCTGTCCCTCCATCCCTTGTCCCCAGTCCCTCTCCAGCTCTCCTGGAGCCCCTTTAGGCACTGGAAGGGGCTCTGAGCTCTCCCTGGAGCCTTCCCTTCTCCACACTGAGCATTCCCAGCTCTCCCAGCCTGGCTCCAGAGTAGTCCAGCCCTTGGACCATCTCCATCACCTCCTCTGGACTCTCTCCAGCAGCTCCAGCTCCTTCCTGTGCTGGAGCCCCAGGGCTGGGGCAGCTCTGCAGGTGGGGTCTCACCTGAGGGGGCAGAGGGGCAGAATCCCCCCTGCCCTGCTGTCCACACTGCAGGATCAGCCCAGGAACAGTTGGCTCGTGGGGCTGCAGGGAAAGGAAAAGCTTTGTCCTGGCCGAGCTGTTGGGAGGAGAACAAGTCCCCTGCCCCTGAGCAGGGCTGGACACTCATTTCTAAGCACTTGAAATCTCCCAAATCCTCACAACTGCCTTGGTTTCCTGGCACAGGGAGAAGTGCAGAGGCTTTTCATGCTCCTTATCTCTGGGCCCAGAGCTCTGGTGGCTGAGCTGTGTAATCTGTGTCAAAACAAGAGATTACTGAGGCTTCTCCTGATGTTTCGGTGCCTCTGCCTGGTGGGAATGTTGCTGAGCCTGTCCTTGCTTTCCCTTCCTCTCCTTGCTTCCCCTCCACTCCAAGTTCAGTGTTATTTTAACTTTGTTGGGAGTAAAGTCCATGGTAATGTGCTCGTTTTCGTGCTGTGGTCGGGGCTAAACTGTGCACATGGGGCTTCGCTGCATTTTCCAGATATTCCAGGCAGCATTTTCTAAATATTCCAGGCAGCATTTTCTAAATATTCTAGGCAGCATTTTCCAAGCTGCTGGTTGGGTTTTGCAAATTCCCAAGCAAAATGTTGCCTGTCTATAAAAATACATTTCTGAAATAGGACTTTTTTTTTTTTTTTCCTCAGTTTGAACAGAAAACCCATGCTGGGTTGGATCCCCGTAGCAGAGTGAACCCGCAGTGTGTTTTATCCCTGGATTTCTGGGGGGTGTGTTTTATGTAACATCAGTTACCTGCTAAAGGGGGTCCTCCCATGGCTGCTATCCCTGCGAAGAAGGCAGCGAAGCCCAGGTAGCTGTGGAGCTTTTCCACACCCACCAGATCCACCTGTTTGGAAAACCAGAATGGATAATTAGTGATTGAGTTCATAAGAATGCATATGCACAAGAGATTAATTGAATTTTTTTTTTTTTTTTTTTAAAAGCACAGGGGATGATTTGACTTTTTCTGGGGAATTTTTTTTTCAGGGGATGATTTGTT
>VZTX01031148.1:0-30366 GCA_013400915.1 Pardalotus punctatus | reverse complement strand
TCGGAAACGGGCCCGGACCGGGAACGAGCCCCGAGTCGGGAACGGGCCCGGCCCGGGGCGGAGCCGGAGCTGAGATCAGCACCCCCTGCTACGGGCCTGGACCTCCGCTACGGGCCCGGCACCCCCAAACCCGGGCCGGGGTTCCAGCCCCAGGACCAGACCCCAGCCCCGCTCTGATCCCAAATCCGGATCAGGACCCCCGCGTGACCCAGCGCCCCCAGCCCCTGGCCGGGACCCCCGCCAGGAAGGGAGGGAGGTCCCTGTCCCTGGGACAGCCCCTCCTGGCAGGTCTCTTCACCTCTCGCCCCCCCTTGTGCGAAGCCACCGTGACCTCGTCCCTGTCTTCCCAAGGGCAGAAGCTGGAGGAGCGCCCCTGTGAAACCCCCTCAGAGAAGCGCAGGAGCAGAAATAACCATCCCATGGAGCCTCCCGGGACAGGGGAGGAACTGCCAGAGCAGCAAGAGCATTTACAGAGGGAGAACCAGGTTAGAAAAATAACAATCACTTTATTCGGAAGTTAAATTCAAACTACACGAGGAAGCTGGAAAAATGTGTTTATTCCAGATTTCCATCCACCACAACATACTCAGAACACGGAGTGAGACCCATGGGACTGAAGGGAAGCACAGGGAGGTCAGGGCTGCCCCAGCCCAGCCCAGGATGGGGATGTTCTGCCCCAGGGGTGCAGGAGAACAGCCAGGGTCCATCTTCTAGCCTCCACATCCTTCCACATTTTCCTTGGAAGCTGCTCATTTCCTCCTCACACAGAGGCCACAGCCGCGTTTCCCGTCGAGGCACGGAGTGGCCAAGGCTCTCCAGGACAGCCTGTGGTGTCACGCTGCCGTGCCAAGGGGGTTTGGAATAAAAATAAACAGTCTTGGCCCTTTCCTGCACATGGGCGGGCTCCTCCTCTGGCACAGAGACAACGCAGAGCCAAGGTAGCCTTGGATTTTGGGATTAACAAACCCCGTTCCAACATCCATCACAAACTTACAAGCTCCCACTTTTTACCGACGTTCCTCTCCTTCCCTAAAAACATCTCCCTGTCCTGCTTTCTCTTCCCTGCCTTTTCCCACTCATTAGGCTGAGTCCAGCCTTCCACCCCTCCCAGTGTTCTCCATTCCAGGACAGAACAGCACTTACACACCCAGCTTTAGACTCTTGCAGCTTCCAGGGGAAAGCCCAGGATAGGGGCAACCTCTGCCCACCTCGGAGAGGACACCATTTGGTGTCCTCCCATTCGGAGGGGCCGTTGTGGCAGCAGAAATTGTCACAGAAGTCTCATGTCAAGGTGGCCGAGCCCCGAGCCACAGCAAACTCCCCCTGAGCACGCCGCTGTCAACACAAGTAGCTCAGTAACACTCAACACATTTTTTCACTTCTACCAAACCTTCAAGACTTTATCTAACATCCCACTTGATCTCCTAGCCTAGACTATGGTTTAGGAAAGCCTTTCCAAGAGGGAAGTACCTCCAAGGTGGTGCCAGACTGTTCAGTGGTGCCCAGAGACAGGACGAGGAGCAATGGCCATAAACTAAAACACAACAAAATGAGGAAGAACTTCTTTCCATGAGGGTGGTTGGAACAGCTGCCCAGGGAGGGTGTGGAGTTTCCCTCTCTGGAGACATCCCAAACCCACCTGGACATGTTCCTGTGTCACCTGCTCTGGGTGACCCTGCCTTAGCAGGGGGCTGGACTGGGTGATCGCCACAGGTCCCTTCCACCCCTAAAATTCCATGATCCTGTGAAAACTGTGCCAGGGGCATCAGGATGGACCCACAGCCCCCCGCCTGGAGCTCATGTGGAGCTGCAGTATGGGCAGGGTCCCTGCCGGACTGGTCACTGTGCCAGGAGCTCAGCAACAGCCTCTGGTCACATTGCTTGGGGTCTGATGGAAAAGGAATTCACAAAATAGTCTCCAAAAAAGAGAAAGCTGAGGAAATCAAACACTCTTGAGAGTGAAGCCATGGCTGATGCTTTGGTTTCTGATTTCCTCTTTTAGGACAAAGAGTAATGGGTACAGATTGAAAGAGGGGAAATTGAAGAAAAATAGGAAGAAATCCTTCCCTGTGAGTGTGGGCAGGCCCTGGCACAGGTTGCCCAGAGAAGCTACCCTCTCCCTGGAAGTGTCCAAAGCCAGGCTGGACAGGGCTTGGAGCAACCAAGGGAAGGTGCCCTTGCCCATAGCAGGGGTTGGAATGAGATGCTCTTTAAGTTCCCTTCCAGCCCCTAACATTCTGTGATTCCATTGTGGCGCTTGGGATGGAAGATGCACACAAAGGTTGTGTTTCAGTGAACGCTTTTTGTTCAACGAAGAAAAAATCCTGGCATTGATTTGCTCCGGGCCAACATAAATATCAGAGATTGTGAAAAAGCCATGAATGGGGGCCAATGTTCACATCAGCTAATGTGGTCCTGGCACGTTTGTCAGATTAGGCAATGGATTTGCTCTTCCTGCTGGTGGCTGGGAGGCTGCTAAGCAGGATATCACCAGGGACCAGCTCCTTGGCAAAGCCACGCAGCAGGGACAACACTGACAGCCTCAGCAGGACGTGTCCCCGCAGTGCCACCTCCTGCCTGGGCCAGGGGCAGCTCAGACACTTCACTCCCTCATAAACCAAGTGCAGGAAGGCAAACCCAGCTGCTGGAGCTCGGGAAGAACACAGCTTTCCCCAGGCTGGATTTAAAAAAAAAAAAAAATTAAAACCAAAATCAATAGAGCACGGGTTTGCTGTGCAGCTCTTTGTGTCTGTCAGGGAAGCACAAGGGCTCTCCAGCCCCGGCAGAGCACGGCTGAGCTGGAGCTGACAGCAGGGTCTTCCTAGTGACAACTGGAAAGCTGCTGCTGTTGTGCTGCTATTGATCTAAGCAGAATACAAAACACCTGAAGTCAGCAGGGAAAAATAGCTGCAGTTGGAAAAGGAACTGTGGGGGGGAGGACAGGGAGGGGAGAGCAGGTAAGAAGTTCTCCATGCATAAAATTAAAGGCCAGGGTTTTATTGCAGCTCTCTTGCCTGACTACAGCACTGGATCGATGTGCAGAGCAGGAATGGTGCCATCATTGTTTGTGCAAGCTCTCGTTTGAGGAGAAACAAAAGGGTTTGCCAGGGACTCGCCACCGATGGCTCCTCTGCCTCCCCTCAGCCAGAACACCCTCAGGACGCCGGGGACATGTCCCTGCTCCCTGCAGGTGCCAGGGTGTCCCTCGGAGCCTGGTGCCCCAGAGCCTCCCCGAGGGGAGAGGATGGAGCGCCGGGTTTGTCCCGGCACAGCCTGGAGCGCAGCCCGGCCGGGGTGCGGGCACCTCCCGTTCGCAGGCTGGCTCCGGGCACAGCCTGGAAGCAGCAGGCGCCCAGCCAGCTCCTGCTCAGCAGCGCTTCCTTGGGAACCTTCCCTGTTGTGACAGCTCGAACATCAGAGGGACTGCCAGAACCAGAGCACTCCAGGAGGAGATCCCCTCCCCCTCCCGACACTGACAGCCGAGGCGGCAGCAGGAGCCGACTGGAAATGTCACCGAGGCTGGAGGACACAGCCCCGTGTCCTTCCCCGGCCCGGGCTCTTCTTGGTGCCCTGCCCGGCTCTGCGCAGCCCGAGAGCCTCTCGTGGCTCAGTGGGAAACGAAGGTCCCTCGGGTCCCTCGGGTCCCTCGGGGCTGCTGGTGCCACCCGCGCACCCCACGGGACACGCCAGCCTCGGCCACCTCTGCAAACACAGCCCTTGAGCCTCCGCCGCCCTCGGCTCCAGCCTTCGGGGCTGTTCTCTTTCCCTGTCACTGGGAAGCTGCATTTCCTCCTCCCTCTCTCCCTCTCCATCTGACAAAGCCGATCCACAGGGCAACTTCCCTGCTGAAAGGAAAAGGCACCGGTTTCTCAGGGACAAGGGGCACAAGTGGAAGTGCTCCCAGAGCCAAGTGCTGGTCACGGAGATTTCTCAGCCATGAAATCCAGGACCAGACCCAGCTCCTCTCCAGGCCAGCCCTGAAAGGGGTCCCCATCAGTCTCCTCTCCTGCAGCAGCAAGGCCTGAACCAGCTACAGGGACTGAACTCCTCCCGGCAGCCACAGCAGGCAGATTCCCAACATTCTGATCCCATTTTGCTCAGATGCAGGACCCATCTTGAGCCCTTTGCAGTTTTGTTGCTGGCGCTGCCAACAGTTCCATCAGAGAAAAGTGAATTTGTCAGTCAGGCTGCAACTGTTCCTCCCCCCACATCCCAAAGCATATCCCTCCTCTGCCTCCTCAACGCAATCCCCTCATCCAAATGACAAATAAAACTCATTTTCTGGGTCCTTCTACCCATTTCCACCCACAATGCAAACACTCAGCTTCCAACCACTCACTCCAAGAGCTGACCCAATTAGCTGATTGCCAATTCCAGCTATGGATGCTCATTGCTTTGTTACAGCAGAGCTGCCTGTTAAAGCAATAATTTATATCAGACAGGATTTGAAATGAAGAGGCCTCAAAAGACCTTCGGCTGAAAGGTGTCCAACAGGACTTTTTAAGAGAAGATTCTGAAAATAACAGCCTGGTTTTCCAACTCTCCCTTAAGGCCTGCAGCTTAGAGGACAAGGAAATACTTGGGAGGTTTTGCAGCAGGAACCCGGAGGAAAAAGTGAGTTTGTGAGATCCTTTAGCAAAGGAACATCTCCGGGTCCAAAGGCCGGTGTTGGACACACCGTGTAAGGCAGGGAAGGTGCTGCTGCTGACGCAGGAACATCTCGGGAGGTCCCTCGGTGACAGGGCGACTCAGGCAGGGCACCGGGGCAAGGCAGGATGACCTCGTGCCTCTGTGCCTCCCCTCGCCCACCTCTGGCTCTTGGCCTCAGCAGGGACCTCACCAGGATCTTCCAGTCTTACTGTGTCCAACAAAGCCCCCTCAGACGCAGGGACTGCTGAACAGCTCCGCAGGATGTGCTGCCCTCCCCTCCTCCCAGGCAGCTGTCCCCATCCCCACCCCAATGCTGGCAGCTCCAAACCCCCGCTCCACTGACAGCTGAGTTCCCAAACCTGGATAAATTAACTCAGTACTGACTCTGTGGCCACCACAGCTTAAGGGCCACGTTTTTGAGCTCCCCAGCCCCTTCCCACTCACATTTTTGGAGCCTCTATTCTCGTGAAGTACAGACAGCACCAGGCCCAACCAGGCCACCCTCCACCCACCCTCACAGAGGAGAAAGGTAGAACAAAGCCACGACGACCCCCAAACAAAACGACACCAAGAAAGAACTAGAACAAAGAATTGTTTAATCGCTTAACCCTTTCTCTTCCAGGGACCAGAGAAACAAGTTTTCTGCTCCTTCTAATGAGGGCAGTAAGGCTCTTGTGTTACCTCTACAACTGCAGG
Organism: Pardalotus punctatus; assembly: GCA_013400915.1. Classification (NCBI taxonomy): domain Eukaryota; kingdom Metazoa; phylum Chordata; class Aves; order Passeriformes; family Pardalotidae; genus Pardalotus; species Pardalotus punctatus. The sequence continues at coordinate 25,020 of VZTX01031148.1, read as the reverse complement.
GGCAAAGTTTACGAGATGATCATCTTTAGTACTCAAAAAAGCGAGAAGCAATGGTCACTGCAACACTAAGAAAATCCTAGAGTCTCCTAACGGAGAGCCCACTGCTAGAATACAAAAATAAAGGAGGCATCCCTGCATACCCCAGGCTAGAAAGAGTTAACCAAAAGAGCAGGAAGAAGCTTTCCCAAAGAGGGGGTTGAAGTAAACAGCAGAGGTCAATAAAGCAACATCTTCTCCTGACTTCCCCAGCATGTTTTTTTCCTTCACCAATAAATACAAATTCCTCATTAACAAGCGACAAGCAGGTAATCTGCCCACAGCAAGGGGAAAAGGGGCTGGAGGCAGAAAGATTTTTCTCTCCCCTTCTCTCCTATTATTATTTATCTTCTTTTTTTTTTTTAACCAAAGCAGCCATTAAAAACAGCAACCCACTGCAGAGGCAGGGAATCTGGTTGCTTTCACACTGCAACTGGCAGGTAAAAGAGCTGCACTGTCTCACAAGGGTAAAAAAAACCAAAAAATAGCTGCCACAGCAAAAGGTGAATGGGGAGGGAGAGGTCTGTTCTCTTCAGAGCTTTCCATCTCAGTCTCTCAGTCTAAAAATCAAAGTCTGCAGACGTTGTCTACTGAAAGCTGGAAAAAAAGTTTGAGTGGGAGGAGAAGGGGGGGGGGGAAAAAAAAAAAGGATGCATCTAGGAGGAAGCCTTAAGCAAAAAAAGAAAAGGGCAGACCATGTCAGAAAGCCACCCAAGTGAGGAGAATTTTCTGCTGCCTCTGGGTTTGGAAGAGCAGCGAGTGCTGGGGGTGCACCTGGCTACACCCCCAGCCAGGTGAACCCAACAGTCACAGGTAGTGGGTGAAAACAAACCAACCTGCCCCAGGAGCCGAGGGACACCTGGCCCAGGTGAGCTCTGCCCTAGCACGAGAGGGGAGGCTGATGCTGCTGCCACAGCTGGGCAGAGCACACGGGGAGCTGGTCCCTTCCAGGGGCTCCCACAGCACTGGGGAGAGCTCGCGCTTCACCCCGGGACAGAGCAGGCGAGTCTGTCTGAGGGGCACCCTCAGCTCCCAGTTCCCTCTCTCTGCAGGAACAGTGTCCTTGGAGAGATGCTGCCAGCTGACCTCTGTCCCTCCTCATGTCCGGGACTGTTCTGGAAGGCAGAGGCAGCCCTGGCTCAGGCAGCCCCGCGCAGCCGCGCTCAGCAGCCAGAGGCAGCCACGGGAGGAAAGGGAGGCCTCTCATCTTTCCACGGCAGCAACAGGAAGACCAGGGATTGCACCACATGGAAGAACAGCACACACACATGCGCACACACTCCCAGACACACACCTCACACCCCTGGGACCAAGGCTAACATGTTCAGACCTTCGGCAGGAAGAGACACGAGACAGCGCAGAGCGGTTCAGATCTCCAGGGGCTCTTTGGTCTTAGTTGATAGTCCTAGAAAAAACAACCTCCAGAGGCGGTTGTAGCACAGCTGTGTAAGATCTGTGGGGTATTTAGTGTTTGGCACCTGCAAGAGGGGAAAACAGGGCTGTGTGTTACAGGAGGGGCAAGGAACGGAGGTACAGTGCTGTGTTTCCAGGTGTGCTCCTGGCTTTGCAGCCAGCCAGGGCATGGAGAGCGGGAAGAGGAAGGAGGGTTCCTGAGAGGACCATGAATCCATCCGATGTTACACCCACTTGAAGGCAGGGAAGGCCCACCTTGGCCAAGACAGAGCAACTGGCTGCACAAAAATGCTGCTTCTGACAACTCCAGACTGCAGCTGTAACATTCACACGTTCTCAGCTCCCGCACAGGTGACACAGAGAGAAGGTGAACACAGCTACACACCTTGGGCAATGGAGAGGTGCTGTCACCTGCCCCTTTCCTCAGCAGCTTTAGCTACACGAGTCCTAGGTCTCTGATCCAACCTCTCCCCATCGCTGTCACCTCCCTCCATGGGCTCAGGGACCACAGGAGAAAGTACCAGAACTGGGCAAGCACGTCCTGCCCCATGGAGCTGCACACACCCAGTGCCTTCACCGATCCCTCAGCTAGGACAGGGGGACAAGACAGGCAACCTCCAGTCCTCAAAACAGCACAGCTACATCTGCTGACAACGTGTCTGAGATGGAAGCCAGAAGAAAGATGTTATGGGAGAAAACAGGTGTTTCATGGCCAACAACCCTAAACCGGGGGCCTCTAGACAGGCTGGTAGCAACAGTCAAGCTTTCAAAATCACTGCAGTAAATTCATTCCATAACCCCTGCCCTAGGTTTGTATTTTATTCAGGAATTTAACATCCCCCCTGCAATGCAGGCAACGGCCCCTGTACCAGATCATACAGCAGCTCTGGAAAAATAATCACCAGTTTACACTGCTCACAGACAACTCAAAGACCCCTGGTGGGACTAAATTCCACTAAAGGCAAACCCTGGACTGCACTGCCATGGAGGAGGAGGAGGAGGAGGAGGTGATGGTTTAGAGACGGCCGCTCCTGCCCCTGCCAGCTTGTTCTACCCTGTGCATAGTGCGAAACAGTGCAGTCATTCACCAGACAAAGTTCAGGACCAAGGAAACTTTGTTCCCTTTCAGCCAAACAATTAGAGGAAGGAGAGGCAGTTCTGTTTTAGCTGGGCCGGCACTGGACTTGCCCCTCTGAGCTGTCTTCATCATCTGAGCCTCCAGCCCCACCACTGGTCAGTCCTGTGATCCGGTACCCCATGTTCAGCAACATCACCTCCAGCGGGTCCGCGTTCATCCGCCTCTGGTTGGCTTGGGAAGCACCTTCCATGTCCACGACCACGCGGCCGTTGAGGGTCTCACTCTGCAAAACACCAATGGAGAGCACTCAGGACCACAGAGGGGCTGTTACTGCTGCTGCAACGGGAGATCCCCGCAGGAAAAGGCAGCAGGAAAGACCATCTGACAAGGGAGGCTTTGACTGCAGCTCTTACCTCTGGCCTGGGGTTCCAGAGTCGCACGACGGGGTCGATGCCGCTGGTGGCCAGGAAGCAGTAGCTGGGATGAGGCTGCAGACAGTTCACAATGGACTCGTCTCCCTGCAGCACTCGCACCAGGTTGGTGGTTTCCTTCTCCCAGATGAAGAAGGAGCCGTCGTCCGAGCCGCTGACGATGTACTGGGCATTGCTAGGGCAGAGGAGCGGAGCCTGGGGGTCACACTCAGAGCCAGGCTCCAGCAGGCTGAGAATCTCACATGGCTTCTATCATCAGCAGGCTGACACCCCTCACACTTACAGATCCAGATAAAGCTTCCCATGCAGGCTCCCTGCATGCCCAGGAGCCCTGTTTTCAATTCCAAATGGATTTCTGAAATGCTAGCCCAGCCAGGTCCTCCGTGGATCTGCTCCTCCCCAGCTGCTCATGCAGCCACACAGGAGGAGGGCTCCTGTCAGCTTCTCCCAACCCTCCAGACCAGTGTCTGTGTCACTTCATGAACAGTCACACGGGGCCACACATGAGGCTTTACCCCACGGAACAGAGCATCCTGCTGCTGCTCACGCCTGTCCTGCACCCCTGCTACCCTCTGCCAGCATACCTGCCAAAGAAATTGGCCTCTTTGATGTCTGTCGTGGTGTTACAGTGACCGCAGTATCGGAATTTGTAGTCGTAGCTGCGCTCCCTCAGCACCATCTCGTCCTCGGAGATGGAGTCCTTGCGGCCCGTGGCTCGCAGCCGGATGGGGCCACCGCCCTTCTTGTCTTCAGCTGGAAGGATAACACATTTCCCTCAGCACCATCGGGGGAGCACCCCAGGGGACCCCAGAAGCCTTAGAGAAGAGCTAAGGACAATTCCAGCAGGGAGCAGGGCTCAGAGCACGGGCTTCCTTCCTTCCAGATTATCTCCTGGCTACATCAGACTCCTTTTATCACACTCTCACTCAAGAGCAAACCAGGACCAGGCACAAGGAAAGAACAGGCTCAGGCCAGTTTTTGTGCACAGCAACAATCAATCTCTCTCAGAAGTTGGAGCTTTACTTCAGAGGGGCAGTTTAAGGAGGAAAGTCCTTGTGTGCTCATTAGATTTCAGTGTAACCTTGGAGAAGCCCAGGAGCAGCAGCACTCACCGTTATCACTCTTGGAGAACAGGGCAGCATTGATGTCCCTGTCTAGCGCATCGCAGGCACTGCTGTGTGCTTGTTCTGGAAACTTCCCTTTAAAGTCATCCAGACACTCCAGCGCTTCTGCCACGTACTTGAGCTCAAAGAGACAGCGGGCGAGGCGGAAATGGGCCTTCAGGTGGCATGGATTTAGGGATATGGCCTTCAAGCAGTCCCTCAGAGCATCGTAATGGTCCCCATCCCTGAGGAAAAGGGAGCGGTGGATTAGCCAGCCCAAGCAGCAACAGCAAACATTTTCCACTGCTGCTTCCCAGCCCTCATTTCACTCCACAGCTTGTTGTTTCCAGCTCTCTACACAATCCCACACCCCAGGAGCTCACTAACAGCATTTGCTGTGACTCGGGGGCACCACCTGACCCAGCCCAGCCTCCCCAAGGCCTCTGCAGACGCCCACAGGCAGCTCTGGGATGTGACCACACCAGGCTGCCCCGCCAGCCCTGACCTGCCATTTTAAATCCAAGCGAGCAGAGCTCCCTGCTGCAGCACATTTCGGGAAGCCCTTTGAAGATGGAGGATGCAGAGCCCTCTGGCCAGGCAGCACAGCCCTCCCGTGCCAGGCGGGCTCCCTGTCACAGCTCAATCGTGCCCCTCTGTGGACACACGGCACAGCTCCGGCCCACCGAGCCCCCGGCCAGCAGCTGCAGGACCTCCCACCACAAATGGACCAACGTCTTAAGCAGAAACCTTTTCTCACCTTTACAAAAAAAACCTGGGAGTTTTAGAAGTGAGCATTACAGCAGACTGGGCTGTACTGGGTATTTGTATCCTGTTTACAGCCTGATCTCCCTGAGCTCCGGGGCTGGGGGAATGAGGGGGTCTCAGCCTGTGCTCTGGAAGCAGGAGGGACTCGTTGAACCTTGCGTGGTGCTCAGCTCAGGCTGGCGGGGCAGACACACTTGGGGTACCAGCACTCAACTGCTCAGAGGCACCACAGGCTGCCTAAACAGAGTGCCAAGGCTCCATCTGGTAGTTAATGGTAATAATGTTTCATACCTGTAACCTATTTGCCCTACTGCAGCTGCCCCATCCCTGCAAGTGTCCAAGGCCAGGCTGGACGGGGCTTGAAGCACCCTGGGACAGCGGAAGGTGTCCCTGCCCATGGCAGGGGATAGAATGGGATGGGCTTTAAGGCCCCTTCCAACCCAAATCATTCCAGGATTCTATGCACTGCACCTACCAAAGTCCAAAACGCTCACAAGGAAATGACGAATTCACAGAGCAACAATTTTAGATGATGTGGAACCTTTGTCAGGGAATCACAGGAAGGTTATTATTGTTGGAAGGGACCACTGCAGGTCATGCAGGACACCCTCTCAGCTCAAACAGGGTTCCCCACAGCACATTCCTCAGGATTGTGTCCAGACAGTTTTTGGTATCTCCAGTAAAGGAGACCCCACACACTCTGTGGGCAGCCTGTCCCAGTGCTCTGTCACCCTCCCAGTAACAAAGCTCCTCCTCATGCTCAGCTGGAACAGGGAAGAGTTTGGGTTAGGGTTAATGAGTCTGGACTCATTAAGGGGAGTTCAAATCTTGCAGGAGCATGTTTTGCCATTTTTTAACCATCCACTTTCCAGTTCCCTCCTGGCCAGGGGGGTACTGGCCACTCCCCAGCAGAGCAGAGGGTGGAATGCCCTGTCCATGAGATCTGCAGCAGCAACATGGCCCTCCAGGGCTGCCTTTGCAGCACTGCCAGGGTTAATTCAGGACATGGCAGCAGGCCCCTTCTCACCAAACAAAGAGGGAATGCAAGTTACCTGTTGGGATGACAGACAGGTGTCTCACATTTGCACACCTGACTGGGCTTTTAAACTGCTTTGCCACCCTCAAACATCCTTCAAGCTCAACTATCAGTGTCAGGCAGCCCAACAGACCGGTGTGAAAATGGACATGCTGGGATGTAAAGCAGGCTCTGACTTCTCCCTTTGTTACAGGATTGACTCAGCTTGTGCAAAACTAGAAATCAGCTCAGTACTGCCAATGTGGACTGCTGAAAGCAATCCAGAGGGGGATGCAGGTGGCTTTTAGGAGCAAAATTTCAAAGGACAGCCTTGGAAGTGCTGGAAAATACAAACAGCATCTTAAGGGAGATGAGCAAGGGGAGGTTAGGAAATTACAGACCTTCCTTTTTTCTTGCTTTCTCTGTTACTCAGAGAACGAGGCCAAAGCAGGACCTGCAGGGTTCTGAGGTTGGCCTGTACCTGTTCCTGCTCCAGACATCAAGAACACCTCAGAGACACGTGGTGGTTCAGCCCAGGTCACTGCCTGCCTTCCCTCCTGCTCAGTGACATCCCAGACACCTTCTCCGCACACCACAAACTGCTCCTGGCAGAAAGTGCCCCTTTTCTGCACCTGGAAGGTATCAGCTCAGTGCTATTTAAATCCCACCCCTGCATGCCACAGAAACCCACTGTGTGTATGTTTTTCACATCGTCCTGCTACCCAAAACTGTGGCAAAGCAGTAGCTGACACACTGGAAGGTTCAGATGTGCCAGCACCCTTCGGGAAAAACGATTCCTATAAGAAAAATGCCATTCATGAGATCAGCACTCAGCTTCTGTGTTCCATCCCTTAATCCCAACCTATTGTTCTTCTCCCTCTGAACACTGAGGTCTTTCTGAGGCAGCTCCCAAATCTCTGCTATTGCAAAACAGCCAGTAGGCCAGTTACCAACAGTCACAACAACTGCTGGCTGCTCTTTATCTTGGCAAGAGAGGAGAATTCATACTGGGCATTTCAGCAGGGAGAGGAGAAGGATATGCTCACAAAGCAAATGGAGATGAAGGACCACAGCTATTTTAAATATGTTAATGGCAAGTCATGCTACTCAGTCTTACTCTGCTCTAGGGGACAGGCACTAAAATAACTCGGCTGTATCTTGCAGATGCAGCTCTGGCCACTGGTCAGAGCAGACATTACCTACTGCAGAGGCTGACAGGGTGTTTTGCAACCATCAGGGCAGAATCCCCTCTGGCCTGCAAAGATCTGCCACCTCCCCAGATCCCTCCCAGAGGTTTGTTTCCACTCTCCCCCCTGAGAGTGTGGGTTAACTGGGCTAACACAGGAAGCACCAGGTCTGAGTGTCTGCAGTGTGAGGTACTTGGACAAAGGAGCAACCAAAGCCACCCCAGCAGCCCTACAACAACCTTCTGTCAGGAGATGTTATAAAGCACAGTCACCATTACATCATGTGTTGACAGCAGATTTAGAGCCCTTCTTTAATGCAGATCAGAACCACCCAGAGAAACACAAACACCCTTGGAGACACCCAGAACGCTGTGACTCAGATGTGGATTTGGGGTTTCTTTTTAAACAGGAAAGGATCAGGACTTCATTCAGCATATCAGTAGGTGAAACAGTGGGCTGCTGCCAGCTGCGCCTCGCCAGAATCTCTCCAACACAGGCTGCTGGGCCATCCCCTTGTGCCAGAGGTGCCCAATTATGGCTCAACCTGCTAACCCCAACCCCACCCACCCAGAGGGAAACCAGGTCCTTCAACAAGGTGACCCCTGGAAGTCACCTACGGTGACACTGCCCCCTTACCACTTGCGCTTCATGTAGGCAGCAGCTCTGTTCCCGTAGAGCATGGCGTTGTTGGGGGCCTTCTGCACAGCTTTGCTGTACAGCTGGATGGCCTGGGTCCACAACTGGCAGGCAAAGGCCTCGTTGGCTTGTTGCTTGATCCTCTCCAGGTACGGAGGCAACTCCACTTGGGGGCTGCAGGGGAAGAAGGGAGCAGCACAGGTTAGCAGTGCATCCTAACTCGGTCAGTCTGCAGGGTTTCCTTCCCGCTTAGCTAATGCTTGCTGGGACTTGGTAATAAAGATTCAGGAAAAGGCAAAAGGGACTCTGGACTCTGAAGAGCCTGAGTTTAAGAGGGAGGTTTGGTTTTGACCACAGAATCCCAGAATTATTCAGGTTGGAAGAGACTTTAAAGCCCATCCAGTTCCACCCCCTGCCAGGGGCAGGGACACCTTCCACTATCCCAGGTTGCTCCAACCTGCCCTTGGACACTTCCAGGGATCCAGGGGCAGCCACAGCTTCTCTGGGCAACCTGTGCCAGGGCCTCACCACCCTCTTGGCAGTCTCACCATATCAGCGTGACCATCATCATTTTTTCTTCATCTACACAGAAATTCTCCAAACTGGGTATTTTAAGCATCGGTCTTCACCAATACATTTTCGTTTCGACTGCATAAACAACACTTCCTATCCTCTTTTAGCAATGCACAACAATGCAGAAGCATCTGAGCTCAGCAGGCCCAAGCTCCGCAACCCAAAATTCCAGCCCCTTTCCCACTGCCGCGGTGGAGGGGCCATCTAGAGGAGAGGAGCTGAAACATTCCACCAAGTGACTTTGGAGCAACGCAGACTACCCATATATGGAATTAAGTAAGTGTCTTGACTTTGCACCAAGTCTCATCAGCTGGAGGAAAAACAGCCTCCAAGATGTGCTGCTGCTGCTTTGCCCCAACTGCATGTTGCTCTTCAAGAAAGAAATCAGGAGCAATAGAAAAGGCTCCATCCACTCCTAGCTCCCATGCTAGGAACGGCAGTAATGATTCCAGTGCTGTTACCACTTCACTTCAGTTTGTAGCAGCCAAGTGCCCACAAAACGGCAAAGGGAAGCAAGGTTCCTCCACCTGGCAGCCTCTGCCACGACCAACACACAGCTCCTGCAGGCGAGGAAGCCACAACCGCTCAGGACACTTTGCTTCCAACCCTGGAAGATCATTTCTTAGTTTTGTCCACCTTAGTTCATCATAAGAGAGGAAAAATCCTCATGAACAATTTCTCCCAGGATGCTCTTGCCTTGTCTGACTCCTGCTCACAGCCCCAAGGAGAGAGGCCACTTAAAATCCAGTAACAGGGCAAGTGGATTTGCACTTCACACCTTTTTGGCAGCACCTCACCCTGGCAGGAGGCAAAGGACAAGGACAAAACCCCAGGACCCCCTGGAGGGGCAGCTGTGCCCTCACCTCACGTGTGCCCTTCCCTCCGACAAACGGAAGCCGTTGCTGTGGAGATGGATCCCATTGGACACTCCATTGGTAGAGGTTTTTCCATTCTGCACTTCTGAAGGTTAGAAAAAAATATATACAATGATGCTAAGTATCAGTGTAGATCACATAAACTCGGTATATTTTACAGCAGAGCCGAGTCAACACCACAACCCCGCTCAGAGCAGAAACAAAACTTCCATGATTCCACGTGCCACACTTTCTCCAGCCACCTGGATTTGATTTGTCCTCTTATATTTACTATTTCTTACATTTACAAATCTCTGCAGTCTCCTTTGCAATACAATTCCAGATCAGAAAACCAGACACACAAAGAACTAAGTGCTCACACAGAGCGAGGGCAGCTTGAAGGGAAGTACCTTTGACGAATTTTAGGCCATAGTTGGAGGATCACGAAATCCTGGAATGGTCTGGGAGGATACCAGGACCTCAACCACTGGCAAAGTCTGCTTAATCCTTGTGCACAGCTTTAGGCACTCTCAACTCACTCACACACACACACACACCCTTCTCCACAGTCACTTCTGCCCTCAGACGTGTTTTGTCCATCTGCAGAAGGATTTTGGAACTCAGGGTATGAACTGCACTGCAGAAACAGCCCAGCAACACCCACACCCTGCTTCCTTTTCCTCCTGCACCCTGTAAATGAGGAGTACAGAACTTCACTCTGCTGTTCACTCCCTTTTGACAGCATCACACTTACCCCCTGAAGTGTGGCACTTCTTTGGGAGGAGAAAAGTGTATGGTCGCTGTTTGTATGTCAGATCAAACAAATAGACCTAAGGGAAGGAAAAAGAGCATGAGACAAGTCTGCAAAACAGAGATGCTCAAGTCAGAAATTAAAGAGGGCTCAATGTGTGCACAGTTCCACGTTTGTGTTTGCTATTTCTGATTTTCTCACTGGGAATCTGGTTTATAGATGGACACACATAGGATGGCAGCAGTAACTAGGGTGAGTTCAGGTCCAGCACTGGGTTCAGAGAAGGTAACACTGAGAAACAGGAACTTGGTCTTTCTCCACACCTGCAGAACTTAGAAGATGACCTGACCACTGACCAACCTGCTCAGAAAGCTTCGTATTTCAATTAAGCAACAAAGATATTTCAATTAACACAGTGATAATGAAGAAACCAAACACTTATTGACAGAAAAGAGGTGGGACACTGAACTGAGGGAAGTCTCTCTAAGATGAAACCAAGATTTCCTGAGAAACTCCCAAGGCAGCCCTGTGAAATCCTAATTTACAGCTGTACTGGGACAGCAATGGACAGCCCAGGCTGGACCCACGGTTCACCTTCTCCTAGAGGGAGTGAGTGCACATGTGAGAAAGAGCTGTAGAGGACAAGCACAGTGCAACCTGCCCACAAGCAAAGGTCCTGTTTAATCCATGCTCATTAATGCTGTCAGGAGGATTTTCTCATTCCATTGATAGGCTTTACAAAAGATCCATGAATATCACCCAGAGCTTAAAATTAAAGCAATCAATATTCCAGGTGAAGGCCTTTGCTTCTCCAAGTTCCTTATTCACTACATTCTATTACAGAAGCAGTTTGATGTTTCAAGAATGAGTTGTGAAATACTTTCTAGGTCAGCAAAGGTCAGTTCCAGAACTGGTTTTGTTTATTTTCTTTCTCCTCTTCCAGAGAGTGAAATGTGAATTGGAAAACCCCAATACAACGTGGCTTAACTTTGACCAGTGACAGCATAACAAATATATCCCTAATCCCAAGTATTTAGTCTGAATTAATCAGAAAGCAGTTTAAAGTCGATCACATTACGCACAGAGAAGTTGCTGTACCTGTTTTCAAGAGCACACAACAATGTTCAGTGACCCAATGTGAAGCTTTCCTGCCTCCTTACCTGCTCCCCTCCCATGTTGACCAAGAGCTCAGTGCCATCAGGGCTGAAGGTGACGTACGTGGCCACCAGGACCCTCAGCCGGTTATTATAGTCTGGAAGCTTCACTGGAAGGTGCCCTGTGGAGAGGACAAGTCCATAATTATTGGCTTAAGTCCTAACTGTTGTCTTAGTTCTACCCCAGCTGCTCCCTTTTACAAAAGCAAAGCCACGGAGCACAAACACCTATGGGATTTTCCATTTCCTACTGTTTATTGGATCCTTCCCTGAGCAACCAAAACAGGTCCTTTCTCACAGGTTCTGGATATCGATGGACCATCCCTGCAAGTGTCCGAGGCCCGGCTGCACAGGGCTCGGAGCAACCTGGTCTATGGAAGGTGTTCCTGCCCATGGCAGGGGTGGAACAAGATGAACTTTAAGGTCCCTTCCAACCCAAACCCCTCCAGGATTCCATGATTCCAAACTTGCACAAGCACCTCCACATGAAGACAAGAATTGTAACTGCCTTGTTAACAATGAGCCTGCAGAACCCAGCACATCTCAGTTTCAGGGATTCACTAGGATTTGGCTTTTGTGATTTGTGGCCATCTGCAAATACCTCCATCCTCAACCCCCTAATTAGGTTTCCTTAATAAAGCCCTCAGCACAACCAAACCAAAGCTCCTAAATATTCAGCTCACACACAGGTTCTGTTCTTCAGACAGCAGATGTGTTGCATGACCAATTCAGGGGACCTGAAGAATCCTCTAGTGGGACTCATCAGGAGCAGGACTGTCAGAACTGGTCTGCTGAACATGCTGGTCTGAGATATTAAAAAAAAACAACCCAAACATTTTTGGGAAAAAGGTAGTAAATAACGAGCACTGGAGAAGAATGTCATGTAGATTGCTCAGATACTGCATCACTGATTCCTCATCTGCAGGATGAGGACAAGTCACTTCTGTGCCAAAAAGATTTTCAACAGCAGCTTTGCTGGGAGCAGTTCCAGGAACGCCTATAGAGCCCAGGTTATGTCCAATCCCTGACTTTCCAGTAAGAGCGAATAAAAGACATTTATGCTGGACAAGCAGCAGCAAGGCCAGCTCACCACCCCAGAGAAATAACCTCCAATTCCATGGAACATCCCATGGAAGAGATCCTCTGAGCAGGGGGTTTGTTTGTGATGGTAGAACTCTATTTCTTCAGGCAGTGAAGTCCCCCCAGCCACCCCCAGTGCCACCCCAGCGCAGTGTCCATACCTGCCACGTAGTACTGAGCTGCCCCGTCCGGGAGGGGCTTCTGCCGGTCACAGAACGTGTGCACTCCAGCTGAAGGACTCTGCTTCATGCTTTTCCTACCCACAGAGAAGAACAGCCTTATTACAACCACAGCATGCAGCTGCTGGAAGCCTGATCTGTACTGGCACTCCTTGTCCACCCACGAGGACAAGGCCTCCTGCCCACACAGCTGTGGGGTGCCCAGCCTCACACCATCCCAGCGTACTCATCAAAAAGGCTTTGGGGGATAGAGAAAACTCCGTCAACTTCCCAGAAAAAGACAAGTCCCGGCTCCCTGCAATTCCCTCTTCCCACCAGAGCCCTGCCCAGATTCTTGTACCAGAAATCTGCCCCAAAAGCCGGCTGCTGTCACCTGTGGTTGTGGATCATGCGGATGTCGTAGAGCCGCACGAAGGGCCCGCTGGCTCCCACAGCCAGGTAATTGTTGTCCTGGGGGTTCACGGTCAGGCACTTGGCCTCCACCAGCTGCCCACAGTACTCGGTCAGGTCGATCAGGACCTCGGAACGTTTGCTGTTCTCCCTCAGGTCGTACTGTCTGCAAAGGGGGGAGGCAGGCAGCCGTGTCACGGGCAATGGAAGCAGCAGGAAGAGATTCACGGATGTCCTGAGCTGGGAGGCACCCACAAGAACCACCCAGTCCAGCTCCCGGCCCTGCACAGGCACCCCAACAATCCCACCCTGTGCACCCCAACAATCCCACCCTGTGCCTCAGAGCATTGTCCTAGCGCTCCTGGAGCTCTGGCAGCCGCGGGGCCATGCCCATGCCCTGGGGAGCCTGGGCACTGCCCAGCACCTCTGGGGGAAGAACCTTTTCCAGATATCCAGCCTAAACATGACACAGCTATGAGAGATGACACCAAGGACACGAACAACAGTCATTTGTGCCACAGATTGCTGGAAGCACCTCACTTCAACACACAGAAGGCCTCAGTATCAGGATAATCATTAAATGCAGATGATCTATAATGTGCACAGACTTATTCAAGTTCAAACTAAACTCCAAGTCATAACCTGTTCCTTTTCTGGCCTCCCTTTCCAGCAGTGTGGAAAATGGAGGAACTGAGGAGAGTACTTATGACTCTACAAGATACATCTTTCCAGTTTTAGGAAAGGGAGAGATGAGTTTAAGCTGTTTAGTACAGAGACAGCCTCTTTTCAGGTCTGTGCACAGCACACATTGTGATGGTTCCCAAACCCAAACCAACTGGAATTCTGTACCTGATTAACCCATCTTCTGCTGCACTCCAGAAGGTGTTTGGCCACATGGGAGCTGTGGCAATCCGCTTCACTCTGTTGGTGTGATCTCCAAACATGTGCACGGTCTCCTTGACAGTCAAGTCATGGACGTGCACCTTGGAATCTGCAGCTCCCGTGATGAGGATCCGATCCCCCGAGTGCGGCAAGAACTGGGGCAGAGGGGGTGGGCACTCAGATGGAGAAGCACAGAGGCTGCTCACGTGGGCATCGTGGCACTCACGGAGCAGGAATTCTGCTTCAGGAACATGGGCTAACCCACGTTATTCCCTCTTACACAGGTCAGTGTGCACACTCAAGAGTCACCAGCTACAGCAGGACACACAAAAGTGTCATTACACATCCCAATTTGCCTCAATCATTTCCTTCCAATTCACAGAGAGAATAAGCTGGGGACCTGCATAAACTAAGTGCAGTATTATACTTAATCCATCTTTCCCTGTAATTAGAAATATTAATTTTTTGAGGAGGGAAACCGCTTGCAAGAAAACGTTTCCCAGCAAGGATTTCTCCTCTTGCTATTCAGGCTGCTGATTTTGTCAGCTGCTCATTCCTTCTAACCACATACCTTGACAGAAAAGATGTTTGCCGTGTGTCCTGTGTGCATAGAAAGGAGCTTCTTGTGGTGCAGAGGATCCCACACAATGGTATGCTGGTCATCAGAGCCAGATGCCAACAAGCTGCAAGAGACAGGAGACAAACATGCACCATGAATTCTTCTGCTCCACACCGTGCCCGGGTCCGTGGAGCTGTCTGACCACAGACATGCATTAAGATAATTCAGCCCTAACCACCCCATTTCTTCTCTCTTTCCTCAGCTCTGTGTTCTTGCTGCTCCCCACGCACCCATCCCTTCAGCCAGGTCAAGGAGCTAAAGCAGGCAAAAAGCAATGCCATGGCAAAGGCAGCTGCCTGAATTCTGGATTCACCTCACCTGGATTCTGGTGGGAAAACAGGAGTGTTTGGTCACCAGCAAAATGCAGGCCCCCCCCCCTTCCTTATCATCCTGGCTGTGTTAACTGCTCCACATCATCCCTGATGCCCAGCCAAGGCATTCATTCCCAGGCTCCAGATGTGCCCAGGCAGTCCCAGGGCTCACAGGATGACTACAAACTCTTTTTAAGTGTGAAGTCATTGCAAGGTGCTCTTGGCCTTGTCCATCCCTTTGCATCTGAACCAAGGGAATCTGACATCTGCAACTCTCAGCTCTTTCAAACTTAGATTTCCTTGTAGCCAAATCTTTCAAGCATGTGAATTTTTCACTGGTAAATAGAGGGCAGACTTTGGAAGTTCTAAGATGCACATCCAGAAATATCCACTCTTCCTTCCATCCACTCATTTCGCATGCAGAAACTCTTCATTCCACTTGGTTAATGGAAGTCGCTCCTCAGTTTCCCTCTAAAATTGCAGAGGGGTGAATTCTCTACCTCCCTCCTTTGGATATTTGACCCCCAGCAGCAGCTTTTAACAGCATGGGGAAGGGGGTGGGGAAATGTCACCACCAGCTGGGCAAATCCTAAAGATCCATTATAATCCATAATACCACTTGAGAAGAGAGAAGAGAGGAGAAGAGAGAAGGAGAGAGGAGAAAAAAAAGAAGAGAAGAGAAGAGAAGAGAAGAGAAGAGAAGAGAAGAGAAGAGAAGAGAAGAGAAGAGAAGAGAAGAGAAGAGAAGAGAAGAGAAGAGAAGAGAAGAGAAGAGAAGAGAAGCCTTCAATCTCCACTTCTTAGTCTGATCATTTCTCTTCTGAACTTACTAAAGGGGCATTTCTAATAATATCCAGATATATTTAACAAAATAAAGCTTCTTTTGAAGCGTGAGCTCTACTACAGCTCAAACTCTGAGCTTGAGCTCCACTTTACTAGAAATGGGAAGCAGCTGCTTGTAAGATGACCTACATCCTGCTCTTGGGAAAACCTGGGGTTATAGCTTTGTTGATCCCCCAAATGAAGCCATATACTTACTCTCCTTTTTCATTCCATTCCAGACAGTTGACACACCCAGAGTGACCCTGAGGGAAGGGGACAAGGGAAGATGGTATTACTCAAACTTCAGATTTATCAAACAGAGCTATTCTAAGACAAGGACACAGCGAGCTCCCCACAAATAACAACTTGCTGCAGTACAAGCAGGTTTTTTATTTTTTTATTCAAACCCTGCAAAAAAAGGCCACACACTTGGTAGACAAGCACCTCCAGAAAAGACAGACATGCTACAGCAGTTGGGGTAGAAAAGGCAAAATGAAACAAATAAAAAAAAGTAGTGTTGAATAAAATGGCAGTTTAGTCTCAGAGGCTACAGCTGAAATCCCGCCGTACACACGGAAAGGTGACTTTGCTTCCAAAGCCCTTGGCTAGGCTGACAAATTACATGTACAGGCACTCTGGGAACACAGGGAAAATGCACTTTTGATAGCTCTGTTAGAAGCACCTTGCTGCTGGGTGACTACATCATCCATCTTCATCCACATTAACCACCGACTGCAGCAGGAAGTGGGGGAGCACTTAGCAGTGTTTGATGTGGAAGATGTGACTGCAAAGGGGGACAAAAGAATCCTTTTCTCCCCCAAACCAAGATGACTGATGTGTTCGAGGCTGGCTCAGTTGGGTAGAGCAGGGTGTGGAGAATGCCAAGCTTGCGGGTTTGAGCCCCAGATGGGCCATTCCCTTAAGGCTTGGCCTCAAAGATCCCTGTGGGTCCCTTCCAACTCAGAATATTCTGTATACTCTTCAAATCTTTTCTAAGATGTGTCAGAGAGCACTACAAGCTGTTCCTTAGGGAGCTGAGTACGTTGAGCAGCTGACAATTGTCTTCTTCAGGCACCAGTGCTGGGATTAGGTGGTGCCCAGCCTGTTAAAGGCTCTCCTGCAGGCGCACCAGGTGGTGCGGAAAGCTCACGCAAGCTCTCACTGAGCTACCCTTGGCTCTAATGCAGCCTGGGGGACTAAGAAATCAGTATTTACCTCATAAAAGAGAGAATTTCATGCACTCCTCAGTAAGGTGCCCACCAAGGAGCAGGTTTGCTCCCTGGACACTCACCTGCAGCTCAGCCTCCAGCCCCAGGCGGCGGATGAAGGGGTCGGTGACGTGGTAGTGCCGCTCGAAGCCCAGCGCTCCCCTCTCCTGCAGGAACAAACAAGCACCACACTGACTACAGCAAACTCCTTTTTTGCCCTTTCAGAGAAGATTCTGGAAGCTTAAAAATCACCCCAGGTATGGGGATTGTCCACAGGTCCTGTACTGTAGCAGGGAAACACAGAATCCCAGAATGGTTTGGGTCTTAAAGGGATTTAAATCCCATCCAGTTCCACCCCCTGCCAGGGGCAGGGACTCCTCCCACCACCCCAGGTTGCTCCAAGCCCCGTTCAATCTGGCCTTGGACACTTCCAGGGATGGGGCAGCCCCAGCTTCTCTGGGCACCCTGTGCCAGGGCCTCCCCACCCTCACAGGAAAGAATTTCTTCCCAATATCCTGTTTAACCCTGCCCTCCTTCACCCCAAGGCCATTCCCCCTATCCCATCACTGCGTACCCTTGTGACAAGTCCCTCTCCAGCCGTCTCATCCTTTGAACATCTCCAGGTGGGCAGATCATGATCTTTGCCCCTGAACGGGTTTAAAATGCTGTGTAACTCAGAGCCAGGCTCCAGCTGGGGAGCCAAGACCAGCTCTGAGAGGCCCTCACTGAGAGAGAGTGAGCTGACCCTACCTGGGGCCTGCAACAGAAGAGACGGAAGAACTTGGGAATGCCTGTCACTATCCCTTGGAGAGGATTTCAGCAGGGACTCAATCCTGAGGACAGCAATACTGGACCAGAGCTGCTCAGGAGAACTCCACCCATCCCAGAGCCTGCCCCAGGGCACCTCGGCTGAAGCACTGTGGAGTGGAGCTGGCCAGATTCCTTTAGGGATGGGCTATTCCTCAGCGAGGGAGCGGGAGCTGCAGTGCCACGGCACAGGCTGTTCCAGAGGGATGGGAACAGCTGCCACAGAACTGCGTCAGTACAAATGAAGGTGAAGGAAAGCAGGACAGTTGTTTCCCCTGTGATCTCACAGGGCTCACAGATGCATCAGCAGATGGCTCTGATGAAAGAAGGCCAACTGCAGAGGCAGGAATGAAGGAAAGGGAGTGCAAGTCAGATTTTGGATGGAACATCTAACGTCCAAGGAGGTTTTTCCCTAGGACTTGACCCAGCCATGGTCCCATTCTATGCCACACTCATCAACTTAATCCTTCATCATCAGCATTCAGAGATGGGAACACCAAAGTCAAAATCACCCCAGTGGTGCCCAAAAAATCACCCTGGTGCTGCTCGGAGCACATCAGCAGTCCCAGAGCAGACACAGAAGTGCTGAATTCCCTTCCCAGTCCAATGTTCAGTAATGAACTCCACACACCAAAAGCTATTTGAAGACAAAATGGAGACAGACATAAAAGGACTGGAGGCAAAACCAACCAGGCTTTTTGTAAAAGTTTCCATGACAAACTTCAAACCCCTTGATGTATTTTTGTGGAAAGCATTCCTAAAGCACTGCAAGGCCCATGCAAGGTGCTGCAGGTATAATTCTGTGCTAGTGCGGCCTCAGTGGCTTTGTGAGGGCTGGGGGGTAGGATATTGCTGTTCCTACAAGGAACTGCCTGACTTAGCAATCTTCCCAAGGTCACACATCAAAGTCTGACAGAGCAGACAGCGTGAGACAGTCCCAGGCTAAGGCTCAAACCACACAACCAGCCCTTCCTTGTTAGGGCAGCAAAATAAATCTTTGCACATGGATTAAATTACAAGCTTATAACAGAGTTTGGTACCAAACTGCAAAGTGAGCACTCAAGCTCCCAGTTCCTTATTCTGGTTACTCACAGATCCCTTTCCTGAATGCTGATTATCAGCAAAGCTGCAAATGATTTCAGGCCTCTGAGTCCAAGCAATAATTGCCTATTGTGTCTGCTGCAGCCAGTCCTTTCACGTTGATATTCCACAAATGCAGCCATCAGATGACTGATCCCACCACTGCACAAGTTTTTTTTCCCTACACAAAGGAAGCAACACAGCACTCTCTAAAGAAAAGGAGACAGAGAGGCTGTGACAGAGATCATTAGCTTTACTACAGTCAGAAATACCTCTGATGGCAAGATCACACGGGGAGAACACAGAAAGCAGAGAGGGAAGCTGGCTAAGGGCCTTTGTGGTGCCCAAACACAGGCAGCTCTCTCTCTCTCTGCAACTCAAAAGGAACAGAGCTGCTGATGGCAAACCAGCCCAGGGAGAGGAACTGTGCTCCTGTCATGCCAGACTTCATCCCAGCTCTCCGTTAAGGACAGTGACAGGTCCTGTGTTTGTTCTCTTAAGCTCCTTACAGAGCTTATCAATATGTAAGTAAGAGATCTCTACCCAAGGAAAGGCAACACCAGGAGTTTTTCCCGATCCAGCACTGACTCCACCTCTCCCCACCCAGCACCCAACACACAGGGCTCGCACATACCTTGATCTGCCTGTGGATGATGTCTCTGGTGATGTTGGCTTTTGCCATCTTCTTGCAGTGGGACAGACGAAGAGAAGCTATGGGAAGAGCTGCTGTGCATCCAAGCATTCCAGCTGAGCCAGGATCCACGCTGAGGGCATTCAGTTACCTGCAGGACAGCACAGGATAGGAACTGAAAAGTTCAGAACAAAGGCTCCTGAAGAAACTCAAGGAAGGAACAACATAAGAATGAAGAATGTCTGACTCAAGGCCATGCTTAGTTTGTGGAGAAATTCATGATAAGCAGAATTTTAGGACTACATCAGCCTGGAAAATCCATCTTTCTGTGCCAGCAAAGACCTGTGAGTCCAAGGCAGCGCCCTGTCTGAGGCTTCCCTCCCACCACTCCATGTCCACTCACATCCAATATTTCCCAAGCTCTACAACCAACAAGGCTTATACCGTGAATAAACACAGCACTGAGGCTTTTGGCCACCTCTTATTTCCCATTTACTACATTGGATTAGCAGCAAAACACACTTAACATGTCCAAAAGGGCATAAAAATTCCTTGGAAATCACAACAGCCAACCATGAAGTGACAACTGAACACCCAATTACCTCAGTAAGAGAAAAGGGGTGACCAGTTAAAATTGAATTTCCAGGAGAAATTAAGAGTTTTGCACACTCTTAATGGAGTTTAATGTACTAACCTAAATAACTGAAACCCCACGGAATTGGCTACTCCTGCTAGAAAACCTTCAAATTACAGAGTGATGGTCACAACCCTGGGCTGGAGAAGCTGCCTAGCAAAGGATCACTCAGCTCCTGACAAATGCTGTAATTCCCCCAATTTCCATCCCACAGCCTGGGCCATTTTGAGATTTCTACAGTTCTCTTCTAAAAAACAACAACAACAATAAAAGAATAAAAATTAAATTTCAAACACCCATTTTGTTCTATGTAACCCTCTAGTTTTAAATCCTTTTAAAAAACATTTCCAAGCAGAACAAGCCAAAATTTTCCTCTTTCAAATGAGGAAATGCTGATTCATTGAAACAAGAGTGTTTCACAGAAACGCTGCAACAAACAGGAGTCCTGGCAAACCTCAGCTGACTCTCTGCTGCCACGAGAGGGCTTCCACTGGTCCTCCTGTCCCACTCTGCCATGGGCAGGGTCACCTCCCACCACCCCACGTTCCTCCAAGCCCTGTCCAGCCTGGCTCTGGACACTTCCAGGGGTGGGGAAGCCACAACAACAATTTCCCTCAGGAATGGCTCCCAAGGAGAGGAAGAGGAGGAAGCAGCAGCACCTGGGCACGAGGGCGGGTGGATGTGCTGACTCTGCAGCTCCTGAGAAGTTTCTGAGCTGCTACCCCAAACTTCAGGAGAAACAAGCAGGAGCACGTCCAGGAAAGGGAACAGAGCTGGGGAAGGGTCTGGAGCACCAGGAGCGGCTGAGGGAGCTGGGGGAGGCTCAGCTGGGAGAAAAGGATGTTCAGGGGGGACCTTCTGGCTCTCCACAACTCCCTGACAGGAGGAGGCAGCTGGGGGCTGTGACAAGGTGGGGATCGGACACAGCTTGGTCTCAGTGATCTTGGAGAGTTTTTCCAACCTCAGTGATTCTGGGAAACTCAGGGAGTTAGGACAAACACCACGTGTGCCCAAGCCAGAGCCACCCAAACCTGCCAGCAGGGCTATGGGACCCTTCCTGGGGTCCCCAGGACGCTGGAGCCATCCCACGTGCTGAGCTGCCAGGGCAAGGCGGCAGTGCCGGACCCAAGGGCACGGCCAGCCCTGGGCACACCGGACACACGGGATCAGCTGCACCTGCCATCGCCCTCCTCCAGTTTCTGCAGACACCTTTCCACCTGCCCTTCTCCAGGCTGCATCCCCACAGAGGCCTCCTTCAAACCCTCCACGACACAGCAGTGTTTCCTCCATCCACGGCTGCAACAGGGCAGGGAGGTGCTGGTTCTCAGATGAGAGACTGCTGCTCCCTACGAAACCCGGGATCTTCTCACCTCAGAGATCGCATCCCAAGGCTCCCATCCTCCTCCTGCTCCTGTTAACTACACCAGCCACTCACACAGCACTTCTCCCCAGGAACCTGTGACCGGTCACTGGTGGCAGTTATACAACTTTTTCCAGGGAACTGACTGATCCATTAACCCCAAGTCCACCCTCAAAAGACACAGGGACAAAATCCTGGCACATCTCAGCAGCTCAGTCTTGCCTGCAGCCTTCTACTCTTCTTAGTGTTTCCCTACAAGGTTCCCAGGATCTGTCCACAGTCTCCCCCCCTCCAAGCAACATCCAGCTTTCTCCTCTTCTTCCCCACCAGGCAGATTTCTCATCTTCATCTTTGAGAGCAACTGAATTTTGCTCTTAGGACCCCAAAAGGACCATGCCAGAGCCAGGCAGGCTGTCACCTCCCAACTGACAAACACCCCACTGCTCTTTTAGGAGTATTTTTGTCACATTTCCTACCTCTACTTACAGCTAATTTCTAATCAGCTCCCTTCTCTTCCAACAGCACCAAATGACCTCCAGGACACACGTGGAAAAATGCACGTGCATGGAAAGATCCAAATCTCCCATATACAGCCATAAATAACCCACACCAAGAAGCCAGTTTAGAGCTGAATAAGTCACTGTAAAACCATTAATAAATCCACTGTATGAACAGGATGCCCAGAGGGAAGGAATACCTAAATCCCCCAAAACCCCCACTCTTTAACAGATCCAAATTCCCCAGCTTTTCAATGAAGTCTCCCCTGCACCAGCGTTTTCTACCTTGCAGAACTCTGACACCCACCCTGGCCGGATGAGAGCAGCAATACACAGGAGCTGGCTATTTCTGGGAATGTTTTAGGCATTATGGATGTGTTGTGGAGCTTCCCAGCTCTCTGGACAAGTCGTTGCCAGCTGTGGCAACTCGGGGGTGGCCCCAACAGAACACTGTAGCGCAGGTCTCAGGAGGAGATCAACACATCTTAACTTCTTAAAAGACAGAGGTGAGGAAAATCATCCATGAAATCAGACCTTGGGTAACAGGCTTGGATAAAACCCAGTCAAACGGGAATGCAGGAGCCTAAGGTATCTCTCTTTCCTGGAAAGTGCTTGATTTGGCAACTGGATGTTGTAAAATGCTCAAAGGTCTCCCAGAACTTGTGTCTTTGCTCGGCCAAGAAGACTCCAAGAGCCTTTCCTCCTTTCCCTTTGCTATTCTTTGTTGCTCAACAGGTATTCCACTGCTACACAGGCTTTTGCAACCTTTAAATTATCATGGAATCACAGACAAAGGATCAAGAAGTCCCAAACTCTCATTCCAGATCACATTTTGAGCACTAGCCACAACTGACCATAATCCCAGACTCCCATTCGCCATGGATACGACAGTTGCCTCATTCAAGTATTAAATGCATAATAAATTAATAAAATAAATATTAAGTGTTCTTTACACTAAAGACTGTTGACCCCACCACTGTACAAGTAGATCCAGCCTCCAGTTACAAAGTGGCCCTGGAATAAAACATAAAATCTGCCAAGATTTGTAGGTCTCCTGGAAAAGAAATATAATAAAAAACAGACAAAAATAAACTGTGCCTCCCAATTTCTTAGACACAAAGGCTTCCAATCATGAAGCCCCTCCAAAGAGTCTGTCTTTGTCACCACAAAGGAATTGGAATCTCCGTGGAAATTTCCACCATGGAAATTGGTAAAGGATGTCTCTCTTTGGGTAAAACCACCGTGCAAATTCTGCTCTAACCCATTCTTGCAGTTTCTGGCTTTTAACTAGCCCTGCACAACCAGCTCCTGGTGGAGTGAGGGACAATTTAGGATAAACCTGCACTGTTGCTACCAGGGCTGACTCCACAAGCAGATTCACTTTGACTCCATGTAAGAGATGATCCCATCCCTCCCCATCTCTGCAAGTGCTCCAGGCCGGGCTGGACAGGGCATGGAACAACCTGGGCTAGTAGAATGTCCTTGCCATTGCAACAAGACGATCTTTAAGGTGCCTTCCAACCAAACCATTCCATGATTACATGACCGTGACCTCTTTGGGGTCATTTCTCAGATGACACCAGGGCACGTTTCTCCACCACCCCTCAAGGACAACGTTCCCTCACCCCTCACTGCTCGAAATCTACCTGAACACCCCGGACAGGACGAGAAACTTGGGATCCAGTTCCAGCTGCCACCTCATCCAGTGACAACCCCTTCTCAAAATGCTCCTCCCTGGAGCACACAGAGTTTCAGCCCACCTGCAGCTCCCTGCATTCCCTCCTGGAGTCTCCTGCTGCTGCCACACAGAACTCCAGAGGCACAAACGGAACTTTCGCAACACTTGGCCTTTAAATCCACTGTCAAAAATTAACAAGGCACAGATTTCTGTGGGCTCCAAATCTGGCAGACTCTGTTTACACTGACAGTCATTTAAAAGTCCCTTAAGCTCCTGGGAAAGTAAACTTCCAGAGGGTGCTCCAGGGCATGGGGAGGAAGGGGAGTAAAAGGATTCTCTGCTCTTCCAGTTTTCCTGGAACGCTCGCTCCAAGTCTGGAAACAAAACCTCGACACTGGTAACACAAATAATTCCATCAATTTAACATCAAACGCTCCCAACACAGCTTGGACTTGGGGGGTTGCTCCTTTGCCAGGTTGTACTTCCCTCTCATGGAAGCACCTGAGCACCTCCCACCCACAGCAACGCAAGGACAGTGATGGGCCCTGCACAGGGGGGTCAGAGCCCCAGCCTGGGCACTAGTGCCCTTTGGAAAAGGTCCATCCACCCCAAGGAACCCAGAGAGCAGCAGAACTCCTGAAATCAGAAGCTTTAAACACGCAATCCAATTCCTAACTGCTTGGATGTGCCCAAGTTTCTCAGGCTCTACACTCAAGGTCATTGGGAAAAAGCAGCACTCCGCACACCATGAGCCTCTGGATACACGGCTCATCCCAAGGCAAGATCCCGTAGACCCTTCCCTTCAGCATTTATAAATTATTTCACCCAAGCACCACCCGGGACCCACCTCAGGAGGCTTCTTTATTCTCACAACTTATTTCCCTGCCCTCTTTACCTTGACTTTCCAAGAGGTCACAGATCAAATTAAAATATATACACGTGGATAGGAACTTTTTTCTTTTCTTTTTTTTTTTTTTTTTTTTTTTTTTTTTGAGAAATCTGGAAAATCAAGAGGGAATGACCTGCTTAGCAGTAAACACCTTGTTAAAAGAAGGTTTTGCTCCAGCTGAAGAAGTTGCCAGGAGCAGCAGTGGCTCCCCAGGACAGATGGCAGGAACAGTGAGCCAGGAGAAGAGGTGAGATCTGAGCCCGGACAGACCCAGCACGAGGGGACTATCAGGGAAACTCTGACACACTCAGGCCACGCCACGCTTCCAGTTCAGCCCTCCCACCGGAATCCTGCCTCTCCCTTGATCCCCAGCTGACACATCCATGGGAAGAAGGGAACATGCCAGGCAACACCTCAGCCCAGCACAAGCCCAGCGGCCCCAGGAAGGAGTTTAACTGGCAAAGGAGAGGCCGATCCCCTCTCCCACGAAAGGCGCTGCAGGACATCCACCTGGGCAGAGAAAGTTTCTGTGAAGGCTTTAGCCAGGGGACAGTGAGCAGAGGCAGGGTCACACCCAGAAAAGGGGAGAGGAAGGTGAGGACACGGCAGTGCCGGGGTGGGAGGGGGAAAGGGAAGCCAAAGGGCAGGAACTGTACCTGGCGGGGGGGTACCCGCAGATGATGCAGGGCTGGGGAAAATGGGGGTGAGGGGCTGGGATGGGAGGGCTGGATAAAGGAGAGATCCTTAACAAGAGTCAGGCCCCTGGTAAAGACAAGGGGGTAACACCTCGGGTGGATAAGGGTGCACCTGAGAGCGCCTGGGGTAGGGGGAACTGATGAGAAACACAGAGGTGGGCATAGCTCAGACGGAAGAGGGCATAGGGCAGGCAGCTGACAGGGAAGAGGGTACGGGGCACACCTCACGGGAAAGGGAGGGTGGCTGACAGGAGGGAATGGC
>VZTX01031142.1:86664-99858 GCA_013400915.1 Pardalotus punctatus | reverse complement strand
GATTTGGACAGAGCTCTCCAGAGTCCAGTCTTAGAGCATGCAGGTTTATTGGGGAAACAGGGTGGGGGGAGGCAGAGAGCCAAGAGAGGCTGAAGAGAGGGGCAGGGGAGAAGAGCCGAGGGAAGAGCCCAGGAGAAGAGAGGAGAAGAGCCGAGATGAGAGGAGAGTAAGAGAGTAAGTAAGAGAGGAGAGGAGAAGAGAACAGAGCGATGTGTCTCTTACAGTACAGTAAAACAGCTTCCCTCCTGAATATTCTATTTTACAGTAACAAATCTCGTACAAGATACAAATCCTATAGCATTTACATACAGCCTATAAGAATCATTACATTACCATTTTGGACCCCTCCTGCCAGGCCAGCAGGGTCAGCTTTGACCCTTGGACCCTTGGTAAGGAGAAGGGCATTGTTTAATCAAAAAGGAGATTACAGACAGCTGGCCATAGCATTGTTTTCCAGTTGTTCAGTAACTGGGGCTTGGCATCTTAGAGATTGAAACTTGCTTTCAATTATATTTCACTTACAGGTTTCATATACTCAGAATTTAAGCAATCATATTTACGAGGTCTTCCTGTTTCATCTTCCCCAACAGAGAGGAACAGGAGTTTCTCAGGATCACACAGCCCTAATTAGGAAGGAGGCTCTTGTGGAAGAGAGCAGAACACACTCCCATTTCCTGAGCGCTCATCCCCCTGTCCTAATGCACTGTGCACGTGGAGGAGTCGTTCATCTTTGAAAGTTTGCCCAGAGACACTGAGAAAGTTAGACAGACTGCCTCCGTATGAAAACAGCTCCGTGAAAACACAAAATCTGATTAAAGCTGTTGTCAAAGCCGCCCTTGTCAGCGCAGGGATTTTGTTGCGGTGCCTCCCCTCACACACCCACACGTGCCCACGCAGTTTCCCAGGAAGGCTGACATTTAAGCGCACTCATAAACAGTTTATAGGAATTGCAAACTGCTGCTCAAGGCAAGATTTACAGTTCAGGCTGCAAAGAGCAGCCCACAACCCAAAGACTCAATCTAGCCCGTGACCTTTCTGGTAGATCCCTCTTTGATGGAAGCTTGGCATCTGAGACTTGGTTAAGCTCTCTGACTCATTAGGTGAGTTCTCTATGAAAACCATGAAAAAACGCAAACATCAATGACTCAGTTTCATTTCTTTCACTTCAGTTGCACAAAACGTTATTTGGCCGAGTGCCTTTTCATGTTCCTCTACTGGCTGTGTCTAAACAACAAAAAAACCCCCAAATTTAAAATACAAATTCTGTTCATTTGACTGATAATGTTAGTTTAATCCTATAATGGGACGAACTCGTTCTTCACGTCAAGCGGTGCTGTTTGAAATTCAGTTATGGCATACATTTATAACAATAAACATTCAATATGATATAATGTTTTTACAAACAGATTTAAGTAATGCTTTTACAATAGATTAAATATCTGGGATCAGAAAGATTTTTTAAATGTCTGCTTTTTTTTTTTGTTTTTTCCTCTCTTGACGGTTATTTATATTTCATTCAGTCCACGTGAATCAGTGCAAAACAACACTTCCTAGTTCAGGTTAGCCACTGTGAGTATGTGGACATCTAAACTGACACGGAATATTAACTCCTACAATTTTATTGTAAAGCTTAATTTTTCCTGATTGGGAGAAGATGAACATGGCAAAGCAGTTGCTTGAAATGGATGCAAAATTTCATTTATTTATTTTTATCTATCAGTTACATGGATTTGCTTTCCATGTGTTGCACTCTAAGGGGTTTTTTTGGTTTGGAATTCATACCCTTTTCATTTCTAGATTTTGCACCTGATGTACACTGGAAGTGCTACAGAAACCTTAAACTGGCTTAAAAA
The DNA here is from genome assembly GCA_013400915.1 of Pardalotus punctatus. Taxonomy (NCBI): domain Eukaryota; kingdom Metazoa; phylum Chordata; class Aves; order Passeriformes; family Pardalotidae; genus Pardalotus; species Pardalotus punctatus. The sequence goes on along the minus strand of VZTX01031142.1, from coordinate 98,005 downwards.
AAAAAAACAAAACTCTAGAAAAATCATGAAAAAAGAAATCTTCAGTTGTAGATGTTTGAATAAATAAAACTGCCACAGTTATTTCTCAAGAACCAGACTTTAATATATTCTTGCAGAGCCAAAGAGCAGTCCTTTACTGAGCGTGTAGAGTTTCAGTTTGGCTGAGAGACTGAACTGAGAGTTTAAATGGATTTATTTGGCCACTAACTCTGGGACATATCCAAGCAATGTGTGTTTTACTGTGATTTAGTCACAAGTCTTGAGAAAATGGGAGTGATTTAGCCACTTGCAGCTTTTTTTCTGCTGTTCTGGCTATTCCCTCACAGACTGCAAGAGTTGTGCTCATCTTCTTCCTCTTTGGCCAGAGAAAGCAAATTCTTTAGTTAAAAAAACCCTGAAATTCACTGGAAGTCCATAAATGTGCATTTCTGCTTCTTGCTTACATATTATTTGCATATGCCAATAGCAACGGGGCAGTGGGTAGACCTGCATAAATATAGAAAATAAGTATCAATATCAAGATCAATAAATATAAATAATATAAATATAAATAAATATAAAGCCACAGGAGTGGCCATTAAAATTTTTACTTAGTTATTTCTGTTTCAATCCCAGTGACTGATATTTTAAAGAAGCTTCCAGGGGAGAAATAAGGAAAGGAGCAACCTTAGGCTGAGGAGAGTGAATTGAACTAAAGGAAATTATGTCAATGTCAGCAGTTCCAAGCAATGACAAAGAACTAATTACAAATAATAATTACCTTAGTTATTACTAATTAAGAGTATCATTACTAATTATGAGCAATAAGAAGATGCCAGCAGGTGATCTCCAGCTCTGGGGAAGGCGAAAAAAAGAAATTCTAAATATTCTCTCAATTTAATTTACAAGGCAATACATGACCTGCTTGAAATTTTCTGATTTGCATGGGAAAAAAAGCCAATTTTTTTTTTCTTTATTGCTTTTTAACATTATTTAAGCATCACTTTTTTGAGATGGAGGGAAACAACTACTTCTCACCAAAAATTCAGTGACACACAGGTCCACTCCTATTGCACGGGCACAATGCAGTTACTTAAATTAGAAATATTTTTGTCATGGTCAAAGTTTTTTCAGAGTGAATTGCAGATTTTTTTTGGTTTTTTTTATGACAAAATAAAAATAAATATAAATAAACTACATGGAGGATGGTGATATTACTCGGATATGAATCCCTAAATAAGATCCTACAGTGTGCTAAAATATGATGCTCAGAACACTGGACCAACGACTATAGAGATATTTAAGATTTTACATGTCAGGTGCTAATGTTGAACACAGTGACCCCTCATTTCAGAGAAGTCTGCAGACTGATTGCACCTAAACACCTCAATTCATATTTGGGAAAAGTGCACACTTATTTCTGAACTATTGTGCTCAGAGGGCCTGAAATTGTATTTTCCATCACTCATTTTTTTCATCAGCACGTGCTAACAAGTTAAAAGCAAACATCTGCTTTTCAAATGGCACATTCTTAAGCTGAATGCAATTTAGAAGTTCCTCTTTGGTTGGCAGTAATGGGAAAAATATTAATAATAAACACCCAAGTAATAATTTTGAAAAAATAACTGAAAATGGTAAAGAAATTATATTTTTCAGGAAGAAGTACCTAACGCCTTTGAGTTCAGTGAGGCTGTAGCTGTAGGCAAAGGTTTGTGTGTCTTCACTGTAGCAATATATCTCTAGAGTTGAGAACAATATATTAAAAAAGAGTTCTGCAGTGTTATAAGTTGTAAGTCAAATTCTGAATTCAAGTTGTGTGCTCTCCTCTCTAAACCGGGAACCTTGCTTTTTGAAAAGTATAATCATATAATTTTATCACTACACCAAAATGATACTTTCTCAAGCATTTAGTTGCCTGCCATTATTAACATTTAAAAATGCACCTTCAAACAAAATGTCATAGTTCTCACTTTAAGTACAACTGACCATTATTGATAATTGACTTGAAACAAAATCCCATACAAAATAAAAGGTCAGCCACTTAGCAATTAGCTTTAAAAACATTTTTGGAGTAAGGTACTATTTTTTTCCCCTAATTAAATTAATTTAAAAATAGCTACTCCTCAAAGACTATCCTCTAAGTTTTTAATTCCAGTATAAATAATGTGAATAATCACCTGTGCCAGGGCCTCATCACCCTAACAGGGAAGGATTTCTTCTTAATATTTAATCTCAACATATGTTATTCTCTACTGTGGTGCAAAACTCCGACATTAAATATAATTTTTCCTCTATACATTGCAGAATCTGAGAGATTTTATTCCATGAAGGCTTTCTCAAAAAGGTTGTTTTGAGCCACTTTTTGATGAAATACCTCGTGTCCTGGTTGTGACACTGTGTCATTGACAGTTACACTCTGCTCAGATCTTAATTCCGTGATAAAGGCATCATGATCCTGGAGCAAAACAGCAGCGTGGGTACAACTTCATCAATCACATTTTGCTGCTGTTGAAGGTTCGTGGTGACGTTAGGACTGAAAGGACTTTGAAAATAAACTGAATTGATGGCTCGGGTTTTGAAAATGGAATTATTGAAATTAATCACTCCTAGGTGAATTACCTAGGGAAAGGAGATTTAATAACTAAGAGCCACCAAACCAAAACACTCTGAACTAGAGAACTGTTAAATTTTAGCTCCTAATACACTCAGAATCACAGAAAGTTTGAGAATTGAAAGGCTTTCTGGAAGTAATTTTGTCCAACCACCTTTCTGGTGACCTGCAGCAGGCCAGGTCCTGACCAGGAGCACGTCAACAAGTTTTTGGGATAACTCCAAGGATGGAGGATCCACACATCTCTGGAAAACATGTCCCACTGCTCAGAACACTGATGTTCTTTGTCATACCACCTCTCACCAAAGTGATGTAAAACATATTTCTGTTCTCTGCCAGAAGCTGTGTTTTAGCAAAATCCAGACGAAAAAGTAAATTGACTAACAAAATAATCTAAATAAAATGTTTCTGCCGATGTTTTCTTGTTCCTTTAGGTGTAATTTTACCTCCACTGACTTGATGACAGTTTTCCTGATTAACCTTAACTTTGGGAAAGATCAGGTTCTATCTCATTTGCACTCTTTAAAAATGTACCTCTAATTGAAAAATTAATATGATCTTTCGATATACTTTATGTTACTTTTCAAAGTTGTGATTGACAGTAAGCAGAGGAATAGCAGAATCAAAATGCAACCAGATGCTAAATTAACATTCTAATTCTATTAATTTTCCAAAAACCTCATTGAAAGAAAAACAGAGAGAAGTGGAGTTTTATGATTTCTTATTTCTTTTTGTTTCATCATTTCCTTTATTACTCTTTTGGTCTATACATCTACATGGGTATCAATCTATATCATGGAATTAAAAAAGACAAGGAAAGCAAGTTTAATTAAAAAAAAACAAAGACAAAAAAAATGTTGGTAGCCATCGTGTCCAAAGGGATATTGTCAGTCAAATATTTCAAATTTCAATCTTCAGAAAGTATCACAATGAGTAGGATTTCTGTAAGTTTTTGACAGAAACCACTCCAAATCCAGTCAGGTTGTTGCAGACAATTAAAGTAGAAGTGGAGGTGAAAACTGTGTGCAGCAGGACAGAGATCAACCTCCAAATTCAAAGCTGAAGTAAACAAAGCCTACCAGGTTTACTATTCCACTGGCAATCTCACTGAAAGATTCCAATTCAAGGTATTCTTTACATATATAAAAAGAGAAACACTCATGAACAATTTTTAAGAGTCTTAAGAATTTTTTTTTTTAAAAAGCTATGTTTGGCTGAGTGATCCTCCTTGAATTCTGCCACAGAGTGCATGACGACAACAGGACAAAGACAGTAAAATTCCATACTAGTCAGGAACCATTAATATGGTGATCCTAATTCAATTCATAATCTTAGAGAGGGGAAAGTGATAGAGACATGCAGACTTCATACTAAACTGAACCAATTAACATGACATTTACACAGGATAAGGCATTTTAAGGGATACTTTCTCTCTTCTGAATTTTTAAAAGAACCAATTAAAACTAAAATGTAAGGGCTTGGTAATCAGAAATTGAAGAAGATCCCAGGAGATTTACCAACCAGTAATCTCACTGAACACAGCGTAGAAAAGAGCATAAAAATTTTTAACAGTTGTGAGTGGAAGAGTATGGTTTCTTAATATGTATGTATGTGTGTCCCCATCTGCCTGGAAAATAAGAGAAAATTTGTAGCATTGCATGTAAATGACAGCTGGGGAAGGTTTTAATTGAAAAGTTTTTGACTAAGGATACATTAAAAGACACAGGCAATATTCTTAGCAAAGTGTTTCCTTCAGGATTATTTTTTGTCTCCATACTAAGTCAGCTACTGTAAAGTTGGCTTGGAACGTTTTCACACCATAGATTCTAACCAGCCCAAAGATATTTATATTATGTTATACTCCTTTTCTCCGTGTTTATTTTAGGGGGAAAAACCCCAAAAATCTGAGGGAGCTGGTCAACAGTGGCTGGACCTGGGGTGCCCAGGTGGCCAAGAGGCCAATGGCCCCTGGGCTGTGCCGGCCATGGGGTGGCAGCGGGAGCAGGGCAGTGACCATCCCTGTGCTGGGCACTGCTGAGTGACCACCTCGAGTGCTGTGTCCAGCTCTGAGACACTCATGGAAAGAAGGACATTGAGGAGCTGCACATTGGAAGGAAAGTCATCCCTGTGAGGATCATGAGAGGCTGGGATGAAATTCCAGAGCAGCTGGGGCTGCCCCTGGATCCCTGGCAGTGCCCAAGGCCAGGCTGGACACTGGGGCTTGGAGCAGCCTGGGACAGTGGGAGGTGTCCCTGCCATGGAAAAGGGGTGGATGAGATGATTTTTAAGATCCCTTCCAGCCCAAATCATTCTGTGATTCTATAATTTTATGTTAGCAGAAAATCTTTTTGCCTGTGATTTCCCTAAAAACACAGGTTTCAGAAATATTAAACCTTGTGATACCAGCGTCAAGATGCAAAAATCCATTGCCTTGAAGAAAGATGGGGAAGAAACGTGGTTTACCACGAAGAAGAGGATACTGGAAAGGAGTTTGCAGGACAGGTTTCTTCTCTCTCCTCTGTTTAAGGGATTGGTGATTTTAGAATCAAAAAAGGTTAAACACAGAGCGATCTAATTATTATGCTGTGGGCAGAAATGTCTGCATGTCTTTCCTCGTCTCTGCCAGGAGAAAGAACTCTAAATCTGAGTCTGCCATCTATTAATATTCTCCAAACCCCCGAACTCCTATTGTTCAGGGTGTTTCTTCACCCCCCACACTTTTGGTTTCTCTTCGATACAGCTACTAATAAATAATAATTTCAGATAAGACACTCTTATCATATTCTATAATGAAAACACAAAATTTTGTTGGACTATAGAAAATTCACTCTCAAATTGAGGAAAACTATCTTATTATTTTTATTTTTTTTTTCATTTCTGGGGAGATTTATCAATAGAGAAATTAATTGTAAACTGTTTCTTAAAATAAACAAAATATATTTGAGGCTAATTTATTTCAGTATTTGAATTTGAGAAAAGTAAATAATGTAATTTATTAGATCTAAAATGAATTCTTCTTTCTTTTTGAGTAAACTGAGGATCCAGTCATTTCCATAGCTTTGTCCCAGTGGTGTGTGTTTATATTCTTCCAATTTCACATCTGTTTTTCAAGGCAGAGTATTTCCCATGCACGAAGGAATGATTTTAAATTGCCGTGGTACTCATTCAGTCATCACTTCTACATGGCTCAAACTCCTTCAATGAAACTTTGAGAAAGACGATGGATTTCCTCGCTTTACACATAATTTACACTGCAGTGATTTCATTTAGCTGAAACCCTCTTCAAGCTTTTTAAAGCTCTACACATATTTCCTAATAAAAGAAATGATCCAGGAATCTTGTAGAAGCACAAAAGCAGGTCTAGGAGAAATATTTTTTTTAGCTCTTTCAGTGTGGAACATGGTAATATTTAGCCTCCAGTATTTCAGGTTGAGGGGAGTATAATGATGCTTTTATACATACGTGGCATAAAAGCATAGAAAGACAATGTTCATACATTGAAGGACAAAATGTTCAGTTTTACTGTGGAATAATCATGTGTTTACTAGATGAAAACTGCTTTTTGCATCTCCACAAGTCTGTTGTTAGGAATTTTCATGTGCATTCAAACGCTCTTTTTAACTCAGTTCAATTATGGTCCTGCAAAAGAGTCATGAAAGAAAAAAGAAACAAAAACCAGACAAACAAATAAACAAGCAAAACACCCACAGCTCAAAAAAAAAAACAAACAACCAAAACCAAAATAACAAGAGAGATTTATACTTATATTTAATGCCAGGCATTAAACTGAAGGGGGAGAATAATTGAAGGGGGAAAAGAAATCACTAAAGACATAGAAGAGTTTGAGAAGTTTTTAAAGATCTTAAAAAGACAGGAGTTTGAGAAGTTTTTAAAGATCTTAAAAAGACAGGTTGGGCAGTATTTAGTGCAAGAAACACACTGTGCAACAGTAGTTTTGAAGCTATTCTTTAAACACAATGGAAGTTGGAGAAGATTTTACCAAAAATAGCTCCTTTTAAGAGCTTAAAATGAGAAACCCCTCTGCCTTGAATTCTACATTCCAGTTGCCTTTTGCCTTGGAGCAAGGACCTTAAAATTTTTCTTTTTCACTTGCATACTTTCCCTAAAAATACAATAATGAAAAATAGCAAAATAAAACCAAGGTAAGATCACAAGATGATCTATCAGATGCATTTGGTGGCATAGGCTCATGAAATTTCCTTTTAACCTATTTTATAATTATCTATTACCTTGATGAAGACACTGTCTCCTCATGGTGCAGAAGACAGCATAAAAGCCAGAATTTATTGTATTTCTTATATACAGAATATTGCAATATAATATTTTGCTGTAAAGGTGTTCCAGGCTGTTTCACTAAGCCCTCTTTACAGATGGAGATGACTGAGGAGTTTATGGTGTTCTCTGTAAAATGAAATATCAGACTTAATGGTAGAGACATCTGAGATAATTAAAAGTTGTTTTCAGTGACAAACAAACCAAAAAAACCACAAACCAAACCAAACCAAACCAAACCAAATCAAACCAAACTAAATCAAACTGAATCAAACCAAAGTAGCAAAACCAATGAATATTCAATAAAGTTTGTGCTCTGTCTTCACTCCCTGAGGCTGTAATCCAAAGCCTATTAAGGAAATAATAAATCTTTTCAATCAGTAATTGAGTTATGCCATAGGGAAGAAAAAATAATAAAAATAACCCTATCAACTTTCTTATACTTTGTATATATTTGAAATACTTCTGAAAGTGTTGTCCTTTTAAACATGCTTTCTTCCTAATGTTTACATATATATATATTCACATATATTTATACAAAAAAAGAGAGAAAAACAGCCCAAAGGAATACAGACAGTCTTGCAAATGGAATAAATAAGAAAAAGCCCCACACTTTGATGATGCTTGAATACTCCTATCTGTGCTGAAACTGATACAGAATTATAATAATAACCCCCAGAATGCTACAGGACAAAAATGGATGAGATCCTCTGTTAGCATATTCACACGTATGACTGAGTGAAAATATTTAAAAATCTTTAGAGCAAACCCTCGAATCGCAGATAAATTATGCAATGATAATGTCCCCATGCTTCAGGATAATGAATTAAACTCTAAATTAGGATGGTATCGTGGATGCACAGGTATGTATAATGATAAATGGTCTTTATTACCCTTTGAATCACTTAATGACTTTGCACCTCATGCTGAAAGCTTTTTAGATTTTATTGCCCTTTGAAGATCCTCCACCTGATTTGGACATTAGTGGACTACAAATCAATACTAATGGAGGCATGACAGTAATTCATATTGCTTTTAAGTACAGTAAGCTAAACACTTTAAAAACTTTATTTTTTTTCATTCAGAAAGTGCTGATCTTATACAGAGAGATTATTCTGTGACCACAGGGTAGGAGATTCTTTTACCAGGTCCATGGAGGAAGGTTCCTTCTAAGAGACAGCAGTTTTGATTCTTGGATGTAAATAACTTCTATTTTGAAACCTCAGTTCTTTCTGTATTTGTCTTTTAATTGCTTTTCAGAGAGCTGAAAAGCTGTTGTTTGTCATAGTTTTTACTCAAGACTGATCAGTACAGTTATGTAGAAGTGCTTTATGGTAGGAATATATTCAGAATTTGGGATAAGGCACAAAAATCAAAGACTCAAAGAATCACAGAAGGGTGATTTCAGGTGGGAAGAGACCTTAAAGCCCATCCCATCCCATCCCATGGATCCCATCCCATGGATCCCATCCCATCCCATCCCACCCCTGCCATGGCAGGGACACCTCCCACTGTCCCAGGCTGCTCCCAGCCCCAGTGTCCAGCCTGGCCTTGGGCACTGCCAGGGATCCAGGGGCAGCCCCAGCTGCTCTGGGCACCCTGGGCCAGGGCCTGCCCACCCTGCCAGGGAACAATTCCTGCCCAAGATCCCACCCAGCCCTGCCCTCTGGCACTGGGATCCATTCCCTGGCTCCTGGCCCTCCATCCCCTGTCCATGGTCTCTCTCCATGTTTCTTGTCAGCCCCTTTAGGCTCTTTCAGACCATCCTGAGCTCACCCCAAAGCTTCTCCTCTCCAGCTGAACAACCCAAATTCTCTCATCTTTTCCTTCTCTTCTTCTGCTACATTTGCATCTTCATGTTTTAATCCCAGCACGCTGATAAACAGCAGGCAGCAGCCTGGGCACTCCTTCTCATGGGATGGGGGAGAGAATCAGAGAGATAAATGCAGAAAAGCATAAATGTACAAAAGCATAAATGTACAAAAGTGTAAATATACGAAAGCGTAAATCTACAAAAACATAAATCTACAAAAGCGTAAATCTACAAAAGCGTAAATGTACAAAAGCGTAAATGTACAAAAGCGTAAATGTACAAAAGCTCATGGCTTGAACTAAAACAAATTTAACAGATCTGGAAAAAGCCATGTTTGCAAGGAAAACAAGGAATCCATTCCCCACATCCCGTGGGCAGGCAGGGTTCAGCCGTACCCAGGACAGCAGAACCCCAGTCATGGTTGGGAACACAAATCCACCACTCCAAATGTTCCCAAGTCCTCATTCTGCCCCCACTTCACATTCCCAACATGAGGAATGTGTGTGAACACACACCCACAAACATCCAGGGAAGGATACCACTGATAATTGTGCTGAATCTCCTTTTCAAACTTGTGGAACATCAGATTATATCTGAATTTCTCCATGAGAGGAGAAAGGGAACAACTAGCAGTGCCAGCAACAGCATCTCCCCTGTCCCCTGGGTTTTCTTCTCTTTCCATGTCTCATTTAGTTTCATTTTCATTTCCAATGTAACTGATTTCATAAGAAGCCCTCTGGGACTGTGTGCCTCAATATTTCACTAAAAATTAACTGCCAACCCTTTAAAATATCCATTCCTTCTGTCAAATACATGAGGAGCTTGCTTGCACAGAGACAGATTTGTTGTTGAATTTGGTGACACACTAATAGGTACACACAGAAAAATAATAGTTTCTCTGTTTTGTCCTGATATTTTTTTCCTTGTGAGTGGTTTGGGGTTTGCTCTTGGTTTTTGCTCTTTTTTTTCTTGCTTCTTTGTTTTTGTTTTTGTTTTTTTTTTTTTTTTAATGTGTCATAAGACATTTCTAGAAGGATTTTTCAGAAACCAAAATTAATTTAAACGTTATCGAGTGTCTCATGGGAGCTATACAGAAAGAACCATCCACATATCTGAGAAAACTTTATTCTGTGATAATCAAACACTCTTTTTTCCCTCCTCTTTTATAGAAATGTCCTTCAGTCATTCAGTTTCTTCCTTTGTCTGCAGTGGATTTACAGGCAACAGTGTTTGTTGGTGGATGACCCAGGTTCGTTCCAACACCAGGTTATTTTTTCAGAATGTCTTATGTAAAAAATTTGGGTGTGACTGCATGATGAAACACTATCACATAAAGCAAGTTGGAAGAAGGATAAAGTTAAGATTGTTCCCCCCAAAATATTTCTTTTTAGAGAGGATGGAATAAAAAGTTAATGATTTGGCTTTTTTTTTTTTTTGTATGCACTTTGTAGCTATCATAAATCAAATTATTTATATCTACAGCAATTACAGCAAAAATGCGTCCACAAGAATAACCCACCAATAACAGTGAAGGGATTTTCCTCATTACATAAAGCTCCAATGAGTAAATTGAATAAATGGCCTGTTTTTAATGGCCCAGCATGGGGGGCAGGTGATCAGAGGATGTGACAGGAGTTTTCACAGCTGGTTCCTGCTGTAAAACAATTGAGGCTCAAATAAACACCCCCAACAGTCTCACGTTCCCATCTGTCCCACTCAACACCTCAACTGCTGCTGCTCCAGCTTTCTCCCTTTCCCTTGGTTCCATCCTGCCCAAAATCTATTTTCCTCACACAAGGAAGTTTAATTTTCCCAGCCTAGAGTGAGTTTCACAGCAAATCCTCCTTTCCTCTTTCCTCTTCTCTCACCAGAATTCCACAATTTTTAATTGAATCCGCCTTAGTTTTTCCTTCTCCTCTCCCACTGGATGACAGTCACAGCCTCAATAGAAAAAAATTTTTCTGGTTAAACTGATATGATAATGAATTTTGGAAGCAGTGTTACCATGACTAAAATATTAATCCACTTTCAATTACTCTTTTTGTATTTGTTTTGGTTTTAATTTTTACTGTGTTACCACCCCACAGGTAACCTCATATTTAATTTACTATAATTGATCCGTCTTCAATGATGCCATCACATATTGAAATTCCCATTTCTGAAGAAAGTTTCCATATAAAATAACTTCTATTGACTAGTATGCTACCTGAAATAGTGTTTTCAGTCTGGCTTTGTGACCCTTGCTCTCAACTTGTCATGAAAATTAAGATAACTTTCTGTTTTTCAAATAATTTGTGTGGAAGCTCCAAAGGTGACATTGTAGGAGAAAAAAAAAAATAAAAGCACCTTTATTTTTCAAGGTTTGAAATACCTGTTCTTTATCTTCATACAACTTCAATTACTGAGTTTGAAGTTCCATGCATTTTGAAATGGATTGGATTTGTGAGAATTTAGAAAATAAACTGTCTTTTAGTAACTTTCAGAGTTCTTTAAAGAAATAGAGGTTTAAACACCAAGGAAAGATTCTTTTATCTATTACAAATGGAAGCTAACAGTGACTTTTCTTTAAAAAGTTGGCCACAATCAGAACTCATTGGAAACAATAAGTGGCTTAAAAGGAGAAAGAGTTCAATGTGCTATAATTG
>VZTX01031142.1:71032-86626 GCA_013400915.1 Pardalotus punctatus | reverse complement strand
ATAATTGAGTTTATGCTATTCTATGTTGAATATTTCAATCATTATTAAAATAAAAGTTATTAATTGAATAAGAAAACGCAAGATTGTATTGAAATGCCTCTCTGTCTCCCCCCTCTCTCCCTCTCTTCCAGAATTAAGACTTTTATTTATGGTCATTGTTTCCTGTATTATTCCTTCAGAAGTGGCTAAGACTTTCTCCCTTACTACAGAGATGATGTTCCCTTAAAAAGCTTAGGCTAAATTATTTTATTCAGACTTAAGTAGCTTTTCAGACACTTATGCCCAAACTGGTGTAGGTTACATCCCATCCACGTTTTTCAGGAAATTTCACTAAAATGGCTTGTTTTACTCACCAGTATGCTTATGACAGAGATGAGAAGCTGTAGAAAATACACCAGATCTATTTGTTCTCGAGAAAATTCATTCTGTGAGGCGTTGCATTTTCTGTCAAAGCTGTGGGACAACACTACAGGAAAACCGCCCTTGCAGATCAAATTTCCCTGCAAACACTCGCAGTGAATTTCCCACAGTTACACTGCAGTAGGAAAAGACTGGGGAAAAAAAAAAAATCGAGATACCAGCTGTGTGTCTCTATCACAACAATCAGTGACTCCAGGCACGGCACAAAGAAATGATCGCAATCTTATTCCAAGCACTTGTTTCCACTCTGCTAACTTCAAATTTTTTGTGTGTTTTAAGATATTGCCGTCTTTGTTGGATAAGTCTTAAGCATTTTTTGTGAAGATCAAAGTAATCCTTCCGGGAAGATCAAAGCTCCATTTGCCCACTCCCTCCATGAACACAAGTGATGTGTTTGCAGAGGAAGTCCTTCAGCCTGGAGAAGATCTTATTACACACGGTGTGAATTTGAGTTTCTTTTTTGGCTGGATCCTTTTCTGACATGATTTCAGGTGGGTACCACATCCACAGCTCCTGATGGGGGCAAAAGCCGTTCCTTGGTGCAAAAAAGACTTTGGTGCAAATGTGCGCAAGCAGCACAAGCTGAAAAAAAATGAGATTGTAGGAAAGGCAAGGCAAGGAAAGGCTAAGGTGTAATATTTTCTAGTACAACTTCCAAAACATCTCACTTAAACTCTAGCTAGTCCTCTTTTTCTTTTTCTTTTTCTTTTTCTTTTTCTTTTTCTTTTTCTTTTTCTTTTTCTTTTTCTTTTTCTTTTTCTTTTTCTTTTTCTTTTTCTTTTTCTTTTTCTTTTTCTTTTTCTTTTTCTTTTTTTTCTGTTCTGACTTTTCATGTCTCCAAAAAAACAGAAACAAGATCTTTCCCTATCAGGTTTCTCTTTTATTCTGGCCAGGCATCTGTTGGTTGTGCGGAATAAAACACAAAACTTTTCCAAACAGCGTTAAAATTATAATATAAAATCAAGTCTTTAATTGAAAGCTTTCAAGTGCCCAATGTAGGGATATGCACACATGATACAGTATTTCTACAATTTTTATAAGATTAGTTAATTAGAATATGTCACAAATATTTTCCAATTAGGAGAGTAGTTGCTTAGGTAATTTCTCCCCATGTTCTGCCCCACTGGATCCCCCTGACCCTGAAATTTTGACCCCAAATTTTTTTATGTCTACAACACATGGTGCAAGACAAAGTGTCCTTGCAAGACTAAAGGCAAGAATAAACAGAATTTCAAGAATGTATTGGTAAGGGTTTGTTAAACTATGGGAGAGGGCAGCAAAAGTACCAGATGTATGTGTTAACGGTGTATTAACACTCTGCAAAGTTACAAATACATGAAAAATAAATAAAAAGCTAAAAATCTTTGGGTATCGTGTCCGTCACATCTGTGGCAGGAAGTTTGACTGGGAAACCTTGGAAATGTGGAACCTCTTCGCTCTCCCTTCTTTTCTCTGCTCCAAGGCAGTGATGTAAGTACAATTAAAACTTTGGGCTGCATGCTAAACTCAATGTAATGGTTTCATCTTTGAGTGTTTTGTCTGAGCAAGCAGAAATGACTTTCTCTCAAAATGCACCAGATAAATCTCTGTAAAAAGCAGCCTCTCCACCTCCATTGCTAATTTGCTAAACCAATTTAAAATCCTGAGGCAGCAACTAAATACCATTTGTCATTTTAATTTTAGGGTGATGGATACACACTTGAAGAGGCATCACTGTGATGAATGTTGCTGGGACATCTGAGCGTCTCCAAGGAGGAAATCCAGCTACCAAGGGAAGACACAAAGGAGGATATTAGCAGTTTCATGTGTTTAAAAGAACCTTGTGCCTGATTTACCTGTTCTTCATGCACCGACACAGGGCTCTTTAAAGGAAGCTGAATTTCTGCCAGTCTTTTTCAGTCCCCTGAAAATCAGATTCCAACAGATGGAGCGTGTTCTTCAGTATGAAAAACTACATCACTGAAAATTTGATATTGATCTTTTTAGCTTTTACATTTTTGGGGCCAGAGGGAAGCGATCCTGGGAATAGTGGTAGATTTATTTTAGAGCTCAGGTGGCATCCATTTTATTCTGGCATATCAACAAACATTTTCAGTCTGCCCATCTGCTTCTTTAATCCACTGGATGCTTAAATCAGGAAACATGCTAAGAATGACTTTTTCTGCTTAGATTTATAGTTGCTTTTAGATGCTTCTTGGTAATGAAAATTGTTGAGATGGTTTTTTTTCTTTAGATCAGATGAAACTAGATCAGATAGTTCAAAATCTGCATAGTTGCAAAAAAAAAAAAAAAAAACCAAATTAAAAAAAAAAAATCAGTGTATCTAGGCTGGAATAAGCCAGATCAGAATACAAACTGCACTTGGATAAGCATTCCACAATATAAACTGGAATTAATGGAATAATTATGGAATAATTTCTTTATTAATTGAACACAGTGTTGTGGCTGCAGTGATATGTGGTGCTCAGCATTAAGGCAGTGGGGCAGTGAATAATTATTATCTGTGTCAAAGTGATATTTTAAAGGGATTTTTCCAGGTTGTTGGAGTTGAGAAAGGTTTTTGTTGGTTTTTTTTAGTGACGTATTGAAACAATGCTGACAAAGAAGTGCAAATATTTTATTTTTCCTTTAGGTATTTCTTTAATTTTTGTTTTGGAGGTATGACATTTACTTTGTGAGAAAACCATTGACAATGCTGAGAAGGAAAAAGAGACTATAAGGAGGTGCAATGAAATAAAAAAGAAAAAAAAGAAAACCAACCCAGAGAACACAGTGTGGAAAGTGTGTGAATTGCTCTTTAATGGTTTGGTTTTTCACCCACTAAATTCCATGGAATTTCACCACTTTCCACAGTTCAGAAGGGTTTTATAGTTCTGGTTTAGGGAATATTTGGAATTATGGCTGGCATGGGTGCTGGGGTTTGGGGAATTCTCTGTTATCATATACCACTTCTTTGACTCTAAGTAGACTGAGGCACGTTGGAAGTGCCCAAGGAAATATTATCTTTCACTTGTTCCTTGATTTAAACACTCAGCAGGTTATTACAGCAGCAAGGCAGATGATGGAACCGTGTAAAATTTGGCAGAAGTGATCGAAATTGCTGTACAGATGGACAGCCATCGAATGTGAGAAGCATGGGAATACCAAAAAGAATATTCCTGTGTTGTCTGCAGCTCAAAGAAACTCGAGAATTGTTGCAATATTTAGGTGACCGAAGAAACCGCAAGGTTAACTTCTCACTTGTAAGATCAGTTGTGTCACTTCTCAAAATATGCATGAGTAATAGAAGACAGAAATTACAACCAAAATTGCACTGATAACCATGATTGTGATGGGGATACTGCTTAGATTTCATATTCTTCATCCTGAACGTGTTGATCATATTTACTGCAAAATCTTTAACTGCCAAAAAATGTAAAATAAATAAACAAATAATTAAAAAAAAATCTATCGTTGTGCTGTTGAGACACAATTTCTAATGAGAAAATGTATCTTGGGTGAGTATCTCTGATGGTTTGAAGGTTACCTGTTCTAGAGAAAGCTGTCATCATAAATTAGATTTTTTTTTTTTCCTGACAACCGCTGTGTTCTTAGGGGATCTCATCCCTCAGAAATGTGTATCCTACTAGACAATCTTTACACTGCTGTGAGCAGACTAATCCCAGTTGATGGATTGACAGGAAATTGCAACTCAGAATTTAGTCAGCTCTGCTTTTCATTCCGGCCGTGGTGCTTGTATGATTAAAGTACCATCTTGGCTGCTTCTTTGAATTTCAGGCATCATATGATTTTATAGTGAGATGATAATTTGTCATCTGGGAACGACAGCACTTACATAGCCTTATGCAGTTAGATTTAGGGAATCAAACCTAGAATGAATGAAATTCCACACAGCAGAGCGTGCTAACTCGTCAGTGATTCAGACACCGTTCCTTGAGCCAAAATCTCAAAGGTATGGGCCCTTAAAGAAATGTACGGAAACGAACATTAAAATAAAATTCAAGCATGGTCCCTAAGTAGTAGATATTGGTCCTGCCTGGCATGAATATGAATAAATCATTTCAGAGACAGATAACTGGGCAGGTAGGAGGATTTGGACCAGGAAAAAAGAAAAAAGCAAACAAAAAAACCAAACTAAACCAAACGAAAACAACCAAAAAAACCAAACAAACCAAAAACAAAACAAAACAAACCAAACCAGACTTGGAGGCTTTTTTTTGTTGTTTTCTTAGTTGGATTTCTCTAATGTTTTCCTTAAGACTAATAAGGTTAGACACTACAGAATACTTAACACTAAATATGTTTTTACATTTATTTCATTTCTCATAAATGGCCACCAGAACACTTTCTATAAAACTTTAGGTGTATGTAAGCGCTTTTGAATCTTCAGTTAAATAAGTTTTTTCCATTGTAGCTCAGACTATGAAAAAAAAAAAAAGGCGATTCATCTCTTAATTTCAGTTTATATTCTAACAGTAGAAATGTAATTGCATTAAGTAAAATTACGCTGAAAGTGTCTCTTTTGAGTGAGCGAAACAATAACTCTGAATTTCTGGAAGTAATTTCCAAATAATGCAGATGTTTTCCGAAGAAACATGTAACTGATCTTTAAAAGCTCCATGGGAAAAAAAAAAACCAAACCAAAAACCAAACAACAAAGCGCTGATTACACTTTTCTTTTGAGAAATCAAGAACTGCAAAAACTGAGATTTTCCTCTCCCGTTTCAGTTTTCTTTTCTCTAGATTGCCAGGCCCTTCAGCTCCCCCCATGTGCCGCACAGTGAAATTTTTATTATTGCAGTTTCAATACTCTGGATTATCTTCAATTGATGCACATCTGTTTTATAAAGGAGTTTACAAATGTAACCATTCCATCCCAGATTAGTCCAGAATGGAACGGACATGAATGCTCCCGAGCTCCACACAAAACCTGGTATTTCAATGCACCACCACAGCATTTCCTTATTTAAAATGTCACCCTCCTGACTTTTTAAATGTCATTCACCACCCACTCCGAACTTCAGAAAGTTTCAGAGCTGTTTCCTTCCCTATTCCCATTCCTGCTTTTGATTTCTCCTCCCAACATGGAACACTCAACATGTGCCCATATAGGAGATCAACGCTGCTGACAAGAAAAAAAATCCCTGAAGGATATAAAAACCATGAAAACACCTTTTCGATTTGGAAGTTGAGCAAATTTCTAGATCAGCTTTTCAAATTTAAAAAAAAAAAAAGGGAAGATTAAAAGCGATTATCCATAATCACCAATTTTTTCCTTTCTCTCTCCAATCTCTGGAAAATCAAATGAAAAATCATGTTCCTTGCGGTTTTTAAGTAATCAAAGAAGGCTAAAAAGGTCATAGTTTCTTTCCCAACCACCACTTCTTAAAATTCCATGTATTGCAATAAAAATGTGAGACCTCAGATGATCCCAATGGAGACAAATTGATATCTGGTGCAATTTTATTGTCCTTAAAAGAATTATAAGAAGACTGAATTTGGACGGCTGGTTTCTAATTAGTTGGCAGCGTTAATGACAAAGTCCTGATTTTACAAGAGTGCAGTGCTAACCCAACCCTGTAAGAAATGTCTTTAAATTTGTTCTGTTCTCTATGTATTTTTGAGTCTTGGTTTGGCTTTATGTATTTTAAATTGCTAGGGTTTTGGTTTTTTTGTCCTCCGGTGCACCTGCGGAGCTCTAACTTTTATTATTCCAAAAATATAGCAGAAGGATTTATTCCTCGTAATCCATATTGGTAATCTTGATGCGTTTCCTAACACTGAATGAGAGAAACAGTGTGCGACACAATGAGAGAAAATTATAATGTGACATCGACACAGACTGCAGCAACTCAAAGATAGGACCCCACAAGGGTCATGAATACCGTGACACTTTCTGCTGAAGAGCTCTTCCCGAAATAAGGTGGGTTTGGAGGTGTGCCTGCAACCAGAAATGGAAAAAATGTGGTTTTCAGAAAGCAGCGTCTTTATATCGAAGCCCCTGCCTGAGGTCACCTTTGGGTGACGCATGGGCAGTGTCAACAATTGTGTTGTGATTGTCAGGAGGTGTGGACAAGTGTCCTAAGAACATTTATTCCGTGTTTATATGACTTCTGTGTCCGTGTGTGGCCTTCAGAGCAGGCAGTGGTTGAATGGGACTGGTGAGGATGTCTGGGAATTCGTTTCCCACACCATGTTTTATAGGGATAATCTTAAAATCAGGGAGTCACAAAATGGTTTGGGTTGGCAGGGACCTTAAAGCCCATCCTATTAGTAGCTGTATTGAAGAGAAGCCAAAAGTGTGGGGGGTGAAGAAACACCCTGTTCAGGGGTTTGGAAAATATTAATAGATGGCAGTCTCAGATCTAGAGTTCTTTCTCCTGGCAGAGACGAGGAAAGACATGCAGACATTTCTGCCCACAGCATAATAATTAGATCGCTCTGTGTTTAACCTTTTTTGATTCTAAAATCACCAATCCCTTAAACAGAGGAGAGAGAAGAAACCTGTCCTGCAAACTCCTTTCCAGTATCCTCTTCTTCGTGGTAAACCACGTTTCTTCCCCATATTTCTTCCAGACAATGGATTTTAAATCTTGACGCTGGTATCACAAGGTTTAATATTTCTGAAACCTGTGTTTTTAGGGAAATCACAGGCAAAAAGGTTTTCTGCTAACATAAAATTATAGAATCACAGAATGATTTGGGCTGGAAGGGATCTTATAAATCATCTCATCCACCCCTTTTCCATGGCAGGGACACCTCCCACTGTCCCAGGCTGCTCCAAGCCCCAATGTCCAGCCTGGCCTTGGGCACTGCCAGGGATCCGGGGGCAGTCCCAGCTGCTCTGGGAATTCCAGCCCAGCCCCTCATGACCCACACAGGGAAGAACTTGCTCCTAATATCCACCCTAAACTAGCTCTCATTTTGAAGACAAGCAGTTCATATATTTTCACTGATTTTCAGCTTTGATCCATGTTTTCCACCTGAAAATTCACTCTTGAACGCAGACAAACAGCATTTTTTGCCGTGTTTTTCTTCTGTTTTTCCGACTGTGCCGGGGCAGAGTGAGCATCCTGTCCTTGTGCACATATGGATGGCTGCGGCAGGAGCGCGGCTCTGAAAAGTCAGGCCTCATTACCTGCTCCCAGAGCCCCCAGTTGATCTTGATTTCTTCTCCTGTGCTTACAGAATAGAACAATCAATACTCCAGAATAATGTATGTGCAATTAACAGGTCTCCTCAGGAGCAAAAATGGCAAAAATGATGAAGATATGGTTTCCACGGCTAGGATACACCCTGAGTCAGTGCATTAGCTCATGATGGAATTATTGGTAGTAACTTTTTTATTGTAGCTTTGGGCTGTGATAAATCTGAGCTGTTTTAACACAATATATCTCTGATAGAGCTAAATGGAAGAATAAGTTAAAAGTTGCACGCATTTTGGAGTTTTTGTTTTGATTATAAACATTTCCTCAACTGCTTTCCTATGTCATCCTTCATCTCCTCTTTATTATTTTGCTTTTTCCTCACGTAATCTTTTACTGCGGGTTCTCTACTGTGAAACCCACATCTAATTTAATAATGTCTAGAGCTGTGCTCTAATTCTTTCTGTGTTTCTCTTTTATGGTCATTTATTTCACCTCTTTTGGTTAGGCTACCTGTCTTAAAGAACTAAATTTGATCCCTATCATAATCCTATAAACTCAGTGTCTCCCTGATAGAACAGAACAAGGATTATTCCTTCAAACAATTACAGATTTTTTTTTTCTTCTCTCTTACTATGACATTGTCTATGTTTTTTAATTGAGCATAGAACATTTTCCATCATTTTTTCCCAACACCTACATCTTTAGGTTTCAACTACTGGTTATCATTTCATGTCATGATGACATGACACTACTTTTCTTTTAAAAAAATAATCTCATAATATACCTATCCAGTCTAATTTAATTATGTTTCAAATTTTCTCTTCCTACTTTGACACCAGAAAGTATTGTTAGAGTCCCCTATGTGGTGCTATTAACATGTTTAGCAAGAAGTCTTAAGTCCTAGAAATGATATTTTAATAAGCCAAGTCATCTGAAAAAAGTCTCTTACCTCTCATTATAATGTTCAGGATTTATGAAATAGAAAATTACTAGATTTTCAATATACTTGGATTGCCAGAGTCCTTTAGAATATAGTCTGGCAAGTTCTTTGGAGGCTTTACAGAACGAGTCATGTTATTAAAAAATCAGAACAACTGCATTCAGTACATTTGATTGAAAGTACATTACATTATAGAGAAACTGACATTTTAAATGCAGATATTTCTTTTCCTTTTTCAACAAAACTTTATGTTTTTTCTTTCATAGTTCTCAAAATTAAAAGCATTAAACTCAAGTAATGCATAAATTGAGGAGCTGTGTGTGAGGACAGCTAATGCAATTTAAATGTTGTGTAACTCAAAGATGCAAAATTAAGTTATAAAAGGGAATATCTCAGTTTGAGACATGTTTTCACATTCTCTTGTCAAGTGAGTTTCTCACTGTGCCTTTTCTAAGCGTTCTTGAATGCAGAATTGCATCTCACGCTGCCTTATTTTCAAATTGGGTGCAGCAAAAGCCACAGCCTGGAAGTAAAATGTATGTGTGGGTGAAAATTACATCTTGTTAAGCAGATGTGACAGCAACTTAATCGTAAGGGAGTATAGGCAGCCTTTTAAATTCAAGTGCTAATTATTTAACTATAATAACTTCATGGCATTATTTATTTCCCAGTATTTTTTTATTTATTTTTTTTTTAAATTTTAACCTCAAGCAAGATTTAAAACTCCCAGCTCATCTCACAATGATAACTCCAGAACTTCCTGATCTGATCTGCACCCCTGCAGAATTATTTCCTCTTAAACAGATCGCGACCTTCATAAAGGAAAACAAGGGGAATTGGTATAATTTGAGCAAACTGCAGTTGGATGGACCATCCCAACACTCTGAAAAGATGATTGCAGGTTCTGGTGCCTTTCTGGCAGAGCAGCAGAGCTCAGGTGGTGCAGAGAGAAAATTCCATGGCTGTCATGGAAAACTGCTCCAGCTGTGCTCACGGATATCAAGGTTTCTCACGGACTCCTCACAACCTCTGCTCTCTGCTAAACAGAAAAGAATTGTTATTTTTTTCCCTTCCCTTGTGCTGGGACTTGAAGGATCTCGGTTCAGAAGTCAAGAGCCCAATATGGATCTGCCAGAAGGACTAATTTATTTCCAATCAACTGCCTAGCCCAGAGGTACTGGGCTCTCAGTGGTTCCCACATTTACAGGATAAGTTTACCTGGAAGCCTAAAGCTGTAGTTTCTGGGAAAAGTGCTGCAGTTTTTGAGCAATGATTTCAGAGGCTGTTGCACAGTATTGCCCTCAGCTGGAACTCCAACCTTTCCTTTCAATGAGACACCGACTCTGATTTTCTCTTGGGCCTTTTGACTTTGCCGTATTACACCGTCTCTATTTATTATCTAGACTTAAAACACAGAAATTTCATGCTCTCAGCCAATCACTGACTGATTTCATGATGTATTTCCTCAGTCTTAATATCCCTTCTAAGGTAATAAATCAAGAATGCATCTATTTAATAAGTTTGATAAGTCAAGAAAAATCTTTTTGCTGGAGAAAAGAAACCCAGTGTCCATTCTTCGTTGATGTTTTTCTGAAGAAAGGAAAAAGTTTCTTTAAATGTATAGAGCAAGGCCAGAATGCGGAGTTTCATTCTCATTGTTCTCATTTCTCTTCAATTTTAAAGAGGAATTTTCATTATTTGCAACTAAAATAATAAACAAATAAAAAATCTGTTCCTCCTGATGAGAAAAATTATAAATCCAGTACATAAAGAGACATTTTCTTCTTCAGATCTTTTTGTAAGATTTGACATAAGGGAGAAGTTATGCTTAGACAGGGGTAGTTTAGATAATAATCTTTTTCCTTGAGATCACTCATTAGACTTTAATTTATAATTGGCTATTTTTCATGAAGAAATGTGGTTTAGGATCTTTTTTTGGTTAGTACATTAGAAATGGTCAAAGGTAATGGTAAAATCATAAAACAAGCCAGGCATTGAAAAACGTCCTTGCCCACACCGGCATCTTCCTGAGCATTTTTTTTTAATCAGTGCTACATTTCTTTTTCTCAGTGTATGATTCCTCTTATTTGTGGATATTTTTCAAAGTTAATTTCTGGCAGAAAGAGTGCTGAGCAGGCAATACACATTTATAGTGCAATGTTCTGAAAGGGGTACTTGGTCCTAAAGGAATATGCCCACATACAGCATATATTATATTTACCTGAGGATTGCATTAGTCACAGTTTTATGTTATACAACTGTATATTATATAGAGATATATATACATATGTTACAGTTCCACTGAATGCAGTATCTGCATTCTACCTCCTTTAAAGTGAAATTAATTCACATATTCTTCATTTATTTTGGACGTTTGCCTGTGGAGAACCTAAAACATTTTTTGAAACAGCCTTGAAATGAGTCCATAAGCCAACACAAAACCCACATTACCCTGTGTGGGAGTTAATTTTCCCCTTAATTTAGGCGTTACAGTGATGATACCACTTGCATTTTCCTTTTTTTTTTTTAAAGGTATTATTCCATTTCTTCAGAATCTTGCCAAGTTTCCATTAGTTTAATAGGGATTGTTCATGTTGTATATGTAGTTAACAATATCAACACACTTAAAATAACAAGGTTTAAGTATTTTAGAATGATCCAATCAGTTCAGTTACATCCAAAAAACACATTCTGGGGCGACTGAGTGATCAATTCAAACCATCACTTTGTGTTTGGTTTTGTAACACTCCAAGTTTTCAGAGGAGGAACCGAATATTTCCCCACAAGTTGGCTTTGTTCTGGGAAGCCATCTGTCATCTCTGTGAAAAATACTCCCCAATTTGGTCAGCTGTAACTTATCTCAGTTCCTGCACACTCTGGCCTTTTACATTTTAATCTCTTGGGGTTTTATTAGATCTGTATGGATTTAATAACCTGTGTATCTAATTAAGGACCACGTAGCTGTTCATCAACATGAAGACCATGTTATGATGTCTTCAGAATTCTTAAATCCAATAGAAATGATTCTTAAAATGCAATGCTTTTTTTGAAACGGGAGAAGTCTCTTGCAGCAGCAAACTGTTTCTTGGACTGGATATCAAAGGAAAATAAAAGTCAGTTGCCTTGGAATAAAGTGGATGTATCTATTTCAGGCAGTACACTTAGGTTTTATCACCTGTTCCAGCGACCTCACTTCACACAGTAAGTCACAGAGGATGAAATACAGAAATCTAGTGAGTAAAATGTGAAGGCACACCAAAAATCAAAACCCTTGGGTGTTGCTGACTATCTCCTGGTATTTGTGCACATCACGGTGCCTCTTTTTATATTCCACACAGTGCTACACTTTTTACCTCTGTTCCTAGCTCTGTTAGTGGAATCAATCCAGAATTTCACCTGTGCTTTGGGTTATCTGTTGCTGTCAGGTGTTTTCCTGTGCTTTTCTCCCTCTTTAATGCATATTTATTTAAATACAGCCCCAAAACAGGCCAAATATAAGTGGGACCATCCAAACTTCACTGTCAAGGGGGAGGCTGGGCAGACATTTTGAGAAGTATTTATGTTGCTCCTGCAATTTATTGAGCCCCAAAGGCTGAAGTATGAACTTTAGGGCTCCTATCCCCAGTAGGATTCAAATTTTTACACAGAAAATATATATAGTTCTGAAATAGTCTCAGAATTTTCCTGGCATGTCATCTAGTTCTGGCAGGATACACTGTTCCAGGGTGAAAATAAATGTGCCCCACAGGACCATGTCAGTTGGTAGGTCAGCGTTTTCCATCATCATCATGATCCTGTTCTAAAAGTACTAACTCAGCACATTTCCTACCTTTTTTTCATGAGCCACAAATGCTTTATAACTCCCCAAATGAGCGTGGAAATTTCACCTACGACATTTTCAGTGGTGTTTGGGGCACATTTCCTGTAAATGTTCGTGGTGCCTACAAAAGAAAATATTTCTTTCCCTCTCGTATTCATGATGATGAGAATTACAACTCAAATTTCAGCCATCTCTGAAATGTGTTGTGGTTGAGGGCAGCCCCGTTAGAGCTGAGGGTCACTGTTCTGAGCCTTCATTGTCACCGAAGTTTTCATTTTCAGCAGCTGTTTTGAGGTTTTTCATTATTTATTTGTAATATCTGTTTTCATATCCTGTGTTTTAGGAACTCTCCATGTCATTAAATCCAAACAAAAGGCTTAGGTCGAGGTGCAAACTGAACACATAAAAAGATTTGCAATCCTTTTATTGAACATATACAAGACTATGTGACCATGGGAATAATTGCATTGAGCTAAATATTTACTGAAAGACACCAAAATTTTTCAACTTCTTTATTTGCTGTGTTTGATAGAAGAGCTTAAACATCACAGATAATTTTTTAAGGACTGGATTAATCAACATTGATGAAGTCCTCATGTGAATTTCTCTATTACACTATGAGAAGAACAGACATTTGCAGAATAGTTATATAAGTTCATGTCTGACTGGTGTTTCTCTGTTTATCAAGGAGGCTTCAACTGAACTTTCTTGTTCTTTTAGTGCTTTTTTATTTTATAGAATCAGGCCTGTTCCCATTGTGTGGTGAGGGGTTTTGCATGTGGAGATTTTTTGTTCATTTTTTTGTGTGTTTTTGGGAGATTTTGGTGGGGGACAGGGGGATAGGCTGGGTTGTTTTTTGGGTTTTTTTGTTTGTTTATGGGTTTTCTTTGTTTGGGGTTTTTTGGGGTTTTTGTTTGGTTTTTTTTGGTGGTTTCATTTTTGGGTTTTTTGTTTGTTTTTTTTTGTTTGTTTGTTTGTTTTTTAGGTTTTTGTTGTTGTTTGTTTTGGTTTTGTTTGGTTATTTTAGTTTGGTTTGGTTTGGGGTTTTTTCCATCATGTATATGCTTATAATCCATAATGGAAGTAGAAAAATCTTTTTACTTATTTCCCTGAAAATAGAGTAAATTTATCTGGTGCTCTGCCTCACTGCAGTTAAATGTTATTTTGAATCACATAACATAGCAAATTGTATTTGATTTATGACTTCTGGTTTTCTCTAATCACTGCCACTCCATCTATGAACGTGGTTGTCAGTTCTGTACTGAGGTTTTTATGTTCTCCAGCTCATCATCAGTAATAATCTATTTAAACCAGAACCTTGAAGTGAAATCATCATAATCGGACACATCAAAACCTAAAGAGTTTTTTAAAGCAGTATTGTCTGGAAGGCGTGTTTTGCTCACGATGATATTTTAAACTGCATTAGTTTAAATGAAAGTGAAAATAGTTAGGGAAAAACACCCACAAACAAGAAAAACTGGAAATATTGTCGAAGGAAACTGTGGTGGTGTAATATCTATAATATCTTGATGTGTTTGATTGGACACCACGTTCTGCAGGTAAGCCCAGATAACTCTTTCAGTGACATTTTATTTCCAGTTGAGTGCCAAATATATAGAGAAAGGATTATAGACTGTGGAGAAATGGCTCGAGGAGCAAGGCGGCCATGGAATGCCAGAGTCTGTGTCTCTGCAGAGTTTGCCCCTGCAGAGCACAGAAAGGGCATTGTGCGAGCAGAAGGCAGAATTTTGAAGATAACTGCAAGGACGATGTCCTTGGTGGTCCGGAAAGTACCGAGGCCTATGAAAGAGGGATTGTAGTCAGGAGAGTAGAAAAAACCAAATCGTAGGGACCACGAGCGGGTGGGAACAGGTTGATGTGACTGTACAACTAACCAATAATAGAATGACAAGTAGTCTTACTAACCAATGATTTTATGACAGGTAACATTGCTAGGTGCTGCAAAAATGTACTTAAGGCTGTGAACCTGAAAAATAAACTGATTGAAGGATTGAAGCTTGCTGTTGATCATATTGGTCTTTGACTGCCTTCTTTCCCCTTGTCATTGCAGAAGAGTTACGGTCCTTTCTCCTAAACGAGTATTGTCCTAAACGAGTATTCTCCTAAATGAGTCTTCTCCTTAACGAGTATTCTCCTAAACGAGTTTGCTCCTAAATGAGTTTCTCCTAAACGAGTTTTCTTGCAACATTGGTGACAGTGTGGATTTCTTACAATAAGTGTCGCCATTCCGTGACAATAGAAAACAGCTCAGCTGGAAACTTAAAATGTCCTCATCGCCTTTTGAAATTTGGCAGGACTGTGTCGCCCTCGTGCTGCATGATCCTTTCGCTATTCCCAGGGTTTCTTGTTGGACTTGTCAGAGTTTGGCTCTTAAAAACCCACAAAAACCTCCAGCCGAGCTCAGCAACCGCTGCCAGCTGGGCTGGGGCTGTGTCACTGCCCCAGAGTGTACCCAACCCTCCGCTCACGGTCCCCAAGGCTAAGATTCCGTTTTTCCTGGATGATTCACTTCCACGCTCTGCCCAACACTTGTCCATATAGCAAAAAGGATATTCCGCAGTCAGTGCAATTTTCAAACTTGCACAAATCCACTTGTGCGAGAAACAGACTGCGTCTGGTCAAGAGTTCATAGTTTAACATCCAAAAACTTCAGTTTTTGAAGCTTCCTGAGAGTCTGTGAGAAGTTTTGTAGTTCTAATCACTTAATTGTTACTGAATATTTTTGATTTTTCATCTCGGAAGCATGGAAAATGTAAGCTCTGGGAAGCAGGAATTTCTGCAGACTGCGAAGTTTAGAGGCATTTCTGTTATGAGTAAGTTGGCTGGTAGATATTGAAAATATAAAAAAAAAAAAAGCATTAAGGTTCAATTCACAGCTCGAGGTTTATCATGTCGTTGATGGGGGACACCACTCTTGATGCTGACAAAAATAATCTTCAAAGTATTTCCTGCATCCTAAACACTTGTGTAGTTGGCACGGGTGGTTCAGCTCTGCTCCCCAATTAGATGAAAATCACCCCTGAAAATGTCATCTTTGCCCAGAAATCTGTTTAGGGATTCTTGCTTATTTGTTTAGTTTAAGTGTTGGTTAGTTTTTTTGGTGGGTTTTTTGGGGGTTTTTTGGTTTTGGTTTTTGAGGTTTGTTTGGTTTTGGTCTTTTTTGGGGGGGTGGTGGCTGTGGAGGTTTTGTTTGGTTTGGTTGGGTTTGGTTTTTTGGGGTTTTTTGGGGGGGTTGGGTTTGTTTG
>VZTX01031142.1:52434-70737 GCA_013400915.1 Pardalotus punctatus | reverse complement strand
TTTTTGTTTTTTTTGGGTTGGGGGTTTTGTTTTTTTTTTGTGGGGTTTTTTTTTTTTTTTTTGTTTCTGTTTTTGTTTTTGTTTGTTTTCCTTAAGAAAATTTTTTGCCCAGGAATGTGCAGGAATTCTTGAACTCACAGAGAAAAATTGAAGCTTGCCGTGATTTCTTCAGAAAGTTCTTTCTCTTCCCATGCAGGTGTCTCCTCAAAACCAGGCAGAAGAGGGAGCAGAGGCTGAGGGTGACTCTTCCAGGGTGCCAGTGATCCCTCATTCCACCGGGGAAGATCTCACCTCCCAAAAATCCTTATTCCCCCATGACAGCTCACACCAGGAACCAGATCAGCCAAAGCAGATGGGAGAATCTGGAATTTCGGACAAATGGACAAATTTCTGTCACCACTGCTGAAGCAGCCAGGGCAGGCTGCACCAAGGCTTTGCTTTCCCTCATCCTGAACTCTCAATCAAGTTTCCTCCCGCAATAACAGCTTTAATATTTGAAATGATCACGGTTCATGGCAGGCTTTACTTGGTTTCTTGAACAAAATGAATTTTGTCCAGCTGGAGATGTTCCCCACCTTGGCCAGCATGGTGGGGATGGGCGTCCAGAGCCCCCAGGTTACACTCAGGCAATCCTCTGACCCCAACTGGCTGGAGCAGAGGGGCAGGTCTGAAGATAAAAAGTGGTCTTGACTAAAAATCTGAAGCTTCAAAGGGGTCTTGACTGAAAATCTGAAGATGAAAGGTGGTCTTGGTTGTCCAAAAAAATTTACCTCCAGTTAGTCCACCACTGTCTGCATTGAGTTACACCTGACCGAGGCCTTACCTGATATTTATTACTTTTTTTTTTATGTCAAGCAGCCTGAAATAATTAATTCTGTATTATGAGGGACATCCAGTAGAATGCTGATGGTATTTTCTTCATGCCTTGACATGGAAAAAATGGAAATTTTGAGTATTTGACAATGCCAGCAGATTTTCTGGGGTGCTGTCAGAAGACAAGGTGATCTGCAGAAGGTCAAACCTTGGGTGGTCACCTCCTTAAAGCAGGGAGCTGCCCCTGCAGCCAGATTTCACAAGAGAAAGAGATTTTTTTATTTAAAACACTTTCCAAGAATTCACATGCACATTGCAATTGAAAAAAAAATAAAAATTGTACTTAAAAAGCATCCAAAGGCTGAGTAGAGACAGATGCAATGTTTGCAGAATAAACAAGTGGCAAAAACTTGTAAATAGCTTTAATTTAAAGTGCAAAGTCAACACAGGAACAGATTTGCAGAAATGTGCTGAATACTCTGAGACAGAAAATGTGTGGAATGTTTTTAACCCTAAGAGTAGTGAATTCAAGAACTAAATTTAACAAAATTTAACATCTTTGACTCAGGTTTTCTGTTTTTATATCCTACAACCTAACTGTCATAGACACATATTCCAGATTTAAATTTTATTTTTTTTTTCAGTTTGTGGCTTTACTTAAAATATGAACTTGTCTCAGATGGATTCCAGCTATGAAGATGAAGTTGAGTATCTTGAATGCATTTTTTAGATCTGTATTACTCAGCATGGAATAAAGGATTTGGAAGCAAACCCTGCGTATTTTTTGGAACAGAGTCTGGAGCACAAGAATGTTTTTGGAGCTGAATGCTTTAATCATTAGTTTATGAAGAGCTCGCTCACAGTTTGGTTCCTACTTTAATTTCAATGGAACTTGTGAATTTTAGAAGAAAACAGTGTAACTGTAAAAAAAAAAAAATATATCCACTACTACATAATAATCACAGTCTTAGTTTTCTTTATAAATGTAAGGTAGTGTGGTGTTTGCTATCTCTGTAGCAAAAATTGGGATAAAATGTTGTATTAGTAGATCTGTACACTAATATTTCACTCAAAATTAAAAAAGGTCCTGAAGTAAAAGAGATCAAAAATCTTGTTTATTGTTTACCTCCAACCCTGTGGTCACACCTGATACTCCATAATATGAAACATAGTGGATAGATCTGTGTGAGTTACAGAACTTTCCTTCTTGTTTGTAAGGTTTATGTGATAGAATATACAAAATACCAGATGCAGGGTGATTTAGTTAAAAAATAAAAAAATTAAAAACCCAAACCAAATTGTTACTCAAGGTCTTCACACACAGATGCAAAAAGACAAAAATTGAATGAGGAATGAGAGGCAAAAAATACTTTAACTCTGGTTGCTGTCTAAAATTCAATCCCTACAGGGGAAGCATGAGCGCTGTGACCTCTGCAAGATGCTGAATAATACAGGGGATTTTTTTGATGATTTAGCATTGCCTTCCTTTCACAGAGCAGCCTCACCAGGGCCGTGGCTTTACTTGCATCTCACACACGGAGCTGCACAACAGAACATCTGAAGGTGAAGTTGCTTTCAAGCTGCATAAAATATTGTCTCTACAATGCACAGTAATTTGCTTTTACTTTTATGCCACCTTAAGTTGCAGACTTTGTTAGGTGGGAAAAAAAATTCTAAAAATACTCGGTGAAACTATAAAAAGAATGACTTCAATGCAAGTAATTACCGAGCATGAAGTACATCTCTTATCTTACTCTGTCAGAAATCAGGTGCTGAGAAAATTTTCCCATTCCATACATTTACTGTTTAAAAAAGTATTCTGATCATAAAAACACTACGGGTCTCCGGTGACACTAAAGCTTAATGTTGCAAAATGCGGTTTTTTGAAATGCACCAAGGCCGTTGTCTGGTTTTATTTGTCCCTTCCTTCGCTGCCTTTCCCAGCAGGAGCTGATTTTCCTTAGTAAGATCAAGCTGGAATGCAAATGTTTATGAAGTGCATATTCCAGGCTGCAGTCAGAGGGGAACTGCTGCATCTCGGTTACCGGGGGTGCCTGTGTGTCAGAAAATGCTTTTGCCAAGGGCTGCCTGTAATGAAGGAGCCAATGACCTGTAAATTATAACTAAAATGTTCAAGTTGGTCTTGCAGATGAATGCTTTTGATTATGGGCTACAGTATCCAAAGTTTAATTTCTATTTAAAGCAAAGAGCTCGAAGGTTCTTTGTATGTATGTGTTTTTGGCAGGTTTTTTTATTATTTTTCTTTTTTTTTTTTGCAGGTTTGATATTAAAATGCGTTAGAAGAATCTTTCTGATTTAAAATTTTACTGAGAACTTCTACATAAGGAATATTACATGTGCACTGACTGCTTGCTGTATCAAAACTATTAACCATGCAGAAGACAGAATAAAAATCTAACATAGGCCTAAAGATACAGCTTGAACCAGTGAAACTACAGAACTCAAAATATTTGTTGACTGATGCACAATTCATGTGGTGATCATGTTAAAATTTTAAGTGTGAAGAAGTAACAACTTACTTTTTTGATCTGTTTTCCAAATTAATGGAGAATTCATGACCTTCAGTGGACAGCACCTGAGAGAAGAGCTCAAGAAACTATAGGTAAGTTTGCACCTTTTTTTCCCTCCCTATTATGTAAAAGCAATCAGGTACATGTGCAGTGGAATATCCAGAAGGTTAAATGGGGTTAACAAACATTCCTTAAAAAAAAACAGAGAGAAAGAAAAGAATGTGACAGGACCAGAGAAAATTACAGAACCAGAAGAAATTACGCTGGAAAGTCCAAGCCAATGTTAAAAAAATGTCTGGACAAACAGTGCTGTGGTCCAGTTGACAAAGTGGTGATCAGTCAGACGCTGGGCTTGATGATTTCAGAGGTATTTTCCAACCTAAATGCTTCTGTGATTCTGTGAAACTACCTCTGAGATCAAACAGAATTAATGTTTCAGAGATGTTCTGGAAAACACAGCACAAGAAATCAGAGGTGCTATCAAATAAAATTATTTTTTACATGTTGTGTCTTTTTCAAACTTTTTTTAATGTTACTTCAGCAGAAAATATTTGAATAAAGTTACATCCTATTGGTGATAAAGATGGATGGCAGAAGCCACAGTAAAACCTCTGAAAACATTTTAAAGATTCTTTTCATAACATCAATAAGGGATGCCAAATAATGGTGAGCAAAATGTTAGCCTAATTTATCACTGCCCATTAGGCAAAATGTTGACGATCTTCATCAAGAATGCTTTTAGAATTTTCACAGAACTCTTTGGGTTGGAAGGGACCTTAAATTTCATCGCGTTCCAGCCCCTTGTCCCCGCTAGGCTGGGACACCTTCCACCACACCAGGCTGCTCCAAGCCCTGTAAAATCTGTCATGTTATTAATATTTTGCTAAGATGTTCCCTGTCACTGACATTTTCTCTCAATTAGTCTTAGAAAAAAAATTGAAAGGCAAGTACAGCTCAACCAAAAGGTGGCAGGCTGCAAAAAAAACAACCAAACAAAGGCAACAAATACAGCACTAGGAAAGAAAAGCAGATTTTCAAAGGTAGGGGCAGAAGATATTAATGCTTTGACTAAAGCTCCCTAAAATAAGCCAAATACTATTTATTTAGGGAAGTTTAAAAGCTTTGATTATATTCATACAAATATTTAAGACCATATTCTTGGTCTGGTCAAAAGAAATCCTCAATCATCTGAGGAACCAGATCCTGATTGCTACTAAAGTTTCCTTTTACATGGAAAGCGTCTTTTTGTCAAGGCTAAAAATAAATTCTGCAGTAATTATATGTCCTTTAAGCATTACTTATTTATTCCAGTGAAAGAATTTGTGGGGAAATTATGTTTTTAATATTGGTAGCTAGTTTTATTGTTCCGATTTGTGGGTGTTTAATCAACAACAAAATCTGCAATTCAGAAATGATGAGAGAAATTTGAAGTGCTCCTCAAACACAGACAGGTCCCTATAAAATAGTTCTGTGAATTGTATATTTGAGCCAAAACATATAATTAAAAATACCTTGCCTGCCTTTGAGAAGATGTCCAAGCATTTCCTTACAATGCAGAGCAATCCCAGCCTAGGAAGTGATGCAAGCGGCTCAACGTGTGGAATTTATGTAAACCTAAAGAAAAATGCTTAAAAAAATGTAAGGAAATTTGTTATCTCTGGAATTCAAGGCAAAGGAATCCCTAATGTCTGTGATTTTATAATAATTTTTTAAATTATTTAAATAGTGCTTCAAAAGATCCTCTTAGGCCTTTGTGGTGGGAAGGTTTTTTGGCATTAAACATATTTGAAACTGGAGGGTAGAGGACTCGATATCAGCCTCTTTCCTCTTTATCCAAGATGATTTTGGTCACGGTTTTGCTCCTTCATTCTTTACTTGATATTTCATATTCCATCGTAGCCCAGCAAAAATTGCATTCTCTGTCATGTGTGTCTTTCAACTGACTNAAATTTTCTTTTTTTTTTTTGTTTTTTTTTTAACTGTTTTTTTTTTTTTTTTTTTTTTTTTTTTTAAACTGTATTTCCTGTGGTGGGATATATATTTTAGATGTACACTCAGAGAATTGCAGTTTTCCTCCCCATGTAATTTTTTAACTTTTAAGGCAAAGAAGAGCTGAATTTGCCCAGCCTGGCACAAAATACGTGTAGTCTGAAGCTTGGGGGAAAACTTTTACAGCCACTTAGTTCCTCCTCACTCCATTATTGAGCGCTTACAGGTAAGAAAGTTAGACTTAAAAAACAAAATTGCCTGGATATATAAAAATATCTAAAAGTGGCTGGGAGGCCGCTCACTCTTATTTGAGTTCTTTCATTTTAGCACTTTGTGGAACATGGACAGTGACATTCCAGTAACCCTACACCAGTGACAAACTTTATGTCAGTTCTGGGATTCCATTTGCAATTTCAACGGCAGTCAGCAACGGAATGGAGCCAAGCAGGAGTTAGGAACCAGAGATGGAGGAATTAAGAGATTGACTCTGTTAGAATAGATTTTGCCATTTAAAATAACCCCAAACTGGCCCGGGATTTTAGTGGAGGAAACTTGTAACACAAACAGGAGCACGACTGTTNTAAAAATAAAAAAAAAAATTTAAACATTTAAAAAAAAATAATGATGTTGCAGTTCACACGGATTTCCACAAAAATAAAATTATCTTCTGCCTCAACAATTACGTTTGGCTAATGTCACTGGGGGAACCATTAGAATTCATTTCATGCTGCATCAGGTATGAAATGGCACTTTATAAGACAAGATTTTCCAAAGCTAGATGATACTAGACTAATGTGGTATTCTTTTCCACGACAAAGTGCTGTAGATCTAAACTTTGTGAACTTTGATAGAAAATGTAATATTTTCCACGCAAGAATAGCACTGCTATGCATATGGGCAATTCTGTGTGGTCCAAAATGGAGGTTACTCTATTCTGAATGAACCAAAAAAACTTTCAGCTGGAAAAAATTAATAAAATTAAAGATAGAGACTGGTGCAAATGCTGTAGAAGAAAAAAAAGCAAGGTTTCTCCTGTATTTTGATGAAGAATTAGTTACCTAAATTATGTGAGGTCTCACAACATGAGATTTCTCTTTTATTGACAGTTAAAAATGGAGTTTATACTGAACCAACATTTATGCCTAATAACTGAAAAGTACAATTTCTGCACTTCCCTGGGTTACAAAATGTTTCAGTGAGCCCTTCAGGGATTAAATCTGTCCCCTCTTCTCACCAGCACATCCAAGACCCCCCAAGAGAGGACATTTGACACTGGACTGTGACATTTCCAGCAGCTCCAAACTCTGGATTTTGTGTCTGAACAGTGACTGGCAGATATCATCGTGCTTAATAAACAAGATTTATTCACCCAGACAACTGTTGGTTTAATATTAACCATTCCAGGGTGCAGAAAATGCTTTAAGGGTTTAGTAAAGAATTTTCCACCCAATAACAGAATTTTCCTGTGTTAACAGTAAGACTTTGAAGGCTTGTGACTGTGTATTCTCATTGTGTTTCTCAAAGTAAGAATATAGGTAACACCACAAAATTTTCTTCTGCTCATCTGTGACAAGGAACCTGCAAAAGACTGAGGTTATTTATTTCTGCCCTTAGCACAAATAGAAGGCTTTGGTTTCCTCAGTTTCCCAAGAAATTGTCTGGGGTTTAGGCAGAAACCTCATCTTTTCGTGGATACAACACCCTTAATTTTTTTCTGAAGATTTGAGGGTATCTTTATATTTCAGAGAATAAACTTTAAAAAACAATAAAACTAGGTCTTAATAAACCTGTTCCAAA
Organism: Pardalotus punctatus; assembly: GCA_013400915.1. Taxonomy (NCBI): domain Eukaryota; kingdom Metazoa; phylum Chordata; class Aves; order Passeriformes; family Pardalotidae; genus Pardalotus; species Pardalotus punctatus. The sequence continues at coordinate 63,607 of VZTX01031142.1, read as the reverse complement.
AATGCTTATTTGACAGCAATGCGTTATGGACCATTTAAAGCTCTAGTACGGATGCTGTTACTCATAATTAACAATGAAGTTACAAAAATAATGGTGTGGCTGTGGCAGAATCATTTGAGTTATTTATTGGAATAAAATCTTCAGCTAGGAACGTAGGCCAAGGTTAAGTCGTAATAACTCCATCAATATGGTAACAGAATAATAGAGTAACGCTCGTAAAGGTTTGATGTAAATTTAGATGTATAATTAGGGCAGACTGTGAGAGTTTTACGCCTGACAGTTTAATCAGATACAGTCCAGGTGATCCTTTGAAAGGAACAGGCAAAACATCTGTATTAATTTATATGAAAGTTTAAAAACAGTTAACGATGTGCCAACTCTTTGCCAGCAAATTATCAAGCAGTTCCTGGGATAAAAGATGAAGGAGTCTTTAAAACAAATATGACACAAAACTTTTTTGCAGTTCCGTGGTTTATGACATGGTGGGGTGCAGCAAAGTTCCCTACAGTTTTTAGGGTGGAAAAGTTAGGTATTTTTCTTTATTTTTCTAATACACAAAAAAAACCTAACCAAGCCAAACCAAAACCAAACCAACCAACCAACCAATCAAACATACAAAAAAACCACCAAAAAACCACCAACAAAAAGCAACAAACAAACAAACAAAACAAAAAACCACACGAAAACACCATGGAAACCATATTAGATTAAATTTTTCCAGGATTGTTTCCTTCTCCTGTCTGCCGAAATTATTTTCTTGGCTGATGGAATGTTGTCTTTTAGGTCTTTCAATGTCCTGACAGCTACAAAGGGAAATAAATTATCAAACCAAAGAGAAGGTCAACAACATTTTGATAGGTGCCTAAAGATCTATAATTTACTCAAATCACTTTTAATCTTTCATTTAACAACTGAAACAAACACCATTGAAATGAAAAAATACCCATTTTATCAAGAAAAATATTTTTCTTGTTTGGTTTTTGGGGTTTTTTGTTGGTTTTATTCGGTTTGTTGGTTAGTTTGATTTTTGAGGTTTGGGGTTTTTTGTTTGGGTTTTTTGGTTTGTTTGTTTGGGTTTTTTTGTGATCCTCCTAGAAATAAACACCAAAGTCTCTCCAGACATCCAATATCAGAAAACAAAGTTTCATAAATAAAAGATTATGAAAAACTTCTACCATTAGACTCAGTTTCCGTGTCTCTGTCAGCATGTGATTGGCGCAGTGGAAGCCTTTGTCTGAACCAAAATATCACACAGTTATTTTCAAAATAAAAAAGATTTGTTTGTTTGTTTCTTTATTTATTTATCTACTGTGTCTCAGTCTTTCAAGCTGTAAAGCAAGTGAACATTTTGCAAGAAAACAGCTTTCTCCAATCAAAAACAATCAGTATATTGGCTTTAAAACAGATTTCCACAGATTTCCTTGGTCTTCTTTACGTCACCAATCTCTTTACTGATTATAGGAAATGTTTGAACTTCATACTGTAAATCATCCAGAGTCTGGACGCAGGTAAAAATCACATTTACAACAGTTTGTTCTTCTGACAAATTTATTCTCAGTGTTCTGGATGCAGCTTACAGCAGCACCAGGCAGTGTTTTATAAAAAAGTGTTGAAAAGAAGAATGTGGTTTCCTCCTCTTTCAGGCAGGTGAAAATAACTTTGAAGAGCCCACCTGAAATTCCAAGAGAGAAGTGGATAGGGAACTTATCAATCGGCTGATTTGATTTGTGATACACATGACTTATGATTGGCAAAGGGGGAAAAAGGGGATATTATTTTTCAATCAGACTTCTGATTTTTGACACATTTAATGAAGAATATAAGGAACATTGTAGGGGAAATGCCAATCAAAACAAATGTTTGGTGAAAGGATTTGTAATGAAGTTTTGTGTGAGTATACCATTATGCATGTAAGACAAATTACTTAGAAATGCCAAAATTTATATTTCCCGAAGTCCTAAAATATTTTTTAAAAACTCTGGTTTGTCAGCTAAAATATGCATAATTTTTTTTCTGGTTTGGGTCTCAACGTTTAAACTCAAGTGGTGAATTACCTTCAGTGAGTTGTGTTGAGTGTAAAAGGGTTAAAACAACTGAATAGTGCAACTTTTAAGTCTTTTTTATAAAAAGTCTTGGCGAAAACATAAGACCAAGATGTACTCTTTAAGTACAAAAATGACTGATGGCAAAAAGCTGGAGATACATGACATGGATTGGAAATAATTACGTATTTTATGCATTTTAACACAAAAATCTATAATTTTAACAGAACACCTAAACTGTAGAGCATTCTGGATTGCTGAAAATTTTTGAATGCATATTGAATCTATCATTTCTTTCTGTAGCTTCTACTTTATTTCAATTCAAGAAACACAAAATGCTGGTTTTATACAATAGTTAATTTTGAAGCCTTGCGGTTGTAAGACCTATGAACCACAATAAAATGTTTCAGTTGAAAAACATCTCAATTACTGAAAATGTATTCAGTTTTTGTTGTACTGTTAAGTTTACTTTAGCGTCAGGTTTCAGATCAATAATATCTTAGGGATTTGGGACATGCAGGGAAGAAATTGCATATGTTTAGATGAACTTCATTTCTTACATCAGAACCATAGTAAAACCCTTTACCAGAAAGGGTAAAAAAAATAAAAATAATTGATTTCTTGTTGCAATTAGAGTGAGGTTCTGTAATCACAATATTGAAAGTTCCCCCAAAGCATCTTGACGTTAAAAGAACCTTCATCACAGCTTTCATGATTATGCCCCAGAGGAATAAATATTCAATAAACTGCACCCAGATTATCAACAAGAACTTCAGCAAAACCATTTGCTAACAAAACCAGGTAAATCAACCAAATGTGAAGCAAAAGAAGCGAGGCAAATCCAGTGCCCTGTTACAGAGAGTGAATTTTTTACTTGGCTCCCAAAGAAAATCTTCTATTTCAGAGTTATAATATTGCAAGGGTTTGGGAAAAAAAATTATAAACTCTGTATTTTGTTGGTGTTGCCAAAGTGTACTTCTAACAGAAAGGTCTGAAAGTACAGTTTGATTGTAGAATAATTCCACCAAAGAAAAATGAAAATATTAACTAAAGTGCTCCTAAATCATCATATTCATGAAAAAGCCATTTAACACAGAAAATGAGCCAGATGAAACTACACTGTATTTACTGTTAATTCTGAACAAAGTAATTGTAAGTCTGAGAATATTTTAGGCCAGGTTAACATGATGAAAATGAACTTCAGAACACAGATAAATCCCTAGTCTGGGGTAATTAATATTTCAAAGTACACTCTGTGGGAGGGAATTGTGCTTGTTATGATGAAGAAAAAACTAAAAAAAATTATTGTTATTCTAGGAGTCTTTTTCCCCCCATTCCTTCACACCTTTTGCATTGCCAAAACTGGAATTAAGGGTTCTGAAGCCAAATCAGATTTCTCTGTTTCTGATTCAAGATTCAACTTCTTTATTAAATAGCAACAAATCATTTCCTCAGTAAAATAATTATCAGTTTCAATGAAAAAAGAAAAGACTGTCTTGTCTTTTAAGAAGAAATGTAATAAACTGTAAAATCTTTGAAGAGATTATTTTCTGGGATAATAGATTTAATTCTACATGGCAAACAATTGTAGATCATGTGAAGAGGAAGGAAAATAAGATTGTAATAAAACACTTCTGGAGTGGAATGCAATGTTCCATGAAAAAATTAATAGATCTAGTTTTATTAGAATAAAATGAAGATGCTAATATTATAAAATGTCATTATGATTATTAAAAAGGCTGGGTTTTGTAAATTCAGACTAACAGAACAGATTAGAATTTACTCCCTTTTTTTCACTAAGTGTATTATCAGTTTAGAGTATTTTGCATTATTGTAATCACTGATACGATGCTTGTCCCTGAAAGTGAGAGCAAAATTGAGCAGATCCTGAACAGTCAAGGCTTCTTAAATCTGATTTGAGAAATTCCTGTATTTTCAAGGGCTGGAGAGCACCAATCCCAAGCTGCACCACCTGCAGGTCACACCTGGGGCAGGCTTTCCCACCCTAATATCCTCAGGGTTTTGACTGCCAAATATCCAAAAGAGTTGCCAAATGGACCAAAAAAGGGAAAGATGTGGGTTTGAAAAGTTCTGTCCTTCAGAATAGAAGTTGAAAAAAGCAAAAAGCCAAGATGTTGGTGCACGTACTATTTAGTGTGAAATTATCAAAGGATTTTATCAAAATATGTTTAAGCTGATATGTTTTGTTCTACAGTTTTTCTCTTCAAAATAATGACATAATTTAATTTTCTTGGGGTTTTTTTTTGCCTTTAAATGGTGAATTTATCAGATATTTGATTTAGAGGGTGCTTGCACTTAGAGCTATATTTCCAAAAATAAAATGTTAAAAAAGTAACATTTTAAAAATTAAAATTTCAACTATAAGAAATACTTATTTTTTAAAAGTGGTGAAATTAAAGGAAAAGGACTGATTTTGGATATTATTTCTCTGCATACTAATTTTAAGGATGCCTTCAGCTATAATATTATATTTTAACAGGATAATTTCACAAAGTGGTTAGTTATTTTTCTTAGATTAACAGCACAGCCTCTAAACAATGAACATATTCTTAATTTACATTTTCCATTAGCTTTTTGCCATTGAAAATAAAATATCTTCTTACACCTAACTCCAGTTTTATTCATGATCTGTGTCTTACCCAGGTTTGATAATTATATTATAGTGATAATGAAAAGATTTTACTTTAATATAACTTTTATGAAGAAGGGGAAAATTCCTCCCAGAATGTGTGAGGGTTTTATTTTTGAACTGAGGACTGAGCACATTGGCTGCTGCCTTCATGTTTTTCACGCACGTGGAAACTGAGCTGGATGTTGTTGTGGATTCCTGCTTCCTTGCACAGACCACACTTTTAAAATTTCACATTTTATGTAAATAATATTCCGTTTGGTGTCATCTCCCCCTTGCCAGCTCGCATCAAGAGCTTTGAGAATGATTAATTCCCGTTCAGGGTTAGAAAACACCAGAATCCCTCTCACATCTCTGCTCACAGCTTGGCAACCCCGGTCACAGTTCAGGTTTATCTCAGAACCAGCTCCCACAAAACACAGAATATCAAATATAGAGGCGAGTTTACCGCTTGTCTGTCGTGATGTTTCATTCATGTGGTACATGGAAATAGAAGATACAATCACAGGAATAGCATGGACCTTAAATCCCCTTATTAATCATGAAGGTTTTGACCTACACAAGTTCAAAGAGCTGCAGTCTGTGTGCAAAGTGCTCTACACTCCTGGAATGAGAAACAAGCAGAGAGGTCCTGAAAACACCCCAGCTCATACAGAAAAAAAAAAAAAAAAAGAAGAAAAAAAGCAGGAAGCATTACCTCTATTACATTCTGATTGACTCTGAAGATGTAAGCCAAATCCATTTTTTCCTACAGTGAGAAAGAGGTTTAATGAGTCTCTGTCTGCCGCTCCCAGGACAAGGAAGAAAGATCTGCTTTTATGTCTGCAGCAGGCACGAGAAGGAAGAAAAATAAGGCTCAATTTGCCACTAAATGCAGCCATTTCATCACAGTATCAGCCCCTGTAATTAATGAAGCCTGCTCGCTTTTAATTGTTCTTCCTGTAGAATTTTGCAGCTTTATGGAAAAGTGCAGGTACATTTTACAGCAAAGCTGGACTTTTCCAGCAGTTCTGTGAGATGTGACTATTCACATCTTGAAGAGCTGCACTTTCTGTAAATAATAGTAAATAGTAATAATGATTGGTCAAACATTGCAATGTTCCCTCGGTTTTAAACCACAATATATTACTGCCTCATCATTCTTTTAATATTAGAACACACTTGAGTAAATAGTAACCCTTTCCTGAAGCTATTGATGTGAAAGTATCGAAGTGGAGTTAAAGAAAGAGTTTTTTATTCCAAATGTGCTCTTTGCCCTGTGGTGAACCCAACCTGCAATTCTGGCTCTTCCATCTCATTTTTTTGTCACCCTCAAGTTGTGCTTGCCCAGGGGATCTCACCAGATGAGAACACATCCGGGTATTGATTTGAAAATCCTGTCTCAGGGTCAGGACTTTTAAAACCAAAGCCCTGAGAAACCACCTGCAAGAAAAAAAAAAAAAAAAGGAAAAAAAAAATCTTTTAAGACTGAGTGCTTCTGAAGATCCATATTTTGTCACGCTATTGGTGTACCTGTGTGAACAATAAATAAAATAAATAAAATCTGTCAGGGCACAAAAATGTCGTTATTTCTGCCCTACCTTCTTATTCATTGAGGCTTAGTAGGAATGACTTAAATTAATAGGGACCATATAAAGTACTTAATAAGACAGAAAGGAAAAAAAAAAAATCTTTTCTTGGCAAAGAATGTAATAATATGTTAGTTTTAAAATCTTGTCTAATAATGCTTAAAATAAAGGCAACCTGTTAGAGAGCTCATGAAAAACATCAATAAAAATAAATACCTTCAGACTTTATGTCCTTTCTGCAAACTCAGAAGGGCACATTCTCATGTATACATGTGTGCGAAAATAAATGAAAATCCGCTGAAGTAAAATCCTTGACTATTCCAAACTAACTGGCAAAACTGATTGAACAGTCGCTAAAAGGTACTTAAAATATCCTTATACAAAGGAAGGTTAGTTAGCATTTAAATAAATTCAACCAGGTGGGATTTACCAGCAGTGTTCATCTGCACTATTGTTTTTAAATTATTCTTGTGGGCTGTTTTTCAGAAATATTCAAGAAAGAATATATTGCTGTTGAAACGACTTAAGGATCTTAAATTGAGATTGGAGGTATTTGGAAACTATAATAACTTGAAAACGTACACTGGCTATTGTGAAATGAGTTTAGCAATGTGGATTTCAGAGGGGGGACAAGCAGAGATTATATTGTTATTATATTGTCAAAGGAACAATATATCCCGCATTCTCCCCTATTTTCCTATTTCTGCTTTTCGTATTTGGGTTGGTTTCCTCGTAATTATTAATCGCTGTCTGTTTATCAGCATCTCCCCTTCAATAATAACTTTTGATTCTTCCCGGTTTCACAGATAATAGAGGTCTTACATGTTATTATATTTTTTTATTATTTACAGAAATAGGAGTGAGATGAGAGAAGATGGGCTGCAAACACCTTGGATGTGAAGGAAGCTGAGCTTGCACACTCCAACGGCGATTGAAATGAGAGAAAAGGAGATGTTATAATTGCACAAACCAAGAGTAAAACTTGGGCAGCTCTTTGCGACTTCTTAGACATGAAAATCAACCACCAACAGCAGCTCTGTCCTTAGGAAAGCAGCATTCGTTATATCCAGCTCTTAAAGAAATTTCATTCTCTCTGAGTGGGATTTACGGGCTCTACCTGCACCAATAAATAACACAGACCAAGCCTTTTTCCCTGTACAGAGGGGATAAGTTTCACAGGGTCCGTTCATACAATTAAAATTTGTTTCCTCCCAAAATGTGCCTGAGATCTTGTCACCTAATGGGGCCCTCCTGTGCTCAGGAATTTCTTGGGAGAGTGCTGGCTGTTACGGATCAAAATTGCACCAGGATCCATCTCAGTGAGTTAAAAAACACAAGTGCATGGCAGCAGCTCTGTCCTTGTCCTTTCCTGTGTGCTGGTGTACAGATTATTCTGCTGGGTCCCCCCAGATTTAATTATCCAAACATAAATCTCCCTGCATGAGTTCTGTCTCTATATTATGAATTACTGCGTGTAAACTTATTTCCTCTGCATCTGCAGAGTTACAGGAAGGATAAGTGAGCCCAGCCCCGCTGCCTTACGCTTTTCAGCTTCTTTAAATCAAAGTCAGTGGCATCTTCCATCCTCGTTGTTTTCTGGGCTCAGGCAAAGCATTTTTGTTGCTCCCTCTTTACCTTTATGGAAAGTTCTTGAAGTTTAGAGCCACATTCTTTCTTCCAACACTTTTTTCCCCCCATGAGTTATAGAATTGCTCTGGTTTTCTTGTTTCAAATGAGATTCACCTGACCAAACCTGATTAAATGTAACTTCAGCTTTCTCCTGCTTTCCCCCTTTAGAGACTCTCCTTATCTCAAACCTACCAGGAGCCTGTGATCAGTGGGTCTGATTTTTTTCCTGATGTGTTGGTAGGCTGGCATGAACATTTTGATTTCTTAAGCATGATTTGAAAAATTTGTTTTTTCATTTGCTTTTTTTTTTTTTTTTTAATTCCTCAGCCAGCAAGAAGCCAAACTCAAGTGTTTTCACCATTTTTTGGGTACCAAATTGCTCTGCAGCATTTCCATGCCTGAGCTCAGCTCTCCAGAGCTTGCAGCTCTTTCCAGGTAAGACCCCAGAAAGAATCTCTAAGCTCATTGTTAAGTTATTTCTCACTGAATTATGTGGCATCCAACAGCTTCGTAATTGTACACTGATGGACTCTGGGCTGATGAATTCTCTGGATTGCAGCAATTCCTGTTGTGCCAATGGCAGCCCTGATGTTTCCAGAGCTGAATTCACTCTTTTCTCTGTCCAAGTCTGATCTTGAGCTGTTCCATGTTTGGAAGCATGGTCTGGAATCCCTTCCACTGAAAGCAGAGAGGCTACTCTACCAGTAAAAAAGCGATTTAAAAAAATAAATAAATTAATAGCTGTCATTAAAAAAAAAAAAACAACCAACCCAAAAGCAGTGATTTCAGTCACTGAAATAATATAATATATAATTTATAAATATATATAATTTATCAAATATAATTTAAATAAAATTTAAATTATATTATCAATTGCTTGCATGTATTTATGTACAGAAATTCTTTCACTAAAAACAGCAGGATGAGTAAAAAGCAAGTGTTTCTCTGTTTATTTGCTTTCATCCCTCAAAACTTGTGAAACAGGCATCCCAATTCCTGCCAGAATTTCTGACACTTATAGCCTATTTCAAAGAGTAGATATATTCTAAAATAGGCCATGATGTACATGTAACTTACGCACAGTCACAGCTGATATAATGGGATTATATATATGATTACTTGTGCAGAGGAATCTTGCTGCTGCACCGTACACAGATGATAAAGTAAGAGGAATTCAGATTACTCAATTTTTCTTTTAAACGGCACCTTTCCTGAGCCACAAATACATGGTTTAGTAGAAATTGATTTTCTCTGGTAGGGCGCATGGATTACATCCTAGCAATAGAAAAGTAGTGTTAAACTGTCAGATATGCTAAATATCAGTTTTCATTGTCACAGTGGTTTTGGGTTTCTTGCTCAGCTTATTTTCATCGATAAATCTGTAATTTTGCTTTGATCTATATTTATTAATTTCCTTTCCCTTCATTTTTTTTAACTCCCCATACACTAGCAATCTGACTTCAGCTCTGATTTTTTCTTTTTTTTTTTTTACCACACTTTATATAATGTTTTACTGGACACTTTTTTTTACACAGCAGATGCTTTTCTTGCTGCGTGCTGATTAATCATATTTCATACTATTAGCTCCCCCAGCATTTCACACTTTATGCTCAATAGATAAAGTATATCATAAACTGCATTATCAGCGCTCAGATAAACATGTCTATCTTTTACTGGCTGGATTATTAACAATCCAATCTCCATTTCTGCACTTACAGCTGCCATTATGAATATGTTTGCTTCCCTTGTTGATTTGGCAGCAGTTTATTCCAATATGTTCAGATTACCCCAGAAGTTAGTAGTTTAGTGGTTTTTATCTAATTACTTCAGACTGTTGATACAGCATGTCATCTGTAAACATTAAAAAAAAAAAAAGCTTCAGTGATCCCTAAACATGGGCATTTAGTGTGGGAATTTTGTGGTTTAATATCTGCGTCCTTTAATAATTTTCCTTTTACTTCAGTTTTTAATGCTATCAGATTTTGCAGTTTGGTTTTACTGACTTTTCTTTCGAAATGCCTCAGTGTGCCAAAGAATCATCTAAAGCCCAAGGCAACGTCTGATAGTTAAGGCTGTCTTAGTTTTTATTTCCTCCAGAAAATATATATAATTTTTTTATTTGTTTCTTTTTGGTTTTGTGTTTTTTTTGGGGGGAAGGGAGGTGGTTAGTTGTGGGATTTTTTTTGTTTGTGGGGTTTTCCAGTTTTTTGGGGGTTTTTGGATTTTTTTTGTTGCTGATATTATTTGCGGTTTTTTGGTGTTTTGGTCATTTTGGGTTTGTTTTAGTTTGGTTTTGGGTGGTTTTATTTGGTTGGTTTTTTGGTTTTTTGTTTGGTTTTTGTTTTTGTTTGTTTTGTTTTTTGGTTTTTTGTTTTTGGTTTTTCTTACATTACTCACAGAAATTCTAGTGACCTTGAAATACTCAAAGCAAAATATGCAGGTGAATTTGTATTTCTGCTATTGCTTATCCTTATCTTCTCTTTTTCGTCAGAACATTTAAAAAGATTTCTTCTTTTATGAAGCTAATATTTACCATTTGTTTATGATTTATCCACAAGTGATTCTCTTTCACTCTGTCTCCTTGCACTCTCCAGGTTCAGATCCTCCCAGCGATGGAAATGTTTTCAAGGCTCTCAACAGAGATGGGCTTGGAAAATCACCACAGATTTCTCTTGGTTGTTCATGTAGTTCCAGAGCAGAAGTCTAATTTTTGTATCCAAAAAGGGAAGGAAGGCACCGGCTTCTTTTTTTTCTTTTTTTTTCTTTTTTTTATTTTTTTTTTATTTTTCTTTTTTCTTTTTTTTTCTTTTTTTTTCTTTTTTTTCTTTCTCTTTTTTTTTTTTTTTTTTTTAACTTTTTTTGTTTTTTTTTTTTTGTTTTTTTTTTTTTTTGTGAAACAGTGTACGTCTGTTTTACTGGAATATTAATGTGTCTTTTTTATTGGGGTGCATGGTGTTTGTAGCTGAGTTTTTGCTCCCTCATTTGGCTTGACAGAATGGAGCACAGTCAAGGGAAAGCAGAATTTGGGATGCAAAGTCCTGAAATCCAGCACTCTAAGTGTATGCATTAATTGCTAAATTTGCAGTACATTTCTTCCCTTGGATATTTGACTCACAAAAAAAGCCTCTTCACACCACCAGCACTTCAAATTCAATTTTTCCACTGTTTGAGGTCTATTCTTCCTTTAGGAAGGAGCTGGAGCTGCTGGAGCCAGGGCAGAGGAGGCTCCAGGATGAGCAGAGGATGGAGCAGCTCTGCTGGGAGGAAAGGCTGGGAGAGCTGGG
>VZTX01031142.1:22485-52313 GCA_013400915.1 Pardalotus punctatus | reverse complement strand
ATGGGATGGGATCCATGGGATGGGATGGGACGGGATGGGATGGGATGGGATGGGATGGGATCCATGGGATGGGATGGGATGGGATGGGATTTAAGGTCCCTTCCAACCCAAACCACTCCATGGTTCTCTGATTCTATATCCCAATGCTTGTTTTCAGGACTCATTTTCTAAATGTTACATACTACGAACACTCTCGATTTCCACACCCTTCCCAAAGGAGGCTGCAGTCAAAGTCCTGATTCATGTTTGAAGTTTGTGTCTCTGGACCACCACGATCTTGATTTTCTTTCCACCCACCTGAGGGGCTTTAAACACTATATTAAGGATTCTGGGCTTAGGCATTCCCTCACTTCTGAGTGAACTTCTGTTTTAGATGTTTCTACCATTTTGTTATTCTTGTTGTCAGCATGTGTTTGGCAAATCATGAGTCGATACGACGGTAAAAGTATCAAGCAAATAGAATTTTCTGCAAAATAGGAATCTTACACTTTACTGGTGATATCCATATTATATATATACATCAACACTTTTCAGGGCTGTTCCTTGTCAGATGAAAATGATTGCTGACGGGAGTAACAAAGTCAAATTAAATAAAAACTAATAGCTTGTAAAACAAAAAATATAGTTATTTCAGTGACCATGTGACAGTCAGGTTAAACTGACATTATGTTCATGTTGTCTGACTTCTGTTTATTCTGGCTAATTGAAGGAAGTAATTAGAAAACAGGTTTAGATGGATATAAATAGCAATCAGTACTAATAGTTAATATAATTTTGTGACTAGAATTAATCCTGTGTTTGTCAAAGCAATGTTTTGCTAGCTTGCTGTAAGTACTACATTGGTATTTTACAAAAAGTTGGCTTCTTTAAGAAAATCTTAAAAAAATTCATGGGGACCTACCTTAAAAATGAAAGTATCATTTGAGAACTCAAACAATATAATCTGTATAGATGATACTGCATGTTACCATCCCTCACAAAACCCTATTCAATCAGTTCAGTTACATCATTCCATCATCATTAATGGTCCATTACCTTTACTGTGTTTTCAAACCACTGGTTTCAGGCAGCCCAACTTCACTATTGGAAAATCTCTTTTTAAATCATCTTCATCACCCGGGTCAACACGTTCCAATCTGACACATTAACACATCAGAAAGCTTTATTGCCTTATTATCCAACTAGCAGGGAAAAAAAATGTAATTCACACATCCATAGGATGAATTAAGTCTAATAGCGTGAACTCCCTGCTAGGAAAATCTCTCAAGGCGCTCAGCTCCCTTCTGCTGAAATCTTTCACGAGCTCAATAGCTGTTAACATTAGAAATTAAACTAATCATGAGTTCCCTCATCAAACCTCTCCCCAAAATCATCTAAATATTTTATATTGTAGTTTATTTTATGTAAAGAGTAAGAAGGAAGGGGGTCCCTTTGTTTCAGAGGGCAATGCAGACTGACCTGAGCGGCATGACCTTGCAAAACAAGAAAAGAGAATTTTTCAGATGTGATGGCGAGATGCCCTGGGTGAATCTAGTCCTACATTCAAAAGAAAGAGGGCAGGACTTTTGATTGCTTACTGCTAGGAACTAACAGGCAAAAAGGTGGCAAAGTTGGTAATTTTTCATGGCAGTTGAAGATGATTCAGTAGCATTTATGTCAGCTGTCATTCTGTGGATTCTAAGATGATTCACTACCATTTATCTCAGCTGCCATTGTGTGGATTCTTTCCGGTGGGGAAGGGATGATTATCTGCTGACTCCCCTAGACTGCTGCCCTCACTTCATCCCTGTGTTTTGAGATCTTTCTCTGAGTTTCCTCTACGTTCTTCTCACATTTTCACCTTTTCCTCACATGTATCAAGGCAGTTGCCATTGAACTTCTCCTCCTTGCCTTCTTCTTCCTTCCCTTCCCCTTATCTTCTCGTTCATCCCTCTCCCACACTTTATTCTTTCATGCAACCCATCCTCTTCTCCCAGCAGTTCCCTTCCTGGGAAAGTGTTCTTTTAAGCCTTTTCTATAGCCAGATGCTTTGTGTATTGGAATTGAATGAAACAGAACTTGCCTCAGCCCTGCTGCTGAAATACCAGAAATTTCCTGTACAACTAAGGCAGAAAGCAGAAGGAACATCTCTCTTTAGGTACTGCTTCACTGTTTGTTTTTTTTAAAATCCTATTACTTCTTATATATCTCATGACTGATGTTACCAATATTCTGCAAAAATTTCATAGACTCTGGAAAAGAAGAATAAATTGGTTCCCTCCTGATTGATGTACAAATTAAAGAAGCGGCAAGTTTTCTAACCCCAGTAAAATATTTTATTGAAGATTTCTTCTTTTCTTCTTTTTTTTTTTTTTCCTACTGGCCTACACCAATATAATCCATTTGTTATTTTGTATACTGTAGGTCTTGGAGGAGGCATCAATCCAGACGTGTAAGCTGAGGTTTGTTTTAAAAATATGTATATATGGAAAATCAGTCTCTCCCAGTTTAAATTTGTACCTTCTCATGTGACTTTTAATGCATATATTCAAAGTTTCAACCTTTAAGCTCCCACAAGTGGTTTTTGTGAGGAATTGAGTCCACAAATGTTCTGGCTATTGCCCACACTGATGATATTTGGAGCTTACCCAAACTTTTGTGAAATTTCCTTGTTCCATTGCTTCTGATGGAACAAATTTTTGGATGCTGCCTGAAGAAACAGATCCCAAATCACCCCAGAGCTCCTTCCCTCCACCTCCTTCACTGACAGAGGAGAACACGGGAACTATTGACAAGTGGCAGACCTTGTTATAGAAGTTTCAAGTTTAACACAGTAAAAATAAAAGAAAAAAAAAAAAAGAAAGAAAAACGCATAGCAATGCCTAGTGGTATCTCATACATACGCATATAACATTGTAAAATTTATGACTTTGATATATTTGCACTTTGGACAGTACAATTTCTTTTTAGTAATATTTATTTTCAGTAATATTTATTTTCTTGCTTACTCCAGTCCTGCCTCTCTCAACTGTATCAAAATCACACAGGACTGTCTGAGGAATGAAATCAGTAATGCTTAATGCGCCGGTGTTTTCACAGAAATAATATAATTCCGTTTTTTCAAACGGTTGACCTTTTGCTGTTGAAAGCACAAGACTTTCAACAGTTTTAATTTGTCTTTCTGTTCACACAGTTTTCATGAATATAATTAAAGACGGACAAAATAATTTCCTAACCCACGTGCCAGAGCTACAAGTTCTTTTGAATAGGAACATGAAAATGGGATGGGTGAGGGCAGAGGAGTACAGGGAAAGAGACGGGGAAAGACAGAGGATTTTGTGTGGAAGGTGAGCTAATGATAGCAGAAATTTTAATTTCCGTAGCACTTCAGGAGCTGTGCCAGAGTTTTGGGACCCACTCGTTTTCTGGCTCCCCAGGACAACGCTGCATTTCTTCCCGTGTTCAAAAACATCCTCAGCATCCATTGTCCCATCTTTGCCATCCGATTTCCACAAGAATAAAACATAAGCCCCCGGGCTGAGAGAGGCAGAAAGTCAGGATAAAACACACAGATCCTGATTTATTTATTTTTCAAACTAAAGTAACGCATGTCAGTGGCATGGGAACGGAGACAGGAAACTCATCCGGCAGGAGCCTCCAGAAGTTTAATTAGTTGCTTGAATTTGCAAAGATCACCTCCAGCCTCCCACCAGATTTTCTCAACGATTTAAAACTCCACTCTCCACGGGGTGGAACCTTCATCTCCCTGACCTCTTTCCCCCACGTGTTCTCTTGATCTCCAGCTGCAGGTTTGGAACTCAAGGCTAGTTGTGACAGTGCCGTGGAATTTATTTAACAAGCTGGGCTTTCTGAAGGAAGTGACTCTTGAGGAAGCACCCAAAATTTGTATTCCCACGTGAAATAAAATTGCACTACTTCAAATTCCTCCATCAGCGAGATTTTTATTAATCCACGGTGAAACTTTGCAATAGGAATTAATTAATTCTTTTCCTGTTTTATAATTGCTCTTTCCGCAGGCTTGTAGAAAATAAGTCTCTTTTTAAAAATCATCTTGAAAAGGTGCATTTGTAGCTAAGAACAGTCATTACACAGAACGTGTCTGAAAACAATGAAGCTGAATGACTGATGCTCCCAGGCCTCTTCTATTGAATGACAAACACTATGAACTCTGCCTTTTTTCCACTCCTTTTACTCATGGCACAGCCAACACCTCGCTGAAGCAAAGCTTTTAAAAGCAGCAAAAAGGGAAAAATAATTCAATTACCATGCCTGGCATCTTTGTACACAACAAAAACTGGGATCACCTGATTCCATGGGAGAAACTGCTGGACTTCTTCAGGTGTGGGGTTAAATAGGAACAGCTGCCGTGTCCAGCACGAACTTCATGCTTTTATTCTGGGGATTTAGACATGAGCAAGGTTGGTAGCTTGGAGATTTGGGGAGAAAAGTGGTTTATCTCAGTGAATGCTAAAGAGCTGTGAGAACTTTACCCCAGGTGGAGAGTATTCACCTCAGCAACAGGCAGCAGGAAGGATTGCGTTGATATTTGTTTCTTTTTTCCATTAGGGATTTTTGTTGGGGGAAGCAGTGCCTACAAAATTTATTATTTTTTATTAAAGAACAGCAGCGTGGGGGCTGAGTTTGCAAGCAGAACAGAAGTTTCTGCAGGCATTTTAAATCTTGAATCTTTTTCTGTCTTATATAAGAAACTTATTATTTAATATCCCTGAGCAACAAAGCTGCAGATTTTGCTTCTCATACAAAGAGATGTTTATTTCAGTTTTATAAAATTAAAATAAAAATCCCATAAAAGGCATAAAGAGTATGCAATAATACATCTGGAACTTAAATTTGCTTGTTCCACCTTATGTTTTGTCAACAGCGACAAACCAGAAACTTGATGGCCGTTTTAAAGACAGATAATTTATTAAGAGGTAATGGTACATATATTGCCTGGAGAAAAGAAGACAAACAAAACTTCAGGCATGGACAGATGGGCTTCTAAACAGGGTCTTTATGGGGATAACAGTGCAATAGAGCTCGGTTGGCTTTTTTTTTCCCTCTATGGAAGAGCTTTAAAAAAAAAAGCAGATGAAGAAGTGTTTCTGCTTCAAAATGTTCAGTTGCTGTGTGGAACATCAGAGCCCAGCCTGAAGTGCTGAAGTGAGCACGGGGGTTAAATCAACCACTAAGTGAAACTGATTTTGTGACCAGCTGAGAACCTATGCAACAGTAAAAATCAGAGGGAAGGTTGTAAACCAGCAGAAATTAATGGATACAATTTGGGATAAATTCTATACTGTAATACCTCCGGATGTTCTCCTTTAATTCTTTTGGAATTTGGATTTCTGGGTTGGGAGTGTGTGTGCATATTTGTGTTTACAAAGGAAGGTGAAATTACCAGAAAATGGCTAAATGAGTTGCTGTGTTATGTTATGGGAGGCTGAAGATGTAAAAAGAGGTCCTTTAGGTCTCTTACAGCCCAAACCATTCTATGATTCCATGATGGAGACAAAAAAGATAAAAACAGGCACAGAGAAAGAAAATTTGCCAGGAATATAATAAAAGACCTAGATAAAGGCATTTTCCTCACTCTCCTCGGTTTCATTTCCTATGGGACTCTTACTGATGTTTATTTCTCAATATGGAGCTGGATCTCTGTCATAAAAAAACCAAACACATGCCCTGGCAGCTCTTGTCTTGGAAGGAATATCTGAAAGGTTAATGTCTGCTTTAATTTGAGCAGGGCAAGTGAACACTCAGAGGTTTAAAGGCCCAGGAAAAGAAAAAAAAACCAAAACCAAAACCACAACAAAAGACCAAATAAATAAACCCAAAAAAACCAAAAAAAAAGCCAAGCAATCAAACAAACAAAAAACCCAAAAAATCCATCCCATTCACACCCCAGCAACTAAATGACATTTTGATAAGCATGGCAATGTTTGTAAAGAAGAAATAAGGTGGTGATGGTTGCAGGGGGAAAAAATTTACCCCCTAACCTAGACTGGTTAATCCATTTCACTCTTTTTTGAAGGAGGTAGACTGAAATTTCTAGGTTCTTACATTTCCTTATTTCTGGATTTCAACTTATCCCAGTCTGGGGTGATGCAATCTTTGCAGATGCCTATCATTTTCTGGGTTTTTAGAAGGCTGGGATTTATTGAGATGAAAGTGACTGGGAGAAATGTGTCACCAGATGCACTTTCTGCTGAATTTGAAGCTCTATATATATCTATAAATGTATATATGTCTTCCCTGACCTTCAAAATTCCAGACTGCTCAATGTCGTATAACGTGATTACCTGTATTTTTCAAGGTGTTGTGAGGAGAAAGAGGAAGTTTTGTCATCTTTTAAAACGTGTTCTTTGTTAAAGATAATTCTACACAACTTATTACGAAATAAAGCTAAAATTAGTTTAGGAAAAAACCCAGAATTCCTCAATCAAGGTGTTATAAAAAATGAAGACAAATGAGATAGTTTCATGTTCATAGATTCAGAAATAATTAAGGGAATGAGAGGGAAAAAGCAATTCTTTTTGCGCAATCCCAACAAAATTCTGGGCAGGATCACTTAATTTTTCATATTTCATTAAATAAGAAGAATATACCCTCCTTTGTCGTTATTCTCATCCCACAATTCAAGGAAACAGTTGATTAACATACAGTTCTGCAGTGATTGAGAAAACAGAAGTGTTTAATCTGTAAATTTACATCTGTAAAAACACACCGGAGGACATTTGGAATGGAAACATCCAATTTGTTTCACAAGGAAATTTTTCCTCTTTGCAGTAAGATTAATGTGTTACACGGTTTTAAGCAGACCCACATATGAAGACATACGTGTTGTGATCGTTCACGTGTGTAAATCAAACACATCAATGAATTAACCAGCATTTTCAAGAAAGGTTTGCGACAATATAATCAACAATTTTAATAAGAAAAACGAATTTTAACTCAAAAGGGCTATGATTTCCTTCTGGCAGAAATCCAGAACCAGGAGCAGGAATCCAAGGTTTGGAATTTTCAGACCACGGCTCGATCCATCAGGCTGCATTTTCTCAAAACACCACCCAGAACCAATTCATTAAAGCCACTATTATTTTGTGCCCTTAAGAAGTACAGTTTTGGTGGTTTCACAACCATATAGGGAAAATTAATTTTAGATTACAATGTTTATGCTCTGCTCATTTGCATATAGGTCAATCTGTTGAATAATGCATATTCTCTTCTACTTTTTATCAGGAGTCTACCTAGAGTCTCCCCCTGGATAAATTAAGCAAATCTTGAAAGCCCACAGAAAGAAAAGAACAGACAGTTGCTTTAAAACTTCTTTTCCCCAAGAAGTATTTTGATGACAAGTAAAAATGAATGTGTTAGATACCTAAAAGTGTTTCCTGTCAAAAATAAACTGCTTTGCATTCCAATATAGATTTTTCTGAAATCTGTTATGTGATTCTAATTTATATATTTTTGTAGTGGGATGAGGAATAATTTCACACACTTACTCACAAGTTATTTATTGACCGTTTCAAATAAACACCTTCAGAATGAAGTTTTGCAAAAGTATTCTGGAAGTGAAAAAAATCTATGTATAAATATAAAAGAAGAGCATACAGGTATAAGTAAACACATATATAAAACTGTAATACCTCTCCTGAATTATGCATTGTATTGAAGTGACTTCAGTGAAGCCTAGTACTGAAGAGCTCTGCTGGCATAAAAATTAATGTAAGGCTGAAGTCTAAAATAAATAATATCCTGGTTGTTTTAGTCATGTTGTCTCCCTGCAGATGCCAGAAGTTTGACCCGAGGAATACAATTCACGTATTCTTCTGCAAGTTAAAAAAAAATAATCAAAATATTCTGTGTGAAGAACCTCAGTAATTAATATGAGCAACTAAAGTATGAATATATGAGTATAAAATATGAGTATACAATATGAGTAATTAAATATTCTCCACAAACCCCAATTTTCTGTGTGTTTCCCCAGTGGTGATAATTTACTGAGACACAACAAGGGAATCACCATCCCCTTTGGCTGCAAGTCAGAAAATAATTTCCACTTTCCCCACAAGCTCCCTTACAGGACACTACATGCTTTGCTTTAATCCCTAAGATTGATGGAGGAAAAGGAACAAAACCAAAAATTTTTGGGTTTTTTTTTTGTTTGTTTATTTGGGGTTTTTTGAGGCATTGTTGGTATGTTTGTATCGCATTTCTGCTTGCATTTAAATTAGCTATTTCTGTTGCTATATACATTAACATGAGATGTCTCTCAAAGGTGATAATCATAATATTGGGATTACACGGGGTGCATTTTTACCCTCACAATGAGGGTGGGCAGGCCTGGCCCAGGGTGCCCAGAGAAATTTTGGCTGCCCCTGGATCCCTGGAATTGTCCAAGGCCAGGTTGGACAGGACTTGGAGCAGCCTGGGACAGTGGGAGGTGTCCCTGCCTAAAGCAGGAGATGGAATGGGATGAGCTTTAAGGTCCCTTCAAACCCAGAACATTCTGTGATTCCTTGATTTTATGATTTTATGTTGGCAAAAAAAAAATCTTTATGGCTGCGATTTCCCTAAAAGCACAGGTTTTAGAAATACTAAATATTAGGATGTCATCCAGTCAAGATGCAAAATCCATTCTGTCTCAGAGAAAGATGGAGAGGAAAGGTGGAAATATAAATATAATACAGACGCAATCACCCTTCACCCTGTCATGGCAAAATATTGAATAAGGGGATCATGATGAGAGAAAATATGGTCATTTAACCACACTGGTGAAGAGAAGCAGTCCTTGGGCTCTCCTGAGCTGGAAGGAACCCACCAGGATCATCCTGTACAGCCCCTGGTCCTGCCCAGACCCCCAACAACCCCACCCTGTCCATCCCTGGCAGCGCTGGCCAAACATTCCTGGAGCTCTGGGAAATTTGGGAACATCACCATTTCCTGGAGAGCCTGGGAAGTGCCCAGCACCCTCTGGGAGAAAAATTTTTCCTGATCTCCACCCTAAACCTCCTCTAACGCAGCTCCAGCCGTTCCCTGGGTCCTGTCCCTGTCCCAGAGATCAGAGCTGCCCCTTAGGAAAAAGTTTCAGGCTGCCATGGGGTCTCCCCTCCTTGTATTTCCTCAGCGTGGCAGCGCTGCATTATTGCACAGGACTTGAGTTTTATGTGACAAAGTCGTTTTTGAAGTATTCAAGGCAGAAGAATAAAAAAAATTCCCATAAACATGCAATTAGCCTACCAATACTATATGCATCAATGTTTGAAAAGAATTTGTAGAGCAAAACATTTTGTTCATTATAGTGCACTGCTGAAAACTGTTCTGCACCAAATAACTCCAGATTAAAGCTCATTAACTCAAAGTGTAGAAAAATAACAAGAAGTTAAAGATTATAGAATTTTTCAGTGTTTTAAATATTCTTGGGCTTCAATGACATCTTCCACGCCGTGCATTCTAACTTATCCACCTCAAAATAGCCTTCCTGCTTGCATAACACTGATTCTTTAAGTAAAATAAACAAATAAATAGAAATCCTACAAAACAAATGTTTACAAATTTTAAAAATCCCCGCTGATCCCAATATCATAATAATAAAGAGGGAGTATAACGGGCTATTTTACATGATCTGTGGAGTTTATGAAAAAATCCTTTTGTTACCCTTCAAGTGCTTGTAGCAGGCACACTTACAGCAAGAATTCACATTTAAAAAATGCTGAAGGTTGAGATGAAAGCATGAAAACACATTCATTTGACCTTTAATGTGCACAGGCTGCCCCCTCTCATGTCAAACGCTAGCACTTGAGACTGAACTTCCAGAATTTTGTGGCTGTCTTCAGACTTCAGCACATTAACAATTATGGAGTATCAGTTCCTTGGTTGAAACAGAACCAGTTTCAGGTAATTACAAAACCCAAAAGCAGTCCAGCGATTTCAATATAATCAAGTTACTGTTTTTCTCAGATTTGCTGCTTGTAAACAACTCATCCTGCAGCTACATAACAACAGGTCCGTTTCTAAATTTACTATATTTTTCCCTCTGAGCTATGAAGATAAAGGCTAAAAATAAAAGGTAAAAATAAAATGGCACGTCAGCCTCTTGTGGTAATCCATATCAGTATGTTCTGGGCTAAATGACAAAGCTGTCGCTAAGTGTTTCAAAATTGGACAAATCAGCAAGCAAACACCTTCCTGCTTCTTGGGTAAGGACGAATTTCTGTGATAAAACAGGTGAACGCCTCCCAGTTATTCTATTTAACAAGTACATGCACATGATCTCCCATCCACTTTCTTGTGTTACAAAATACTTGATTCTGATCAACTGTTTTCCACTCTGCAGCCGAGCAGGAGCTCTAGAGAAGAACATGAGGTGGAGATAATCAATTCACAGGCTGTGCACATCCTTGAAAAAGACGCTCTTCACCACGAAAGATCGGCTAGAATATTTATGGAATCGCAAACGCCGTTGTCATGCTCAAGTGGATTTCCTTCTAATGCTCCGTAATCCCTGATTCACACTTGGAATGTCAAACCCAGGAAGCTGAAAGCAGGTTGAGGGCTGGAAAAGTGTCCTCCCCGTGTCTCAGCGGTTTAAGTTTGGTGTCGTGGTGCTCAGATTCCCTGAAACTGCATGACTTCTATGGATTTCTGTGGGATTTTGAGTGGTTTGGGTTTTTCTGGTTGGTTTTCTGGTTTTTGGGGGTTTTTTTGTTTGTTGGTAGGGATTTTTTTTTTATTGGTTTGTTGTTTTTTGGGAGTCTTTTTTCTTTGGGTTTTTTTGGTTTGGCTTGGTTTGGGTTTTTTGGTTTATTTTGGGGTGGTTTTTTTGTTTGGTTTGGTTTTTAGGGTTTTTGAGGTCTTTTTTTGGCTTTTTGTTTGTTTTTTGGGGTGTTTTTTAGGGGGGTATTTTGGAGGGTCTTGGGGATGTTTCAGCGGGGTTTTTTTGTTTTGGGGGTTTTTTGTTTGGTTTTTTTGGGTTTTTTGTTTGGGTTTTTTGTTTGTTTGTTTGGGTTTTGTGGTGTTTTTGTGAGTTTTTTTGTTTTTTCTATTTTTGGTGCTTTTTTTTTTGGTTGGTTTTGGTTGGTTTGGGTTTTTTTGTTTTGTTTTTTTGTTTTTGTTTTTTTTTTGGTTTGGTTTGGTTTGGTTTTTTTTGTTTTCTTTGGTTTTGGTTTGGTTTGGTTTGGTTTTTTTTGTTTTCTTTGGTTTTGGTTTGGTTTGGTTTGGTTTTTTTTGTTTTCTTTGGTTTTGGTTTGGTTTGGTTTGGTTTTTTTTGTTTTCTTTGGTTTTGGTTTGGTTTGGTTTGGTTTTGGTTTTCAGGATTTTTTGGACCCATGGGCCTGAACGCCACTCTGCTTTTCAGAGGTGGCTTAATTACACCTGTTATTTCCAACAGGCATGTGATTCATCCTGATTTCCTCGCATAAAGCAATTCTTTCTTGACTTGCTGCTGCCTCTCTCCTACCAAAACTGCCACCATCTCTCGCTCATTTGAGCAGCTTCCTCTACTGTTTGCTCCAGTGACCTTTTCTCTGCAGCTCTGAGTTTCTCTGTCAGTTTCCCCCAGCTGATGCTCGCCCTTTCTTACTCCTAATACTGTAAAACAACCAAGTGAACCTCACACTTCTGTCATTCGGATCATAAAATTGTGAATAAGGCTTGGGGGAAAAAAAAAAAAAAAAGAAATGGTAAGAGCTTGCCCTTAGAGATCAAGAGTCTTGGGCTGGGGATAATCATTTTCGTGTCTCTCAGACCCAAAATTTATTTGAGACACAAAAAAAAAGAGATCTTTAGTGCCCCTGTGCAGTTCTCACAATATGAGAAGAGAGTTTCACTTAAATTCTCAATTCCCACGTGAAACATCTGAAGATCTGAGGTCCTCCTTTGCCAAAAATGCGACTGCAACAGAGGCAGTTTAGAGCTCTACATAACAGAGAACCGAGACAAAGACGGGGGAAGACAAAAATAAACACTCAGTAGGTGACTCTGACAAACTGAGGTGGCTGCACAAACCCAAATCAGTTGCTTGTGGGTGTTGGTGTATTTGGAACACGATGGGTGTCCACTGTTGGCATGACAATGAGGAGGGAGAAATGACATTTTTGCCGAGTATGGGGGAAGATCTGAAGGTGTTGTTGGTCATAATTATGTGCTTTTTAGAGGAAGCCCTTGAAGGTGGCAAGAATTGACATGAGGAGGCTTGCCCTGTCTCCCAAATTCCCTTTGCATTCACACTTAGAGGCCAAAATCCACAAATATGAGCCAGGGCTTGGAACACAGAGCGGGAGCTGCATCCTCTTGTGGGAACAGGCCCCAGAGCAAAGAAATCCTGTGGTTACAAACAGAGTTTGTGGACTTTGTGATGGAGGAAATGGGACACAAAATGTTAGGAATATTCTTATGATATCCTATCATTGGATTAAACCCTGAGAATTCAGCTCTGTTTCTTCCCAGAGGAGTGGGGATGTGTAAATTTCTCTTATGAGCTCTTCTGGTGGAACACAGCTTCCTGGAGCACTCTAGCAGGAAGAATACAGCCCTCAAGCAATGACTGTCTCTTCTAATGAACAACTTCTACTCGTTTAGTCATCTCCCACCGCATCAGCTAATCCGAAAATTGGAATCCCAGCTGTCCAAGATGCCTACACCAGGGACCCCAGGGCAAGACTCTGTTCCTGCTGCCTGCAGGATTTAATTTGAGCCTGTCTGCCTGCCTGCTAGCAGGTGTGGGAGCCAAGATCTGGTTGTGTGGCAGGGGAAAGAGTTCTGGCTCCAGCACGACTGAAACTCTGACACGGCACAGGCGGAGCACGGCCCCTTCAGCTGACTGTGTGAAAAAGCACGTATCTCCCTCAGCTGGTGTGAATCTTTTTGTAGGGGATGGATTGTAGTTGCAGTGTTTTAGGATTTTCCTTTCTCTCTCATGGAGAATATAGATAAACTGTACTTTCTTAATCTCTGTGTTTTGTGTTAGAGGTGTACAAGCCATAACCAATAGGTCTTTGGGGGTGGATTGTCTTTGGCCAATGGACAATTGTTTATTACTGTGTATAAAAAGAACTTCTTGTAAATAAAACCTTCTTCTTCACCATCTTGGAGCCTGTCTGCCTGACCTCTCTACCTGCTTCCACAAATCCCACCAACAACAGAAAAGCAAACCATAATGGATATTCACTTTTTCAGTCTGAAAGGGATATTCTAATGTTGCACATCTGCACAACGTATTTGAAACTGGATGTTATGGAATCATGGAATGGTTTGGGCTGGAGGGGACCTTATAAATCATCTCATTCCACTCCATCCATGGCAGGGACACCTCCCACTGTCCCAGGCTGCTCCAAGCCCCAATGTCCAGCCTGGCCTTGGACACTGCCAGGGATCCAGGGGCAGCCCCAGCTGCTCTGGACAGCCAGGACCTCGTCACCCTCACAGAAGGAATAAAATTTTCCTGTATGGATATGGGAACCACCATGTCCCATTCTGACCCAGCACCATTTCAGAGATGCCATGAAAAGAATAAAGCTGTCCAGAAGGGTCTGCCCTTGCTGTAGGCAAACTCTTGGCCCTTCTCTCTCAAGTGACACCGGCACAAAAGCAACTTTTATTCTGCTTATAGGTGACTCCCAAAACTGTGTATGGCAGTTATGAGTGGTGGAACCTAATAGAAAATATCTGCTGTACGATCACCCCATGCTCATGGTTCTTGTGAATGTGAAATTGTAATTTCTAGTTCACCAGTGTATATCTGGCTAGCAGCAGAACGTGGGGCATCTCATTTAGTTTTTCTCTTAGAGGAGAAACCTGTGATTTGCCTGCAGTTTTCCACTCAGTGCAGCCTGCGTGTTTACAAAACATAAACCAAAACATTTTATGCTCTTAAGCAGCAATTTTTACAAAGGAAGAAGGAATCTGTTACAATGAACCCAAAGTGAGACACCATCTCTTAATCCTCACAGAATCACTGAATCATTCAGCTTGGAAAAAACCCATCAGATCATGGAGTCCAGTCTTAATTAGGATTGGAATCAATGACCTTTCAGGTCTTTTCCAACACAAATTACTCTAGGATTCTGAGGTTTTATGAATTTGGGCTCTGTATGGACATTGTACTAGACTTGAAACATCCCTGGTGTTCCATTCCAAAATGTTAGGCATGGCAATTTAAAGCAGCACAATGGTCTGGCCAGATGGGATTTTATATTTCAAGCATCCTGGCTTTTTTTTCTCACAAAAAAGGCACAGTCAGAGGCAGCGGGTCCCACAGCCATTTCCTCCTCCAAGCAATGTGTACAGAAAAACTTAAACTCACCAACTTTTAGAGCATTATTTTAAAAGCCAGCAAATTGCTTTCATTATCTCTAAATGCTGCAGAAAACTTGTTTTAGCAGTAGCCAGCCTGGCTGTCTTTTTGTCTCATCAGGCTTTGCAGGAGAAACAGAAAAGCAGCCTGGGAATGAGGTGTGTTACTGGCTATGATGAAATCCACAGCAAAATCCTCATAAACCTGTGATTATCCTGTGTTTATGTTTCATCTCATTGTGCAGCCAGATACACCGGATGAGTGCACCTTACAGGTGTTTTCAGCAGCCGTGTTAATTCTGAGCAAAAGTCTAAAATATTGTAACTATGGGAAATGAGTAGAAGCACAAATAAATAACACCTGTTTTTCTGGATTAAATTATCAAACCTCAGGTACTTAAAAACTCCCAGCAAAGAACAGAAGGGAATCAGATGCTCCTGACTTCCTTTATTGCTAAATACCAGTGCAGGGGTTAAAAAAAAGAAAAGGAAAAAAATATTTTTCATCCTTCATCTTCAGAGCTCATTAAAAACATTGAAACCAGGTTTGGGCTGCACCCACTGTCTGTGTCATTTTCTGCCAGAGCCCTTATCTCCTAATCTTAATTAAAGGATTATTGTGAAAATATTTGTTTCATTTCTGTCTCTAATTTATGCCGCCTCTCTTCACATGAGGCTTAACCTAATATTGAAGCAAACAGAAGTGCTCTTAGGCAAAAATTAGGCAGGAAATTTGGAGGGGCAGTTTGCACTTCAACCTTCCGAAAACACCATGACTTGACTGGAGTTTAATCAAAACTGTGGCAAATGTGAAAATTATAAAATATTATCTTTTGCACACTGTCAAATGGAAGGAAAATTACCCAGAGAAACAGCAGCTTGGATCAGATATTCACATGCAGAACAGTTTATACGGATCTTAAATAATAAATGCAATGTTGTACCTCAAGAAAACAGACAATAACTAATAATACTTATGACAGCATGCCAGCTGCAGGTAAGCTCTTTCCCATTTACTATTTATGAAAGGGTTTGGACCTTCCAGACATGCCTGTGTTATTATCCGAGTTCGAAGTGATGGCAAATTGGAGGATGGAGCTTGTGCTGTCTGCAGATCTCCAATTTCAAATCCCAGGTAGCTTTGAAGCCACTTTGACTTTGTCTCCTTGGATAGACTGATTCACTCTCAGACCAAAAAAAACAAAAAAAAAAAAAAAAGGAAACAGCTTGTGACTGAAAATATAGATCTGTACCTTGTTAGCACCTTGAATCTAACACTTGAGTTCTTTACTTCCATTTCCACCTGTTGCTTTTGCACAGGTATGTGAAAGTAGTTGGCAATATCACAGTTTCACACCAAGTGAATTCATGTCTTGGAACAGCATATCAGCTATTATTTTAGGCATTGTTAAAAAAAAAAATTTAAAACACCATATTTGTATATGTTTGATTCCTTCTACTTTTAAGGTGTTATCAGGACAACTTGTCAGCAGTCTGCTCCGTGGACAGGTGAGGGAGGAAGTCTGCTGATGTGAAGACAGCACTTGCTCTAAAATAGAAATGACATATAAATAGTCTTACCCTGAGACAGAGCTTGATTTCAGTAGCTTACATGCATGGCATTGTATTAAAATATTTTAGGAAAAATTATAGTGTGTTATGCCTTTAAGGTTCTAAAAATTCCCCAACTGCTAAAATCTTAAATAGAAGAGATTAGCATTTTTAATTTTGCCATATACATGTGTATAATTACATGTCTACCCCTTGGCATATATACCAAATCAGCGTTTAATTCTGTAATTTCCCCTGCGAGGTATTACACTTAGAAGCTGCAGAAATAAAGGATGGTCAGCACATCACCGGCAGAAGAGCTGCAGGAAAAAAGGTTTACACAGTAGCATCTTGAGCTCAGAAGAAAAGTCAGCTTTTTCACACCTTTAAAATAAAAAGTAACCGCACGCAGAGACAGGAAAAGGAAAGTGGACTGCTGGACAGGAGAAGTGGACCTGCTGCTTTATTGGCCATTTTGGGCTGAACCACGGTGTTATGTGTGGGCCAAACTGAAATGTGAAAAATTAAATAAATGAATCCAGCCAGGATGAGGAGGCACGACTGAAAGCGCTGAGAGTTCAGCTGTGAATCCACTGAGGGGAGGTAAATCTCTTTCACTGCAAGCAGCTCATAACAAACCGAAGATCAAATCTCAGAATGAACTGAGGGATATTGACTTTTAGGGAGGGAATAAAAGCCTTTTAGAGGCATTCTTGGGGCAGCACGGAAGGGGAATTGCTGAACAATTCCTTTCGCTGGAGTCATCAGGAGACAGAAGGAAAGCTGAGTCAGCCCCAGACAAATCAGCTGCCTTCCCTGCTTCCCTGATTTTCCATAATAATCCTGGGTAGAAAGCCAAGAGGAACAGGGTGTACTTCCTTGTTAGATATTCGTGAAATTAAAATATACTTAAAACCATGCTGCATTGCCATATTGTGCATAGTAAAATAATATTCTATTACTTTATAAGAGAAGAAATCAGGTCATCCTTTTACCTTACATATGTCAGTATTTCTCTATCATAGGCTTTCTTCCCATGCAATTTACTTTTGAGATTTGAGAAAATATGTAATGACAATACAGAAACTGTCGATGTCTGATATCAAAGGAAGGTTTTTATGTGAAAAGCAAAACAAAATAAAAAACAGCAAGCCTTTCTGCATTTGTCCTTTTAAGCTAGACAAGACTGGGACACATCATGGTAATCTCCTTTCAAACTAACCTATTCCACGTCATTATTCAGATAGCTCAATTACAAATATGTATTCTGTTGTGTGGAAAGAGGAGCCCTAAGCAGTGCTACATTTATACCTGGGGACGAAGGAAAAACTGTCCCCTGTCCCCTAAACTGCTCCTGCATATCAGATCCTGTGCTCTGGGGGTGGCTGATGAGGAGCACGTGAGTGGTGGACAGGATCCAGGAGAAGCCAACTGTGCAAAGCTGCTGCCACCACCCACCAGCAGAAAAACACATCAGCCATCAGTTATGGGAGGTTTCTTACTGGGAGGCACCAAAACACTCATTTGCCATCCAGACAATTTTCTCTAGAGTCATTTTCTGCCTGCAGGGAGTTTGATGATTCCTACAGATCCGCTCCCTAAAATTCCATGCAGGGTCCAACGATGTGGCAATAAGGCAATTTAGAACCAGCAGAACAGGCTGTGTGTCCCTTTGAGTGGAATATTAAAAGGATGTGAAACACTGGTGGAGTTGTCCCCTCTCCTTCCAGCCGGAATCAGGGGTTTAGGAAGGAGCAGGTGAATGTGAGGCCAGCGCCACTCTCAAAGTTTTGCTTCCTACAATCGTGGATTGACCTGTGAGAAGCCCTTGGGAGTGATGGGGATTCACTTGAGCACCATTGCTGGACCTGTTCCCACATGGAAGAACTGATTAGGGATGTCAGCGCTGGTGGCAGCCTTTGCTACAGGGATGGTGGCCTGGTGTGACTCACAATAATGAGCTTTGGGCCACGTGAAGAGCACAGGCAGGATCTGGAATTTTAGGAGAACAAACTTGTTGGTTTTTAAGACACCAGTGGATGGAATTCCTTGGGAATCCACTGTGAAAAATGGAGAAAACCAAACCAGCAGCTTTTGAAGGATATTTTTCTTAAGTGGAAGAGCTCTGAATTCCAACATGGGAAAGACTGGGCAAGAGGCAGAGACCAGCATGGCTCAGAAAGGACATCCTGGTCAAAATAAAGTGTAACGAGGAAATACCCAGGTAATGGCACCAGGGATTTCTTCCCTGTGAAGAATGGAGGGACACTACCTGGATGTGGAGGAATGGGGTTAGGAAAGGTAAGGCACAGCTAGAATTGAATTTTGCGAGAAATTTGAAGAAAAATTAGAGTTTTACGAGTTCACAAGCAGGAAAATGTGCATTAAAGAAAAGGTGCCCCCCTTGGTAAATAAAAGATAGGAAAGATTGTGGCAGCCAACATGGAGAGCATCGAAGTACCCAGCAAGTCTTTTTCCCTCTGTTTTCAACAGTCATCCATCTTCCCACACTGCTCAATCCCTGAAAATCCAGACAGGGACTGGAGGGGCGAAGTCGCTCCCGTCACATGAGAAAATCAGGTCTGAGATGAACATGAGCATCCACAAACCCATGGGACCTGACGAGGTCCATCCCAGACTCCAGAGGGTGTGAATAATGCAGTTGCCAAGCCGCTCTCCCTGACATTTGAGAGGTCATGGCAATCAAGTTAGGCTCTTGGTGACCGGAGAAAGGGAAAGGATGAACCCTTTATTAAAAAAAGAAGAAAGGAGAACCCTGGGAACCACTGACCTGCCTGAGCCGAATTTTAAATCTTTTAAATACCTCCAGAAATGATGGCTCAGCCACTTCCCTGGACAGGCAGTTCCATGCCCTGGACTCACACCAGGATATATTTTCCCCCTTTGAGAAAAGCTCACCAGAGGTTGATACGTCACTGTCCTCTCCTTCTTGGGAACACAAATTTTATAGACAGCTACATGACTAAGAATGCTTCCAAAGTGGTTAGAAAGTGGACTGGAATTGGTTTTTTCCTAAAGGAATCTGGAGCCCAGGATGCTTGCCTCCATTCCAAAATAGCTCTCCAAACCACAGTCACTGGGGTAGAAGTGTCACTGGCTTGTCTACCCCAAAATTGCAATATCAGGAGAATCCTTAGTTTCCTTTTAGTGCCTTCCCATTAGCTCTGGATTGCCTTGCTGACTCTGCTTGGCGGAGGGATTTTTTTATATTAATATTGTTTATATATTTATTTTCTGAGTCTTCTTCTTTCTCTATCTATTATTGCAATGAAAGACTAAAAAAGCCTGAAATAATTGCTTTTGAGAAACACTGGTAAAATCACAGGATTTTTTTAACAGCCTACATGAATGTCTGTAATTAATCACATTTTTTGATAGATCTCATAGTTCTGAGAACTCTGCAATTATGTGTTTAACAAAAAGAGTGATGCTTACAATTTGTATACAGTGATTAATTTGACACGTTTCCCAGATTTTTCATTTTACAGATGATGTAGCTGATTTGAAAATAAGTATTCTCATTCTTCCCCTTTCCACCTTTAAAATAGCTAAAAGGCAGATTTCAATAGCTTCCCTACTGTGTGAATACTTTCACAGCTATGTGATTCCAAAGAAAATATCACTATTTCCATTCTTATGAAGTATAGAGCGTGAAAAATAGAAAAGGAGGATAAAATAAGCTTCAACTTTCTTTTCTGTTTTTCTCCTCTGGATAACTCTTCCAAAAAGACCCATAGGAAATACAAAAATTTGTTCCTGCCTAGTTGTGAGGGTGTGAATTAAGATGCAAAAAAACCCCAATCATTTATTATGGATGGAAGAGGGATAAGATCAACAATACCTGTGAAAAAATGTGATTTTTCTCCACAAACTGTATCGGGTCTTTTTCAACATGGAGGGTAAAATGTTCCTGTAGTGGAAAGCAGGTGTTTCTTTAAGTGCCCTGTAAATATGGAATGTTTGAATTGTCAATAATTTTTGGGGTAGAGCTTCCCAGTTTCCATGCTATTTTGCAGTAAATTTTAATTCTCTTGCTCCACATGGGGTTTAAATTATTACACTTCTCTTTCTCTGCCTCTCATGACCCAAAGATTTCCTTCTTTGATACAAATGAATGAAGTGAAACAGGACGACCGAAATTCAACAATATAACTAAATTAATGGAATTCATGTGGATATGGTAATTAAATGTTGGTTATAATGTCGTATATTTCACTTACAGGCTTTCCAATAGTGATTAAGTATGAATTTACGCAGCTGATTAACACCTTTTCTATTTCAATGAAAAGGACGACAGTTTTTTCTGTCATCCAGTCCTCTCATCCTGTAAATAAATCATCAGGCTGAGTCCTTATTCTAATTTCTAACATTCGTTCCTAGATTTTGCTCAAGAAAAAATAAACCACAAAGAGTTTTGGAGTGGCTCATAGCGGTGGCTGCTTGGCAGATTTAAATCTAAAGCTTAAATAGACTGGACAAAACTTTCTACTGCACCATAAAATGTAATTTAACATCAGAAGGGACTGGATTTTCTTCTGAAGTGAGCAGGTTCAAGGAATTCCAGGTCCAAGACCGACCAGAAGGTTCAGTGAAAATTCCAGTTAAGGACATGACCTTGTGATCTGTTGAGCTGCTAGAACAATTTTTAATTTTTTATCCTTTCCAAATCAGAGATATTGACTTCAAGACCCTTTGGCCTGAGAAATTGCTTTGACATCCCTCATAAAGGTAGATTTTTCTTTACAAAAAATGAAGTTTCAGTTCTCTCTAAAAGAGGAGGAACTTCTCCAGACAAGTGAAAATAGCTTTTTTTCTTTCTTTCAAAGAGAACCTCTAAATTTTGAAAAAAACATCTTTCTTTGCTGCAAGAGATAGTGCTAAAATGAATGAAACAGATAGTAAAAATAATAGAGTAGAATGGAATTTTTGCCTCATTTTACTTTCTCCTCTTCAACTTCTGATATTCCTGTCAATATTTACATGCATTGACTACATAAATGTTTAAAGGATGTGTTGATGCTGCTCTTCACTTCACAAATCCACCCAAATAATTAATTGACTCTGATAAAGTGCCATAAATTAACTGTATCATAAGCATGGACTCAGTTATGTGGCACAAGCATTACTAAACCTGGTGAACTCAAATTATTGTCTTTCAATGCACAATTTTATAAAGCAATAGGGAATCAACCTTCTTCTGTGCTCCCAGACTNATCCTGATTTGTCTCCTTGGAGGTTTTGTACAGTATTACAGACTGCAGATATTTTGTCCAAGGCAATAAGTCAGTTTTCAGCTGGGGTATGAACTTTGGCCCATGGAAATCTCAGGAATTGTGCTTATTTAAATGTCTGCCCAACGGTCTTTTCTTTGACTTTGCCACAGTTGTCACAGAGCAATCTCCAACATGAAATTTCCATGTTTTCCTGCTGTGGTGCCAAACATCCTCAATGCAAAGCTGGTGGAAAGATTTGCCTTATTGTGGCTAATTTCAAAATCTAGATAAATAAGAGAAGTCAGTGTTCCCCAAGGATCCACAGATCCAATAAAACAGCTCGTTGTAAGACAACCTCAATTCACGATTCCCTCAAAGCGAATTATTTCCTTCTTTTTTTCTTTTTTTTCTTTTTTTTCTTTTTTTTTTTTAAATTTGGGAAACTAAATGGATTTTGTGTTCAACAATTCTCCATTTTAACAAGAGAAATAAAATTCCTGAAATGGTTTCATGTAGCTGTTACTTTTTAGTTATGGAAACATGTTGGCTGAGAAGAGACAGTCTGTGCTGCCTTTTAACTTTCTTCCTTAAGAAGTAAAGCTCCTTTTGCCTCATTTTTTTATTTTTAAAAGCTGTAATTTCTGTGAACTGTGTGATCTTGTGAACCCAGCAAGTCGGGCCACTACAATACCATTATCTTATTAGCTGAAGTGCTGAAAGTGTTGCCCTTTTTTCCCTTTGTTTGGCTTTATTTCAGAGTCTTCATTAGCTAAAAACCAAAAAAAATTACAAATTGTATGTCTATTGCAATCCCTGTTCCCATTTCAAGCATAATAGCCATAGATAAGTTTTTGAGATATTAAAAACCATAAACTGTAAATATTTAGATGACAGCCTCAAGACAATGCCGTTCCTAACAAAGGATACTGAGAGCTAGAAGTATTCAAAATCTAGAAATAAACCGGATGTCTTTGAACCAAAACTCTGTTTTATTGAGGAAGACATTATGTCAAACATCTGTCTACACATTTTCTAGGCATCCATTTTATGAATCATCATTTCATATAATGGATATTTTACTGTCATATCCATAGTTTTTTTTAAAGGTTTGGTGGGGGTTTTTTTACAAGCAGTAAAATTAAGTTCTGGTAGATTGTTACAAAGTTATTCACAGTCTGTTTTGTTTCAGTTTGGAGTTTTTTAATTGTTCTGGGGGATTTTTTTGTTTTTTTGTTTGTCTGCTTGTTTTTTGTGAAGATTAGAGGCTAATCTTGATTTACACCCCATGTTATGAATAAGTAAAACATTTCCATTTCCATGCAGAGGTGGCCAGCAGATGGAAGAAGAACAGTGAGGGTGAGGTATAAAGAACAAAGGTACAAACATGGAATGGTAATAAATAGATTAATAATTAAACTGAGGATTTTGTGGCACTGAAAGCAGCGTCTTCTGTAGCATCACCACGAGAAAGGTATCAAGAAATACATAGAATCCATCAGCATGGACCTTATTGGCCTTAGGATGAAGAAGGACAAATTTAGATGTTTTTGGGAAGAAATGTGAGAGAGAGGAGCCCCAGCACCGGTTCCCAGAGCAGCTGGGGCTGCCCCTGGATCCCTGGCAGTGCCCAAGGCCAGGCTGGACAGGGCTTGGAGCAGCCTGGGACAGTGGGAGGTGTCCCTGCCATGGCAGGGGTGGGATGGGTCCTTTCCAACTCTTAACATTTTGGGATTTTATGTGTCTGTGACCCCTCTCAAAAACCTGGCACAAAGAGAACTTGTTGGGCTGCATGGATTTCAGAATATTAATATGTGCTAAGCACATTCCAGCAAACCAGAAGCTTTTACAGGCCTTAGAAGGTTTCTAAGTCTGGCGTTTGGCACCCAGCAACAGGACAAGAAGCAACGGGGAAAACAGACAGAGGAAGTTCCATTTGGATATGGAGAAAAATAACTTTCCTGCAAATGTGTCAGGCAATGGAAACAGGCTGCCCAGGGAGGCTGTGGTGCTTCCTTCTCTGGAAATATTCAAAACCCGCCTGGATGTGATCCTGAACATCCTGGTCTGGGGGAACCTCCTGGATCATCTCCAGAGGTCCCGTCCAAGCCCAGATGTTCTGTGGTTCTGTGATACGGACACCACCCCATAAAAACATAATAAAACTCTTGCTCTTGTTGCTCTTGTTGCTCTTGTTGCTCTTGTTGCTCTTGTTGCGCTTGGTGTTGCTCTTGTTTGCTCTTGTTGCTCTTGGTGTGTGGGTTTCAATAAAACTCACACACCAAGAGCAACAGAGCAAAGAGAAAAATGAACGCCTCATGTTGAAATATAAAATATTAAAATCAAATTAAATTGCCATTAATATTATTGATATTGCATTTGAATCACAATGCTGCTCTAACCACATGGATTTTACGTCACACAGACTTATGAAACCTTTATTTTCAAATCTTAACAACCTTTTTGTTTTGGTTTAGTTTGTTGGGGTTTTTTTTGTTGTTTTGTTTTGGTTTTGTTTTGCTTTGTTTTGTTTTGTTTTGCTTTGTTTTGTTTTGTTTTGTTTTGTTTTGCTTTGCTTTGCTTTGCTTTGCTTTGCTTTGTTTTGTTCTTTTTTTTGTTTGTTTGTTTGTTTTGTTTTTTGTTTTGTTTTGTTTTTCCCAAGGTGACCTCAAATATATCCCAAAATATTTTGATGTTTTAAACAGGGTGGTGTTAGTCTAAAGAACAGTGTGGTAAACACGTCATGTTACTTAATGACCTCAGAAAGTCACCATTCCTCTTGTCCAGGTTTGTGGAAAGGAATAAAACACAACACAGCATTTCTTGCTCAGGATTCACAAGGGTCATACAGAGAAAGCTGGAAATCTTTGCCTTGTGTCCTCTTTTCAGATTGTTACTGACCTGCAGCTGTAAAGAGAAATTATGTCTGTTGCTGAGTTTGCATTTAGGGCCTGACCCACTAAATAAAATTTTTATTTTCTATTGGTTTTGGCATAATTTGAGTCATGTCCCTATCATACACATAGACCTCCCACACTAATCAACTTCTAAACCTTCTTCTTTTAGCGTTGAAATTTTGCATATCCATATTGCAGATAAGAATCTGACATCTACGTGAATGGATTAGAATAATTTTGCAAGTAAGGAGGCACCAAATGAATAGTAGGTTATTATTATGTGATTTTATTTTGTGTTTGATGCTAGAGAAAAAGAGGGCATTACAACAGAAAAATCTAATCATCCAAATGATCTCCATGCTAAATAATGAATACAAATCTGAAAATAATTTACTTAAGAAGCGGTGGTAAAGCTGAAATCAATGTTTTAATTTCTTCTCAGGAAGAAATATGTGCCTCGATGTTTGTGAGGTAAATTTCTTTCTCTTTTGGAGACGCTTATAAAATTTTATATTGTAGATAATGGCATGGAAATTTTGTACATACATAAAAAAATTTGCTGCACATGACAACAAAGACTGGAAAGCATTAGAGGTGTTATTTTCTTAGCCTGGATCAGGTGGAATAGGAAGCTGAGACTGTTTTATATTACATTGT
This sequence comes from Pardalotus punctatus, assembly GCA_013400915.1. Lineage (NCBI taxonomy): Eukaryota > Metazoa > Chordata > Aves > Passeriformes > Pardalotidae > Pardalotus > Pardalotus punctatus. Next base: position 27,682 of record VZTX01031142.1, on the reverse strand, counting down.
TGTCTGTCATGGTTTAAAGTGCTTTGTGAAATAACAGTTATGATTTCTCCCCATAAAGAAATACATTCTGCAGAATGATGCCTGCAGAAGAAATGAAAGACAGTTTCCAATTAAGACTAAGTGCCACCAAAGATCTCCCTGGAGATCTCTCCAGAAATGTTCTCTTTTTCTTTTCATGCACTGCGGATGTTCTGCCCCAGCTGAGGAAAGGGTGGAAAATGCAGATAATGTCCAATAGTGTTGCTATACTTTGGGGAATGTTGTTATTATTATTTTATTATTATTATTATTATTATTATCATCATCATCATCATCATCATCATCATCATCATCATCATCATCATCACTATTTCTCCTAAGATCCAATATTGCCTTCCTCTTACCTGAATTTCCAATTGAGAAACAGTAAAAGTTTTAAGTGTCTTCTCTTAAGGGAGAATAGAGAAAGAAAACAAAATTTATCATAAGCAAAGAGGTTTTGTCCCAAGAGGACTTTTACCTGCTAAAAGTGGCGGGTATTATTTTTGAAGTGGATAAATGCAGCACTGTGTTTCAAACTTCATGGTTCACATTATCTCAAAATCCTGGCAAAGGGCAAAAAATTCAAAATGAAAGGTCACTGCAGAACCGCTGGGAATAGAATATTTACTTTTATGAAATGGGTATTATGTCTGCTCTGCAGTGGACACCAAATTGTTTTTTCAATATCTCCCAAAACAATTCTCTTTTTAAAGGACTGCTGGTGCTTTGGCCTCGGTCTGAAAACAGCTGCTCCCTACATTAAGCTACCCAAAATACTGTATTTCTTCTCATCAGAAATCCAGAATGATCACAAATTGGCTTCAAAATTGCCTTCTTCGTTTGGGATCCTCGGTGATACATCATTTACAACAAAACCCTTGGCTCCAGAAATGCAAACTCTCATCTAAATCTACCGCACGGACAAACAAACAAGATTATATCTGTTGGTATTTGCTCAGTTACTCAAACCCAGTCTTTGGCCAGTAATTTTATGGGAGGAAAAATGAAGATTTAGCTGTCCATGCCTCTACCCTGTAGCATTGAAATGTTCCAGCTGATCCAGATTGTTCTTAGTTTGGTCCAGCTGGTTTTGGACATATTTTCCTGAACCCAAACATTTTATATGGTGCCTGCAAGGACAATTCTGATACATGCAGATACATTTATTTTTTTTTTAGGTTGTTCTACCTGCCTTATATGTTTTCTTTTGTGCATTAATTTTTAAATTTTAATTTCAGCCTCTCTCAGCTGTCAACAGATGCTGCTAAATCATTATTTTCTCCAAAACCAGAGAGACATTATTAAAATGTGTCCCATTCTCTCTGGGACTCTGGCCACAGCAATGCCATAATTCTGCTGTGCCCAGGTTTGGCTTTTTTCAGCAGCGTGGCAAAACCTGATGTTTTTTGGCCTCGGCCCTGAAATGCTCTTTGTCCCCATGACAATTCCCCATGGCAGCCAGGGAAAATCTGAGCTGGAAAAGCAGAATGCAGAGCCAAAACCATTGCTGGGTTTTGTCAGAGCTCACCAAAACAAACCCAGGAATTTCTGCTCCAAAGGAAATGTGGGTTTAGGAATTCTGCCGGATTTGATGGCAGTCCAGCATTCCCGGACAACTGAATGTCCAGATGGAGATGCTGGAACATGGAACATCCTTATAAATTAACTTGCATATGTGCAAGAGGACCAAGTGAAGTGGAGCAGCCATGTGAGATTAAAACTTTAGATTTCTAAATCTTAAAAAAAACAAACAAAAAAAACCAACCAAACAAACAAAAAAACAAAAAAACCCAAAAAAACCAAAAAAAAACCAAAAAACAAAAACAAACAAACAAACAAACAAAAAAATGACAGAGAACACGAGTACCTTACACAGGGCTGAAATTAAAAGCCACTTTATCTAATACTATTTTGCAATGTCACATTAAAATACAGCTCATTTTAGTTTTTTATTCCACCTTTCTTTCATATTTTCTTATTTTGGATGTCATCTGTTCTGTGAACTCTTAAGAATCCATGCATTAACCCAAAATATTTCAACAAAATCTGGGAAAAACAGAAGCCATGTGACACTTTGAAAGGGAAGACCACATCCATATTAAAAGTACTCTCTCACTGGAAATTGCATTCTGAAGAATAGCAACTGGCATGGGATTATTAACTCTGTAAATAAATATACAAGATTACTTGTTCTAAAGCAATGTTTTTGTCTATATTTTGTTTTCACAATGAAACAAATTTTTTTTTTTTAATTGAAACTAAGAAAAGTTTTCTTCTAAGTGTGTTTCAATTACCTCTCAAAATTTACTCCACCATCTTTTCTAAATTTTTAAATTAAATCCACCCAGATTTTTAACTAAACAGGAGCATAAAATACAATAAATTTTTTTATGGATTTTGAGAAGACTTCAGTTGGTTCTACACGGAAAGTTCTCAATACCTACTTGTCTAAAAACAGCCAGTCTCTATTCCAGCTGTAATGTAGAAGCTGCACGTGTTTTGGTCTGTGTTGGTGATTTTGAGAAAACAGACGGATTTGGGATGAGAAAAGTGGAACAAACAGGAGCACTGTCAGGGCCTGATAGCCAAACACAAACCATTTACCCCCTCCACAAATAACTCACATAAACTCTGTGTCCAGGGTCAGCTGATGGATTTTCTGCTGGAAAACATCCCAAATCAGCATTCCATAAGGACTGAGTGTCAACTATTCTTTTCTTTTTTCTTTTCTTTTCTTTTCTTTTCTTTTCTTTTCTTTTCTTTTCTTTTCTTTTCTTTTCTTTTCTTTTCTTTTCTTTTCTTTTCTTTTCTTTTCTTTTCTTTTCTTTTCTTTTCTCTTCTCTTCTCTTCTCTTCTCTTCTCTTCTCTTTTTTTTTCTTTTTTTTAAATCTATTTTTTGTTACATGAATGCCATCTGAATTTATTACTTTTCACTTAATGACTTTGTAGAATTAAATTTATATTTCAGACTTAGTCTCTTTTGCACTACAGTGAAACTTTAAAAGTTTGATGTATATCTACAAATTTTTGAAACACGAGAGTCTTATTTGTTGTGTTGTTGGGGTGGATTTTTTCTTTTCACTTATGATAGATTCTTCAAACCCAGGTTTAAATTATCCTACTAATTAATCCATAGCATGTTTAATTGTTGATCAATGTCATGGTTTAACCCCACGCAGCAGCCAAGCACCGCGTTTTGAGAATTCCCTAAGAATTCTGTTTTTAGGTTTTATTGTTGTTAGGTTGTATGTGATTAAATTAATATCAATAATTATCACTTATTTATTGCTCACTATGCTCCCTGCACTGCAAAGCTGTAAATTTTTTTGTTGCTGTAATACCAATATTATTTTTCAAAGGGTTAAAACAATTTACCCTCTTCTTATGCTTCATTTTCCACGATTCCTGTAAGGACGTATAATAAATGTTCGGAAATTTTTTTTCTTGAGGGGAAAAATCCCCACGAAAACACAAATCCATGTTCCTGGTGATGCCACACCATTTCCTTGAAACAGTAATTTTTAGAATCACACTCTTGAACTCAATCCTACAAAAGATGATAAGCTATGCACATAAAATCCCCTCAGTAAGTTTCTTTAATCAGTTTTTAGATTATCATTCCTCATCTGAATTAAAATGTGATTATTGTAAATAGTAACTCCCTTGCCTTTCCTGGGAAAAGCAGAGAGTATTTAAAATTTGATTCACAGTCGGAAAAAAAAACACGGATGCAAAAGCTGTTCTTTAGAGGAGGCAGAACCACTTCAGATGCTCAGTGAATATCACCAATAAAAATTATGATGGTGCTGTTTTGACAACCCTTCTTTGACCAACCTGAAAAAAAAAAGAAGTTTTATAAACTGGGAGCTGGGTTTGTTATAAGAGGGGAAATCTTTAAACACACCATGATCCCATTTTCAGTGTGCTTATTTTTGTTTTGTTGTGGCCTTTCTAGCCATTTATACACTTTATTGTATCCCATGCTCATTGTTTAATGGCTTTAGTGAAAGAAATGTTAAGAACTGTATTTTAGAATGTTCCTAGCAGAGATTCTGAGTAAATGTTTAGGGAAGATGAACGGTTTGAAATTCCACTGGGATATATTTTAATTTTGTCCTGCCCTCAATGACAACTGGGCTACCCAGGAAAGCAGAAATTCCTTGTGTTCCTGCAGGCGATTTAAGTGCAGAGGTACAGGAAAATTTAAACTGCCACACGTAGAAATAAGGAAATTCAGTCCATGTTGCCACAACTTTTTCACGCTTCATGAAAGTTCTGTTGAAAAAAAACTATCTTCAAGAAATAATGGCTCAGCAACAGGATATCCTCTATTTATTGCCTTTCATATTAATATTGCTAGTATTTATATATAATTAAAAGTTCCTTGCCTCAGTTTAGGCTAAAAATGTAACACTCACTTTCTTTCTTAAAGGTTAATACATTTTCTTGATTGTTTTGCTTTAAAAGTTCACTTCAATAAAACCTGTGAAGTGTAGCCTGGCCCTTTTCTCCATTTTTTTCTTTTTTTTCAGTTTTTCCCTGAAGGGAAGGAAAATATTTTAATTCTGTACTAAATGGTATTGGAAGCGGATGCATGAAATACATCGGTGAAGGTGATGTCAAGCAGTGTTCCTGTGTTCCCATACCCAGTGAAATCTGATTGAGTGACCGAAATTTCGCAGTGACCACCCCCCGAAGGGTTTGTTCTCACTTTCTGGATGGTTCCTCTGCAGGGAAGGAGCTGGGGGTGCTGCTGGGGACACGGTGACCCTGACTGACAGAGCGTCCTGGGGCCAGCAGGGCAGGGAGGGGATCCAGGGGAGGCACATCTGCACTGCTGGCTCCAGCCATGGGCTCCTCAATCCAGGAGAGAAAAGGAGTTGATGTAGAGGGTCCAGCAGAGGCCATAAACATGATTTAGAGGCTGAAACACCTGGAATGGAGCCTGTTTAGTCCGAAGAAGAGAAGACTGAGATGTGATCTTGTCAATCCGTGTTGATTCGTCCCAAGCAGACCCAAAGACACTTCAGAGACAAAGTCAAAGCAGTGGGGATTTGCTTTATTCGGCGCGCCGGGTGTGGGGGATCGCTCCTCCAAACACACACACACCTCAGCACTGCCAACTCACAATATTATGGGTAACATTCATGCATATTCATCACATTCCTCAAGATAG
>VZTX01031138.1:0-15054 GCA_013400915.1 Pardalotus punctatus | reverse complement strand
TCCCGTCTCCCCTCGCCCTCCCGGCCGCCGCTCACCGCTTGTCCGAGCCCATGCCGCCGCCCAGGATCTGCAGGCACCCGGCACAGCACTATCCGGCACCACACGCCGAGCGCACCCGCGCAGCCCGCAGCACTGCCGCGCCACAAAATGGCGCCAAAGGGACCGCCCGTCTTCTACCCAGCAGCCACCTCGCGCGCCGACTGGAAGATTCCAAGCGGGGCGCATGCGCAGCCATCGCCCGCCGCGGGGCACGCCGGGAGATGCAGTTCGGTGGGGGGGTGGCGCCGCCATTAAGGGTCCTGCTGTTCGCCCGCCCCCTCTCATGGGACGGGGATGCTTAGAGCCCCGTCCAGCTTGGCCCTGAATACTGCCAGCGATGGGGCAGCCGCAACTGCTCTGTGAAACATGTGCCAGTGCCTTGCCACAGGGCACTTCTTCCTTATGTCCAATTTAAAACTGCCCTCTGTCAGTTTAAAGCCGTTGTCCCTTGTCCTGTAGCTACATGCCGCATCCGAAGTCCCTCTCCAGCCTTCTTGGAGCCCTTTAGGCACTGGAAGGGACTCCAAGTTCATCCTGGAGTTTTCTCCAGAGTGAACAACCCCAGCTCCTCCAGCATGGCAACAGCTAAGTAGCTGTCATGGGCTGCTGTCCCTTCAGAGAGTGCGTGCCTCAGTAAAACGGAATCACTTCTGCTCACAAGGGAAGACAAGGGGCCGTACCCCCGTCTGCACTGCTTGGCCTCATGTGGCCAAGCCCAGGAGCTACAAAGCCACTGAGACTTTGGCCCCAGCAACATTGTCCTCTCCATGTTCCCAGCACAAAGGGCAGCTCTACCTCCTTCCCGTGGCACCAACACCAGTCACTTCCTTGCACAACCATTCCTGCCTGGACCCACACCCCTCGGAGCACGGCGGGGGCAGGCAGAGGTTTGAAGAGAACACGTCAAACTGCGTTCAAATGCCAGGATGCAGTCAGGTCCTCCTCACTGCCTGACCCTCAGTCTGTTTGATAGGGACCCAAGAAGAGATATTTAACACACAAAACGGTGCCAGCTTTAGCCCTTTCAGCCAGGTAGATGGACAGTACAGCAGGCAGTGCAGCCCGGCAGCAGGCAGGCCTGTCACAGGGAGCATGCGCTCGCTGGAGGCGTGACAGCTGTTTCTGCTGTCATCCCTGGCTGCTGCTTAAGGAAAAAGTTTCTCCTCCAGGCAGGCTGCCTGAGCAGCCTGAAGGCTCTCAGCGGCTCCTCGGCAGGCAGCCCTGGGCAGTGGGAGCAGGTAGGACATGGCTGCTCCCCACTCCTCTGTCCCTGTTGTTGCCCCCAGCACCCCCTCTTCAGCTGGGACTGGTGGGGGGCGTAGGAGACGGGGGCTCTCCAAGCCCCCCCATGCCCAAATCAAAGCACTTCACTGGTCTTTGGAGGGACTGGGGGGAATGGCATTGCCATGTCTGGGGGGATGACATTGCGTGTTTGGGGGGGTGTCATAGCATGATTTCCTCTCCTGCATGGCCCTGGGGGCACAGAGCTGGGTGAGCCTCTGGGCACATTCCTGTGGATTGGGGGTTCTTGGTGAGGGGAGGCAGGGCTCTCCTGGACCCCCCAACTCTCCAGCAGACCCTCATCCTCTTCCAGCTCTTCTGATCCAAGTTTGCTGCACAAGCAGATGAGCCCCTCTGTGCTCCCCCTCTGCTCTGTGTCACCGGGCTCTTTCCACTTTGGGGTCCCTCAAGGGCTGAAGGGTGCTGAGACGCTCTGCTGTCCACCCTGGACAGAGGGATGAGACTGAGACAGCTTGTGCACTGAGGTCCCATCCCCTCCTCCAGCTCTGCTGTGGGCTGAAGGTGCAGGGAATGCAAGGCGCAGCCCATCAGACTTTCCCGGAAGGGCAGCTTGGCAACTTTCACCTTTCCCTCTGCTGTCTCCAAGGATTTTGCTGGGGGATTAAGGCTGCGCTGACCCCGCGGTCGCAGGGGGCTCAGTCATGGCTTCCAAGCGTCATGCGTCCTCCTCGAATCAGCCAGACGGCAGGGAAAAGAAAGTGAAAGGGGAAGAGAAGGACGACACCTGGAGCTCCACCTTGGCAGCCCTGAAAACTGCTCCCAAGGAGAAGCCCCCCACCAGCATCGATGGGCTGTGCCCTCTGAGCACGTCACCGGGCGCTCGGGTGAGAGCAGGGCTGAGGTACCCAGAGGGGCAGGGGTGGGAGGGTGTGGGTAGGAGGGCTGGGGGTGTCCCACAGTAGCCCCTGCTCTGTTGACACAGGGTCAGCCCCCATTTTCATTGCAGACCGCCCTTCATTCCCACTGGGATATTTCTGCACCCTCTCCTTCCCCAAAGGCTGCACAGGTGCCAACCCAGGCCATGTCACTTGCAATAGGTCTATGAGGACTATGACTGCACACTGAACCAGACCAACATCAGCGCCAACAACAACAAATTCTACATCATCCAGCTCCTTGAGCATGATGGTGCCTACAGTGTCTGGAGCCGCTGGGGCCGTGTGGTGAGTCCACCCTCACACTGCTCATCCCCCACACCTCAGCTGTCCCCACCCTGCCTTCGGAACCCCAAAAGTTGAGGGTGAACCTGGTGGTCCCTCATCCTTTTTCCCTGGTCCCAAACCAAGCAACCACGTGTCCTGCTATAGCCCTTTAATGGGGGGGCTTCAAGGACTTGCCCCTGCACAACATGGTCAGCCTGGCTGGAGCATGTGGCACCTGTCACTGCAGCCCAGCAAGAGTCCTGGGGTGTCTTCCTGAGCTGGTGGCTCAGCATGTTCCTGCTTGCTGCCCCACAGCCCTACCATAACAGCCCCCCTGAATCCCGCCTGCTCCTGCTGGCATGGGGCTGGTGGAGCAGGGATGCAAGGGAAGTCCTGACCATGGCTATCCATGTCAGGGAGAGGTGGGCCAGTCCAAGCTCATGCCCTGTGCCTCCCTGGAAGCTGCCAAGAAGGACTTTGAGAAGAAGTTTCGGGAGAAGACCAAGAACAGCTGGGCAATGTGGGAGAACTTTGTTGCCCAGCTGGGGAAGTACACGCTCATTGAGGTGCAGCCAGGGGCCGGGCAGGAGGTGGAGGTTGCCCTCAGGGTGAGTACTCTGGGCACCCAGGGTGTCACCATGGAGGGGTGGTTCTCATATTGCACTCCTGGCCCACTGAGCACCAGGACATCCAAGAGGAACAATGGGGTGGGGTAGGTTTTGAGGGGGGTCTGGGTGCGTGCTGAAACAGTCTGCAGGCAGAGATTTGGGGCTATTGGGTTAAAACAGAGTGGAAGGGCATCCCAAATGAGAAACACAGGCTTTTAGGTGGCCATGGAGAGTGAAGGCAGCACCTGCCGAGGGGACTGCTGCCTGGGGGCCAGGCTCTCCCCACAGAGATGGGCAGCCCTGGTGCCATGCTCTCACAGCCTCTCACAGGCTCACAGCTGATGTGGGGTATCTGCAGGTGGATGCCGTGGATGGAGACAAGGTCTGCAAGCAGCGGGTGCTGCCCTGCACCTTGGACAAAGCCACACAGGACCTGGTGTCCCTCATCTTCAGCAGGGACATGTTCCGGGATGCCATGCAGACCATGAATATCGGTAGGAGTTGATGGGTTGATGAATGGCATGGGCTTTGTCTGGGGGCAGCAGGTAGAGAGGTGAATGGAGCAGTGGTGCTGATGGATTTTAGAGCATCCCCTCTGATATCCTGGCATGTGGTGGGACTGTAGACACCCCATGCTGGGTGTCCACACTTGCCCATGGTGATAGTGGAGGTTCTTGGAAGTAGCTGTGGGGTGAGTAGGGTGGATGGGTTCACGCTGTCCTCCCCTGTAGATGTGAAGAAGATGCCTCTGGGGAAGCTGAGCAAGCAGCAGATAGCGAGGGGCTTTGAGGCACTGGAGGAGCTGGAGGCAGCACTGAAGGAGCAACCCAGCCAGGCTGCTCACCTGGAAGAACTCTCCTCACGCTTCTACACCATCGTCCCACACAACTTTGGACGGGCACGGCCACCTCCCATCAACTCCCCTGACCTGCTGCGTGCCAAGAAGGACATGCTGTTGGTGAGATGCCAGGGCACATAGTGGGTGGCATCCCTTCCAGGTGGGGCAGGAGCTGCTGGCAGGAAGCTGGGCTTGCCCTGGTCCCCCAACACGGTGCCCAGCCCTGGTGGTGAGGATGTCCCTGCTCTGTCCCTGCCAGGTGCTGGCTGACATTGAGGTGGCACAAAGCCTCCAGGCACAGAAAGTGAAGGAGGAGGAGGAAGAGAAAGAAGTTGTCCATCCTCTGGATCAGGATTATGCTCTGCTCTGCTGCCAGCTCTCCCTGCTGGACCCATCTTCCCGGGAATACCAGGTGCTGCTTGCACCACAGTGTCCCATTATGGAAAACAATTATGTCAGGCCTGTGGGCACCCCAAAGGTTCCTACTGTCCTCGGGGGACCGTGGACACTGCTGGGATGGCTGCCTGGAGTGATGCAGCTTTCTTGCCTCTCCCCTGGCAGCTGATCCAAACCTATGTGACGCAGACCGGGCAGAAACTCCGCATCCTCAACATCTGGCAGGTGGCCCGCAACGGTGAGGTGAGGAGGAGGTGATTTTCCCCATGCCATAGTGGGGAAGCCCGGCACCCCAGGATTGCGTCAGGGCTTCTCCATCCAGGAGGGATTCAGCCCAACTGGCCAGAGCCAAACAGGCACCTGGTCCCCTGCCCCTCCAGCCAGGCACCGGGGCTGTACAGAGGAGGTGGGTGGCAATTCTCCACCCCTGGGCACCTGTGCATCCCTCTGTGTACAGCCTTTAGCTCTGCATCTCTCCAGGATGAGCGTTTCAAGGCCCACGACCTCCTGGAGCACCGGCGCCTGCTTTGGCATGGCACCAACGTGGCGGTGGTGGCGGCCATCCTGAAGAGTGGGCTGCGTATCATGCCCCACTCGGGTGGGCGCGTGGGCAAGGGCATCTACTTTGCCTCTGAGAACAGCAAATCAGCCTGCTACGGTAAGGGTCCTGGGATGGGCAGGGCTTCTCGTGATGCCCACAGGATCTGTGTGAGCCTGGCCGCCTTTGCATACCCCCTGCCAGGCAGTTGTGGGCATGCCAACCCCCTTCTCTGCCATGGCAACTGGTCCCTGTGTCCCAGCATGGCCTGGGCACAACCAGATAGGAACACCAGGGATGGTGCTATCATCCCCATCTCTTTTTCCCATGGCAGTGGGCTGTACATCTAAGAAGGTTGGCATTATGTTCCTGACGGAGGTGGCCCTGGGCAAGCCCTACCGCATCACCTGTGATGACTGCTCACTGTGTCAGCCACCTGCTGGCTATGACAGTGTCGTGGCCTGTGGCCAGACAGAGCCAGGTGAGCCTGGGGCAGGAGGGCTGTGGGGGCTGTGAGGCTGTGGTGGGCACAGGGCGGGGTGGGAGAGAGGCCAGATCTCAGGTTTGATGTGGTGGGGGGGTCTCTTCTGGCCCAGACCCTGCGCAGGATGAGGAGGTGCTGCTGGATGGCAAGAAGGTGCTGGTGTCCCAGGGCAAGCCCATCCCCATGCCTGCCTACAAGGACTCTTCCTTCAGCCAGAGCGAGTACCTCATCTACCAGGAAAGCCAGTGCCGGATCCGCTACCTTGTCCAGCTCCAATTCTGAGGGTGCCTGGAAGCACCACAGCCCTGTCCCAGCACAAGCTGGTGACACCCATCAGCCCAGAGCACAGTGATCTTAACTCTCCATCTGCCCCACCTGGGGCATGGCAAGAGACAGGCTGGCGTGGGGACTGAGCTTGCATTGATTGTGAATAAAAGCACCGTGCCTTGTGCTGAGTGGTGCTCTCACTTTCCTGGCCAGCAAGAAAGGGTGATGGCGGGTCCCTGAAGGGATGGCAGTGGGTGACTCTGGAGGGGCTGCAGCCTTCAGATGAAAGCTGGTGTCTTTGAGAGCCAGTGGCTCTTTGTCACCTTAGCAAGGCACACGGCTCATGCCCACCCCGTGGCATCAGAGCTAGAGAGGATGAGCGAGATCTGCTGCCCTGCCTGGACATGGAGGAATTCATCCATCCATCCTGAGGGTGAGTGCCTCCCTCTAGTGCCATGCCTTGTGCCATACCTGCTGCCCTGCCCCAGCCTGGCACTCATGCCAAGCCCCTCTCTGTGCTTACATGTGCCCCTTGAGCGTGTCTGGGTACTCAGACTGCCAGGGAAGGGCAACTCCCAGCTGTGTTACCCTGACGCCCCATGAGCATCCATGTGCCAGTGGAGATGATTTGCTGCAGACCTGCCTGTAGCTCTGTCCCTTGTGCCCCAGGGACCTGAGGGCTGAGTTGTTCCTGGGGAAGGACCAGGACTGGTGCAGTGGGTGGGGGAGCACAGGGCTCAGGGACCCCGGTCCCCCTTTCCTGAGCCCCCGCCGGCTGCTAGGACCCAGCAGCTGTCCCCGTGGGACTGCCACGGGTGCAGGCAGTGCAGGCAGCGCCGGGAGTGACAGCTGGTGCCATCCGCAGCTGGCAGGCTGCAGGCAAACAGGATGACGAGCGGGTGACGGGAGCGGGGAAGGGGGAGCCTGGCCTCACACAGGGCCGGCAGCCCCGGTTCTGCTGCAGGAGCAGCACCAGCAAGAGGGACCTGGCAAGGAGAGGAGCATCACCCATCTCCTCAGGAGCAAAGGTGCGCTGAATCCCACCCACCCCGGGTCCCCTGTGGCCAGAGCAAGAGGGTTGGGGCAGGAAAGTTGTGCTGTCCTTCCTTGGGACATACTGGTGCCGTTGGAGAGGGGGATGGGGTATCAGCCTGGCATGGGTGCCCACGGGTCCCAACAATGCTATCCCTGGCCAGGTTGGGAACAGCCTGGGTGCCAGCTCTGGGACAGCCAGGGTGCTGTGACTTTGCTGGCTACCTCTCCCTCTTCCAGCACCTCAGAAGTGTGCTGGTTGCCTCTGTGTTTCTCTGTGGCACTTCTTCATTTTTGTTCTTTCTTTTCACACCCCGCTCCCCATCCCAACAGGCAAGGAGAAGGTAGCGGCCATGGTTGTGGTGGGGTTATCCTCTATGGGACACAGGAGAAGAGCCCTTGCTGCCCAAGCACTGGAGCTGCTGGCTTAGCCCTGGAGGGGGATGGCGAGCCGGATGGGGTCAAACACCACGGACAGCCTAGAGCTGCTCTACATCCCCGAGCACTCCATTGCCCAGGAGGTGGTGGGCCTCTTCTGCATGATCCTGCTCACTCTCACCGCCCTGGTGGCCAACATCGTGGTGATGGTCATCATCCTCAAAACGCCCCTTTTCAGGAAGTTCATCTTCGTCTGCCACCTCTGTGTGGTCAATCTCCTCTCAGCCATTTTCCTCATGCCCCTGGGGATCATCTCCAGCTCCTCCTGCTTCAACAGGGTGATCTACAGCATTGCTGAGTGCAAGGCTGTGATATTCCTGAATATCTGCTTTATCAGTGCCTCCATTCTCACCATTTCTATCATCAGTGTGGAGCGGTACTACTACATTGTCCATCCCTTGAGGTATGAGGTCAAGATGACCATCAGGCTGGCGGTGGCTGGAGTGATTTTCATTTGGGTCAAGTCTGTTCTCATCACTGTCTTGGCACTAGTGGAGTGGCCTCATGGCAATGGGGCCACCAGTGCCAGCCGCTGCACAGTCTACTGGAGTCCTGGGGCCCACAAGAAGGTTTTTGTGATCCTCTTCAGCATCACCTGCTTTTTTCTGCCCACCATCATTATCCTTGCTGTCTACTCCAGCATCTACCGCGTGGCCCGGACTGCGTCCCTGCAGCAGGCGACTGTGCCGGCACAGGCAGTTGCACCCAGACAGCGATGTGACTCCATCGCCAGCCAACTGACCATCCTCGTCGCCAGGATCCTAATGCTGTCCAGGCTGATCCCAGATCGTCTTCTGGGAAGCAGCAAGGCCATCCTCACCTTGGTCCTCATTGTGGGACAGTTCTTGTGCTGCTGGCTGCCTTTCTTTACTTTCCACTTGCACTCCTCTGTCACTGTTGGCATTATGGGTGGTGGGCACGGGGAGATGGTGGTCACCTGGATTGCCTACTCCTCCTTTGCCATTAATCCTTTCTTCTATGGGCTGCTGAACCGCCAAATCCGTGAGGAGCTGGCTCGGCTCCGGCGCAGCTGTCTTAACCATCCACTGGGTCAGGAGCTCTGTCTTTCAATCTCAGAGGCTTCTGTTCAGGAAAACTTCTTGCAGTTCCTCCAGAGAGCAACTTGCACACTGGAGACCCACACCAGCTGCATCAGCCCCAGTCCCAGGAACAGGCTGGACCAGACCACAGCGGGCTTCCCCATCCCAGGTCAAGTTCCTGAACAGAGCAGCTGAGAAGGAGGTTCTGTCCCACTGTGCTGGGCAGGAGACCTGCCAGGGACCCACCAGACCTGCTTGGACCCAATCTCGTGGATTTGGAGGAGTCCTTGTTCAGGTTTTGCCTTTTCTCCGAGCTTATGGTGGAAGATGGTTTCTCTGCTGGGAGAAGGTAGCCCCAGTCCCAGGAACAGGCTGGACCAGACCACAGCGGGCTTCCCCATCCCAGGTCAAGCTCCTGAACAGAGCAGCTGAGAAGGAGGTTCTGTCCCACTGTGCTGGGCAGGAGACCTGCCAGGGACCCACCAGACCTGCTTGGACCCAGTCTCGTGGATTTGGAGGAGTCCTTGTTCAGGTTTTGCCTTTTCTCCGAGCTTATGGTGGAAGATGGTTTCTCTGCTGGGAGAAGGTAGCAGATCTGGGGAAGTCACATCTCTCTCCTGCAGGCTGGAAATGTCTCTGGCTTTGCCAGCACAGCCCAGTTCCATGGATGGGCTCTCCTCAAGACATGGGGCTCCTGCACAGGGGCAAGAGATGGGACACCTCCATCTCCATTGCCCTACTGGGAGCACTCCTGGCCAGCGTGGATGAGGAGATGTCCCTTGCATCCTCCCCAGGGGCAATGTTCCAGCTAATGCCACTAACACCAGTAACACCAGGGCCCTGAGCACCCTGCAGTCATGGAGACCTCCATCCTTGGCTGTTTAACCCAAAACTAATGTCTGTGTGGAGGAGCTCCTGCTCCCTGTGACACTGATCGGGGGACACACCCGCAGGGCTGGCTCTGGATGTGTCACTGTTTGTCCTGCTGGCACGGCAGCATGCAATGTCTGTGGCCATGCCTGGCTATGCCCTCTGTCCCCCTCAGCTGGCAGTGACCACCCCCCTGGGGGGGACCTGCTGTCCAAGGGTCCATGCCGGGCTGTTTATGGACACAGCTGCCCAGCTGAAGCCCGGCCAGCAGTGCCACGTGCCGGCCGAACCGGGCTGCTGGCCAAGGGCACACTGGGGTGGACATGGTGACACAGGGTGGTGGGGGGTGGCTGTGTGGGGTGCCCCAGGACAGCAGCAGCCAGAGGGGATCAGGAACTGTGCTGTTCCCCTTCAGTCTCACTGCTTTTGAAGGGCTTGGGGACCTTCTCATGGGGTCCCCAGTGCTAGAAAGGGGGACTGGATCCTTTTGGGGAATGTTGCATGGGTATATTACCGTCAGCCCACCCACAAAAGCCCCAGGAATGGTGTTGGCATGGTGGGTTGGAGATGTCCCTACTCCAGTAGAAACTACAGGCCTGAGGGAAAACTGCCCTATGGCCTCTCTAAGTGCCCTATGGCAGGGAGGGGGCTCCACAAAGACCCGCAGAGGGATGGGGCTGAAGGCCAGCATCTCCCTCTAGATACAGGGGTGCCCTTCCAGCCACCACCCAAGTAGCCAGGAGCTGGGATCACCCCTGCTCTAGGGCAAGTTTCCACCCAGGGTGGGGGATATTCTTATTATTATTGTTATTTTCTTGTAAATTTTATCTTTTTATTAAACCATTGATAAGTTACAAAGGAGGAAAAAATATAGACTCATATATATACAGCATTTCCAAGCCAGCAGGGACTGGCTCTTGGATGGGGTTGCTGGGAGGCGATTGCCCCAGGGTGGCCCAGGAAGGGCCCCCCACCAGAGCCAGTGGAAAGGGGACTCCTGGAGAGGCCAGGCAGTCCTCATCCAGTGGGACCTGGCTTTTGGGTGCCAGATGGAGTGTGGGCATGAGCAGGATGGCAGGGGCAGGCAGGGTGAGGAGCAGGAGGCAGGGGTCCCACGCCAGCACAGGGCACTTGGAGAAGGGACCCTAGGCCGGCAGGGACAGCCCCCCCACCCAATACCAGGACACATGGTCTCTGTGCAGAAAATCAGGGCGAGGGACACAGTGCTGCTGAGACAGGCAGCAGGCAACGAAACAGCCCGTTCCTCCAGCAGGCATCACCACCTGGAAGACCCTTCCCTTCCCTGGGGTGGGGGGCATGGGGTACCTGGCAGGGGCCCAGGCCAGGGCAGGTGGTGGGAAGGTCTCCCTGCTACTGAGTTGCACCCTGGATCCCTGGCCCACCCACCAGTGGGGCTCAGTAGGGCGAGAATTTCTGCCGGTCAGCTTTCTTGGTGCCGTTGGCTGCCGAGATCTTGGTCGTGTAGGTGGCGGTGCCGCCATTGGGACCTGCCACAGAAGATGGGGACAGCGCCAGGAAGGACACCGGCTTCAGGCCGATGAAGTTGGAGAGGGAGATGGCGTAGGGGGTGCCCAGCAGGGCTGGTGGGGCTGGGGCTACGGCGGGAAGTGCTGCACCAGAGCCTGGGGCGAGGGGCTGGGAGAAGCCCATGCCGAGGTCCATGGAGCCAGGGCCTGGCGGCACCTGGGAGGTAGATTTAGCCGTCTCTAAGCTGGGGAAGCAAGAAAGAAGGATGATGGTGAGTACCATGGTGACAGAGTGGGTCTCCCACCGCAGCCTTAGGGCACAGGAACCATGCACCCCATCCCTGATGGCACATGTCTCTGTGGCCTATCCTGGGTTTCCCACTGAGCAGGATTAAAAAGCTGGGGCTCAAATCTGGTGGGTCTCAGGTCCTGCACCTACCACTTTAGGATTTCAAAGCACCATCCAGCTCATTCTTCCAAGGTTGCTATGGTGGGAGTATCCTCCAGAAGCTACCTTGGGGTACTGGAGAAGTGCCACCCCTCATTAGCACCCAGCATGTGTCCCCCACAGGCTGACACCTACCAGGCTGTGATGAGGTACTGAGCCAGGGTGATGCTGACAGGGGTCCCTGTGATGGTCACGTGCCGCTCACTGGAGCCCTCGGTCTGGTTGCCAATCTTGATGTGGGCGCCTGACATCTGCCTGATCTCGCTGATCTTGCTGCCATGCCGGCCAATGATGCAGCCGATGAGCTGAAGGGACATGGATGGGGTGAGCCAGGAGCAGCCAAAACAGTCTTGCCAAGCAGGGAGCTCCCAGGGGCTCATTCAGACACCTCCTACACCTCGGCGGGTTGGTAAAACTGTGGAAGGCACTGGGAGGGCAGGGCACTGCTTTCCTTGGGCAGACCCTGCTTTTTGGTCTCACTCAAGTCCCTCTTGCTGGTGTTGCTGGGCTGCCAAGGGCTTTCCTTGGCATTGGCCAAACCCTTTCCCCCCACCTTGTGTTTCAGTTTCCCTTTTTTGCTCCAGCTACTCCCTCCTGCTCCTAAGCTCTGGAAGATCCTCCTCTGTGTGGGCCAGTGGGTGCTGGCATCTACAAAGTGCCTCCGGGATGGGACACGTGGGTGGGGACAAGCTGTGGTCCCCCTTGTCATTCCCAGACCAATACATACGTCATTGGGCACCAGGAACTCCTGGGAGCTGCTCTGGGAGGTGGCATCCAGGCCTGGAGAGAGAGACAGGGATGTTAGCAATGGGGGGCAGGTCTCCAGTAGCTCTGTGCCCCTACCCCAGCCCCATACTGGGACAGTCAGCGGCCCTGGGGACAAACCTGGAGTATCCCTGGGGAGAGGCAGGGAGGATGGGGACATAGGCAAGAATCATAATTTGGTGCTGGTGCTTTCCCACTGCAGGATTGGGGAGCACTGGTGGGTGCAGGGACCCCAGGAAAACAATGACAGGGTTGTGCTGGGGAAGCAGGTAGACATGCTGGAGGAGATGGCACTGGAAAGGGTGCAGAGCATGGAAACCCCTTCATCAGGGCCAGGTGTCAGCGTGGATCACAAGGGATACCCACGCCCCTTGGGGGGAGCATGGGAGATGCTCACCTGGCATCATGGTGGGTGCATGGCCCAGGGGCGCGAAGGGAAGCGTGTGCCCTGACAGCTGCTGCAGCTTCGTCATCTGCCCAGACCGTGCGAGGAGAAGGAGGGTGGTGTTAGGGGTGATTGCAGAGGGTCATCTGTGCCCTAAATGCCTCCCAAGACAGGCATTTCCAGCAGCACCCATCCCAGTGGGCACAGATCCTGCTGACACAGACTCACCTCTGCAGGAGAGACTCCGCTGTACTGGCCCTGCATGGAGAAGCCCTGGAGAGAGAAAAAGGGGCATCAGTGGAGAGCCAGGTGGGGACCATTGTCTCAGGTCACTCCCCCCTGGGGCAGAGACTACCCTGAGCCCACCAGAGTTGCCCCTTGCTGGCAGAGGCTGCCCCCCTGGCCACCTCATGCCCTTGGAGATGCTGTGGCCTCTTACCTGATTGGCAGAGAGCAGGATGGTGCCCAGGGAGAGACCAGGGTGGTAGGGTATGGTGGCCCCCTTCGGAGGCGACTGGAGACAGAAGGAAGGAGGTGGAGGAGATGAGAGATGAAGCTGAATGCCCCTGTAGCCCTATGGACCCTCTGCCCCCTCATGCCCCCAGCACCACTGAGGCAGGGTGCTCCTATGGGTTTTCACACAGGGGTCCCTGGTGTTTGGGTCAAAGTGGGTATGGGAAGCCTTGGGGGAGGGGAGGTGGGTAGCAGATGCCCCCCTGGGCTGGGCATGGGGCTTGGCAGGTACCTCCAGGATGACAGCGCAGATCTGCCTCACGCACTGGATGATGGTGTCTGGCACCCCCGAGACGGTGACAGCCCGTTCAGTGGAGTTGGGCAGCAAGTCACCAGCCACCTGCACCTGTGCCCCCGTGCTCTGCAGGAAGCAAAGGGAGATGCTGGTGTACCCCAGCCTCTACCTGCCAGGGTTCAGCACCTCGCACCTCTCCTGTCCCCCTCCCCAGCCCCTAGGGACAATTGCAGAACCTGCAGGGTGATGCTCCTCCTCCTGGATCACATCCCACAGCCCCTGCAGGACTGTGGCCACCCCTGCACTGAGGGCTCTGTGCCCCCAGGAGAAAAAGGGATCCCACATCCAGGCTACCCTCAGCCTCACCTCCCGGATCTCCCGGATCTTAGCTCCTGCCTTGCCGATGAGGGAACCGCATTGGCTGGCTGGGATGACAAGGCGCAGGGTCACCGGTGCTCTGCCTGCTGACACCCCATCGCCCCCTGCTCCCAGGTCCTGTGAGGGATGTGGGGTTCAGTGTCAGACCCCCAGGATCCCGCAGGTGTGGGGGCACCTGGTGGGGTTGTAGGAAAGCTGTCTACCTCCTCCAGCTTGAAGGCGATCATGGAGACAGCGCGGAAGACGGCATCAGTGGAGCCTGTGATCGTGGTGATGCGCTCCGGACAGGACCCTTCTGAGATGGTGATGCGTGCGCTGCTCTGGGGACAGTGTCACACCCCGTTAGGGATGTCACAAGCTCTGTGCTTCATGACTTGCCCCAGGGATAGCCTCGTAGGGGAAGATTAATGCCTTTGAGCCTGAGCCTTCCCCCTCCCACCTGCCCCAGGCAGCCTTCCCTGGGGCGCTGCTTTGTTTTCCCTGGTTCCACCTGGGATTTAAGGGGCCAGGCACATGGGAGCCACCAGGTACAGGCATGACAGACAGCAGGACCTGGCAGCCCCCCAGCATGCCCTTACCTGCTCTCGTATCCTCTTAACAGTCTCTCCTTTCTGCAGGGGAAGGAACAGGGTGGGTGGTCAGGTCCAGGAGAGCCAAGGGCTGGCAACACACGGGACCCCAAATCTTACCTTGCCAATGATGCTGCCGATCTCCTGCAAAGGCAGAGAAGAGTGGCACTGTCAGCCTGCCTGCCACATCCCTCCTCTGCCCACAACCTGGCAAGAGGCAGACCCTGCCCCAGGGCCACTGGATGACTTAACTAGTGACACTGGGGCATGGGAATGTGCCCCTCCCTGGCTTAGGATGGGGAAAGAATTCCTTCTGGGAATGCTATTCCCAGGGGAAACTGGGAGCAGGGGAAGAAAACAGGTCATGGTGAGGAGCTGGAGCTCCAGGATGGCCCCTCATCCCAGGCATCATTGACCTCCCAGTGGCATTGAGCCCCCTGCCATTACCTTGCCATGCATGAGCATGCGGAGGGTCAGGGTGATGCTGAGCTCCGTCTCCTCGGGACTGCCGCCCACACCACTGGCTCCATCCGGCGATGCCATGGCAGGAGGGCGAGATGAGCCTGTGGGTCATGGTGGTCTTCAGAAAGGGAGGATGTCCCAGATAACCCCCAAACCCCGGATCTGCAGCTTGAAAATCCGACAGCAGGGAAATGGGGAAACTGAGGGAGTGCCCTCCTCTGGCAGGGAAGGCTCACATGGCCCCATGGCACTGCACAGGCACCCTGCACCCCCAAAGGGGACCCACTGCTATGTGTCTGCCCGGGCTGCCTTCAGTCTTTCCCAGACAAAGCCTGGATGGATACAGGGGGAAGCAGCAAAGTGTGTGGAGTGTAGCTGTGGGATAGGGTTCTGTTTTCAGACTCTTGCTGGAGTGGGGAGAGCAGAGGTGGTCTGGGTGTTCTCACAGGCTATGCAAGCCACCTTCTTTCTCCACCTTCTTTCTCCTCCTTCTTTGCCCCCACCCATGCACAAAACCGCAGGGGAAACTGAGGCAAGCTCCCTGATAAGGACCACCCGAACCAAACCACAGAATGAAGCCCACTGATACTGCTGCACCCTGTCCCCCCCAGAGCACCCTAGGCTTCCCCCGGATGCTGTACCCAGCTGGCCGGGGGCGGCCTGGGCCCCTGGGAGGAGGACAATTACTGTGTGTCCAGGCCCGGGTGGGCGGCTGCGGCACCGCTGGCTCCCGGCAAGCTGGGTGATGCCAAGCAGCTTTGAAACAAAGCACCCGTGTTGGGGCTGGGGCCGTGTCTGCGGGCATGGCGGGGGGGGGG
>VZTX01031137.1:0-15410 GCA_013400915.1 Pardalotus punctatus | reverse complement strand
AATATAAATAATATAAATAATATTGCTCGTTGTCGGCTGGGAGATGTATTCAAAACCGCAGGATTTGGGGACTTCTATCCTGCAAGTCTTTTCCTGTATAATTGCACAGAGGATGCAAACTCCACTTTTACTCATGAACCTATAATTGCAAAAGGTTGGAGAGTGGTAGCCAGGCTCTTTGCACAACAATAACCTGTTCCTCTTCATCCCACAGGATCCCTGAAAGATTTTTCATGCCTAGGCAGGACGAGGCATACCCAGTCAATTCCTAGTCTCATCCCCTAACCCCATTCCCATGACGTGACTCATTTTTGGACATCCAGCCCGAAGAAAGTCCAGAAATGAGTCTCCGAGTGAAATCAGTGGGCATCAGGCTCCTACATCCTCCTGCAATTAAGCTCTCTCAGATATTCCCCACCAAAAACACATCGAGGGAATGCTGGGCTTAATCACCGCATCATTTTATCCAACATTTCCCCAGTGGGCTGGGCTGGGTTTTTCCATGTTTTGCCCTGGATTTTCCTTCCCAGATAAATATTTCCGTGCTAACAGCCTCATCTCCCGAGGCTCAGCCTATTCCTACAGACGCCTTTCCCTAAAGACACCGAGCGCTTTCCAACTCGTTCGTGTCACCTTGGAGGAAAGCAACAACAGCGTGTGCTCGCTTTAGGATTTTTCAGGGAATAATGGATGTTCCCAGGTCCCTTAAGAGAGGAATTATCATCCCAGTACTGCTGAGAGGTTAGACAGAACTCACTGTGGTTAAGGGATCTGGCAAAGGGCGTGGATTGGTTCGGTGGCAGTAGCAAAATCACGTAAATGCAGAGTTCTGGTTCCATTCTTAATTATTCTCTTCCATCAGCATAATGCAGACTGCTGGGTTAGGAAGCAGATCCTCGTTTTCCTTCAGCCTCCAAACATATTTTTTAGGAATATTCCCTAATTCCATAAATGTCTTTTTCCAGCTTGACTGAAAGGGACAGACAAAATCAGCGACAAACAACCGGACAATCCCAACTGTTCTCCCAGTTTATATTCTCATCATTCTTTCCTCAATAAAAAAATAATTGCCTTTCTGAAAAAATCAACAATTTCTTATTAAAGTCCTATTTTTAGAGGGAAAAAATCTCTTCTCTCATTCAGTTTTATCTTTGCTTAATTGACAATAGTAATCTATCAATTTTATTGAAAAATCTCTTATTTTTAGTCAATTATTCACCTGAATATAGTTAATATTAAAGTAGAAAGTGTTTAAATTCCAGAATCACAGAATCACTGGGTTGAAAGGGATCTTCAAAGATCACCTACTCTGACCCCTAAAACTAAATAGATTTTCAAACTGGTAGCATCTGATGATGAGGATGAAGCTTAACTTGACCAAGAAACTGTTAATTACAGCTAATGGAAAGGAAGAAATACAGAACATGAAAAAAAGAGAATTTTCTGTTTTCTATGTATGTTTTGGGGGAGTTTGGATATTGCTATGAAAAACATTAAAAATATATACATATTGTCATTTTAAAAAATCGAACAATCTCGCTCTGACTGGTCAGTCATCACTCTTATTTTTCTTTTCAATGAGAAAAAGTTGAATAGTTGCATAAAGTGCACTTTCTTTTTAAGTGAACTTGAGGGAAATAAAGCTAAACTCCTAGTTTTCTTTAAGTTGCTGGATTTTTTTTCCTTAGAAGGATGTTTTCTGCAAGGAAATCATCAATGGAAAATGTTTGACCAGCTGTACCCTTATCTGCAGATCTGGAAGCACAGGCAATACATGGAAATCCCCACCTCACTCAAAGTTTCAAGGGGGTTTTTGTGCTCGTGCCTCTTTCGATGTGAATAAGTGCTCCACTATTCGCTTTTGTTTGCCATCCATCCACTCCAGCCCAAGGAAAAACACAGGGAAATTTCACCTTGTGCAGGATCCTGGCGCAGGGACCGGCAAAGTCTGTGCCAGGTTGGTTTTGTGCAGTCCCCCGAACAAGGCCTCGGTTTTGGCTCCTTCTGGAGTCTTCAGGGAATTTGAGTCTGGAGATTAACTTCCAGCTTGCAGGAAATAACAGAGACAACCTGGATGTGTCTCGATGTGGACTGGACGTCGCTCGTTTGCACTCCTGGCTCGGGTTTGAGTCCGCTGGAGTGAGCCCAAGCGATCCCAGCCATGGGTCAAGAGTCAGCGCAGTCCAAGGACCATTCCTGGTGTGTGGTTCAGATGCAGCCGCTTTGCTCTGGAGAGAGTTTGACTGGATGGACTCTGCCAGACCAGGCCAACTGGTCAGCAAGGCAGAGGATGGGCACAGGCTCATCTGAGAAGCTGTGGCTGCCCCATCCCTGGAATTGTCCAAGGTCGGGTTGGACGGGACTTGGAGCAACCTGGGATAGTGGAAGGTGTTCCTGCTTGGGGTTGGAATGGGATGATCTTCAAGGTTCTTTCCAACCCAAACTGCTCTGGTTCTAAGACTTGTCATTGATAGACAGAGATCTAGTTTTGTTTGCTATCAGTTCCAAGTTTGGAATTCCTTTGTCTCTCTGTTTTTTTGCCAAGTTTCGATTGTGGGAACTGATCTGAGGGCAACTTCTAATTCCTGACCACTGTATCTCCTGTCCATGTCTTACAAAGGGACTGTACTGCAAAATCTTCCTGGTCTTTCAGGAGAACAGGAGAGAGAGTAAAAATTGTTCAGCCTGGAAAAGAAGAGGCTCTGGGGAATCTTCTTCCAGGAGAGCAGCGCTCAGCAGGAGCTGTGGGTGCAGAAATTCTGTTCAGTTTGGCTTTTCTTTTTACAGTCTGGTCTGGATTTCCTCCTCTGGATTTCCAATTCTGGACTGCATTTCCACCTCTGGCTTCATTTCATACCCCAGCCATGAGGTGTTGATAACACTTTGGGAAAAAAGACACCCCAAAAGCCCAGACACACATACACACACACACAGACCTGCTTGGGCTTGCATTGCAGGTTCTCCGCCCTGGAGCAAATCACTTGGGAAATTTAATTAAAGTTTAATGAGGCACTTTGATTGCTGGGCCGTACGCCTGGTGGAATTAATGTACAATGAAGGGGAGTCTCGTCACGCTGCTGGCAAGAGCTGGCAGTAGCTGGCAAGTTCATGTAGAGCAGAGCATGTCATCCTAAATCACCTTTTGAACCCGGGAAAGCAGCAGGGAAGAGCAACCAGGAAGCTCTGATGGGTCATTTAGTACAGGAGGTCCTTTACATGGGAGTCCCATACCTTGGGGAAATTCCCTCAGAGCGGCTTTTGGGACTTTTCAGGAGGTTGGGGATGGAAGGCAGGCAGGGTGGTGTGGGGGGTCCGGCTTGTGGGTTTCCTTCTCTTCTTTCCCTGGAGTATGCAGGAGCCTGGATTGGAGGGAGTTCTGGCCTGGGAGATCCTGGGATATCTGGGACCTGCATGGATCCTCTACAGGACCGTGGTGCAGAAATACCCAGCCTATTTGGTTCTAGTGGAGATGTGGGTTCTGTTTCAAGTGAAGGGCCTCCAGGCCACCAGGAAAAGGTATTTTGGAATGAAATGCTGGTTCAGAGAGGGACAGTCAGCCTCGGGAGAGTCCCAACCCCTTCTGCCTCTAAGCTAAGCCTTCATCTAGGAGATGATCTGTCATAGACCCCAGCTGGATTTCCAGATGCCCCTCAGAACCTCAGCATTTCTGTGAGAATCACACAATCACAAAATATTCTAAGCTGGCAGGGACCCACAAGGATCATCAAGTCCAGATTTTGAGGGAGTGGCCCACACAGGGATCAAACCCACAACTTTGGCATTATTAGCACCATGTTCCCACCAACCAAGATGAAAACTGCAGCAGGCTGGATTTGACTTTCACCCACACTCAGCTTATGGAGTTCCAAAGGAATTGGGACCCTGTGCACTCATCAAGAGAGGTCCCTAATGGAAAGGATCCTTTTTTGTAAGGGATAACTCCCAATAACCCCCTCGGGCATCCAGGAGGGTGAGCCCCACATGCTGGGAAAGAAGAGAAGGTATTGGCAGGACAAACATCAGGAAGACACCCCCACACAAATCCTCTGCTTTTCCAACAGAGCACACAGAGCAAGCAGAAAACGAGTGCAGAGCTGGGCATCGTGTGAAGAAGGAATGAATCCAGGAGCTTCTCCTCCTGGGCTCCAGGCTCAGCCCGCTGAGCACTGCCTCTGCTGTGGTGTTCAAGCTCTGCTACTCTGGGATCAGAGTGGAGACAGCTGGGCATGCCTGGGAATTAAATCCCACGTTTAATCACTGATCAGACTTGCCTAGTGCAGTCTCTGAGAAGGGACCTGGCAGACCTTTTTAAAACTTGAATATTGTATAGATGCGCCCAAATCTGCCTGTGAGGTGTGAGCTGTCCAAGAGGGGGGAAAAGTTCATGTATGATCCTGTAACCACAGGATCAGTGCCTTGCAATGCCCTGTCACATCCCAGGATCTCCTGCAACTCCAACTCTCCTGCAATACCTGGCACCTGGAAGAAGCAGGGAGGTTGCACAAACATGCTCCAGCCTGGCGTTTCCTAATCCTGGAGCGCTTGATTCTGCAACTGCAACACATCTTCCATCTTCCGTGACATGGGGGAGGGAAGCGGGAATTGTTTCTAAGGTGGTAAAAGCCCAGCAGACAAATCCACACTCCAGAAGTAGCCATCAAGGAATAGGACCAGGGTCAGAGGCTTCCCGGTGACCTTACAGTTGTTTAGAGTGATTTTGGCCCAGGTCAAGTGGCAGGGATGCAATAAATGCCCAGGTGAAGTTCCAGGTGAGCAAAGGCCAGGGGTCATTCCCAGGAGGCTGTTTGGGTGCTGTCATCCTCTTTTGGGAGGCTGAGAGGATGGACCAGTTGGGTTCAGAGCTGATCCCTTTATTTTCCGGCGTAGGTGCATCCATGTGAGCCACTGGAGCCTCTGGAACCACCACACCATCGAGGTACAGTCAGAGGCTGTCACCTCTTCCAGGCCAGAAGAGAACCAGAACAGAACCAGAAGAAAACCTGAAGAGAACCAGAATAATGGAATTCTGGAATCATGGAATATCCTGAGTTGGAAGAGAGCGCCAAGGATCATTGATCCAACTCCTGGCCCTGCACAGACATCCCAACAATCCCACCCTGTGCATCCCTGAGAACATTGTCCAAACACTCCCGAAGCTCTGGCAGCCGTGGGGCCGTGCCCATTCCCTGGGGAGCTGTTCAGTGCCCCAGCACCCTCTGGGGGTAGAACTTTTTCCTGATATCCAACCTAAAAGGACACACGGGACATGCACTACACTGAGAGTTCCACCAGACTGTGCTGAGAGTTGTGGAATAGCAGACCAAGGGATGCTGCTTTCTCCAAGCCATATGTCCTGTGTGTTTAAAACCATCACCCTTTGTCCCATTGTGAAAGGCCTTGTTAAAAATCTGAACCCATTTTTCATATATACATATATATATGTGTGTGTGTGTGTGTTTTTCATCTCCAGTAAGTAAGAGGGGTGGAGCTGGGAATGTCTGAGTGGTGCCAATCACAGCCATGTGAAGCTCAAGGCAAGAAGTCTGGCCCTGAGAGGAGAAAATCACATAGCAGGTCCCAGGTCAGGGGTGCTGAGGAGCCTCTTTAAACTCAGGTTTTCAGCATCCTCCCTGAATTTTGGCCAAGGCCCAGACGGGCAGTGTGGAGACTCTCCCCTCACCAGGGGAGCAAATCTAGCCTTTTCCACTCCAACTTCATCAAAAAATGCCCACAAGTGGTGTTTTTTTTATCAAAACAAACGGAATGGGGCGGCAGTGGTGGTGGTGGACAAGGATTTTTGGTGCCCTGGCTGGACAGAGGTCAGTGGCACCTGGCATCCCTTACCCGATCCCGCTCCCTGGGATGCCGGGAGGGAGCAGCGGGATCGTGACTCAGCCCCACATGAGCCGGTTTCCTTCCTGCACCGCCAGCCTGGGCTTCTGATGTTTTGTTTGCCGTGGAGCTCTGGGGGCTGAGTGGGAGCTCCTGGAAATCAAAGGGAAAGAACAACATCTCGGGCTGGCCCAGGCGGGGTGCGGTGTCCTGGCTGGATGGGACACCGGGGAATTCTGGGTGCTGAGGGAAGAGGGGTGGGAGACACCGGAGGAGGGCACAGGTCAGGGCTCCAGCACGAGGCTTCTTGTCCCAAAATTCTCGCTGAGTGCAGCAGTGCTCCTGGATGCCCTTCAGCTGTTGGTGGGAACCCTCATGGGCTCCTCAAGCTCGGAGGAGGAAGAAGAACGGGGATTTTCCCTCCCTCCTTTCTTCTCAGCTTGTCCTCCAGTCCTGTCTCACACCTGCTGGGTGGGGAATGGCACCTCCAGCAGTCCGTTTTGGATTGAAATGGGAGTGGGAGGCAGCTCAGCTCTCGTTAACCTCCCAGGACAGGAGATTGCCAGGTTTTCTGTTTTCAGACTCCTCCCGATTGATGCCAAAGAGAAAACTCTCCACCAAAAGCTGTTCAGTGTCTGGGCACATCCAAACCAGGTGACTACATCCAAACCCTCACCAGGAATGTCCTCACTTCCCCTGTCCTGGGGCTGGGGCAGGACTTGTGGCCTGGGCATGGCTGTGCTGGGATCTGGGGTAATTTCACCGGGAATGGTAACGCTTCAGGGCTTGGGGTCTTCCCTGTCCTAATTTCTTGACCAGTCTAAATCTGGTGCAGGTCTGTGTTCCATCCAGAGGTGGCCCTGGACATGCAGCAGCCCTCAGGCAGTACAGAGGTTCTGGCTTGAGCCTTGGGGATGTTCCCAGGGGGGTGTTAGGAGAGCACAGCTACACTCAGGAGGCTCTGACCAGCACTGGATTCTATTTGTTTATTGCAAAAAATATGGAGAAACCCCACATTTCTCTCATTCCCTCCATACCCACTGCACAATCTCTCACTCCTCCCCAGCCAGCTGGGCCATCAGCCCCAACTCTGCCACCATCCTCCCTCTGCCGACATTTCTGATTCCTGGGATGAAGAGGTGGGCAGGATAACCCTGGATCTCCAGCTGCAGGGGCTGCTGTGGCTGGCCTTGGCTCTGGCCTTGAAGGGACTCATCTGAAGGATGAGGAAAAATCCCAGCTGGGGGCTGTATCTGCTCCGGGGGGGCACCAGAGGTGACACGGTGGCTTTGGCCAAGGTGACCCTGGATTGATGCTGAGCCCGACCCCACAGTGCTGAGCCTGCACTGTCCAGCCCCAGGCTCTTCTGCCCAGCTCCATCCTGCCTTTGCCTTGGCACATTCCCATGCAGGGAGAGACCCCAGCCTGCCCACAGCCCCCCCTGTCCCCACCACCCTCCTCGCCCCTGTTTTCCTATTCCCAGCATTTACCCTCCCGCACGTAGCCCTGGGGGAGCCAGAGGATTGTACACAGAGGGAGAAGTTATTTTTCCTTGACATAAACATCCAAGCCTTTCCTCGGCCCCTTCTCTTGAAACGTGGAGGTAGGACCTGGACTCATAACATCCGGCAGGAGGGGTTGGCCTTATCTGCCAGGAAACACTCAGCTCCGGATACATCCTCCCCTGCTCCCGGCACCCCAAGCAGCTCCCATTGGCAGTGCCGGGCAGGAAACCACTCAGCAGCTTGTCTCATTCCCTCCTCTGGAGAGACAGGAGGGAGGGACTGATCCTGCCCTCCCCGCCGTGGGGTGCAGTGGGGTTCGGAGTCGGGGTGGGGTGGGGGGAAAAAAGGGATGGAGGGGGAAGGTGAGAAAAAAAGGGGCAAAAGGGGGTTTAGGATTTGGGGATGATTTGGCCATGCTGAGGGTTTCCCTAGGCTCTGTCACTGATTTGCAGGGTGAGTTCAGTCCAGTCACCTCACCCTCTTCTCTGCCTCTACTTCCTTCACTTGGTTCTGCTTTGAAAAATCAGGGAAAATTGTTGTCTCCCAGCTGATTTCACAGCAGGATCCAGATCCCTCGCATGGGGCAGGGACCCCTCGTGCTAAGGGCGGCACAAACCCTTGGTCCTGGTCAAACTCTTGGGAAGATACAGGTCATGTCCCAGCACTGCTTGGAAAAAGGGTGGGAGGGAAGGAAGAATTATCTGTTTTACGGACAGGGAAACTGAGGCATGGAACATCCACGTGGCTGTTTGTCACCGGGGTCCACCCGTGCCCAGCGGCCCTGGGACAAGCAGCNACATCCACGTGGCTGTTTGTCACCAGGGCCCTGGGACAAGCAGAGTGAGGACAGAGAGGAGTCACCACCTGCTCAAGGGACGTGGAGGAAATCGCCCCGGGCATGACACACTCCGCAGCTCCTGGCCAGCCCCGTCCCAGCTATCCGGGAAGGTGACCTCATCCCTGCTCCTGATGCCCAGCACCACGACCTGCACAGTCACGGGGGCCAAGGACCGGCCAAGGCCACCGGACACCGGGGGCAGAGGGCTCACACCCTGGTCACCTCCTGGCAAGGAGACACCCCTGTCCCGGCCCAAGCTGACACCCCAAAGCAGGAGCCCAAATGTGGTGGGAGGCGATTTTATCCTTTCCTGCAGCCCTGATTTGATTTTCCTGTGGGTTCCCAGCCTATCCCAGCCTGGGGAGAGCAGGCCACAAACCACAAGAGTCCTCGGTGGGCACAGAGACAGCCTTGGGCTCGTGGGTTTGGGATGGGGAGGGAGGAGGCATGTGCCCAAGACTGATGAAGAACAAGTCCTGCTTGGGGTGGAGACCCTCCCCATCCATAAACCACCGTGGCCATCATTCTTCCACACATCCACTTTCCAAGCAAAACCACTCCTTCCCACCTCTGCCAGCCACTTATTTCCCATCTGCTCCCTATGGCGGTGCCCTGCATCCCAAAAAATTGCTGGGGCGGGGGGGGGTTGACCCACAGCATCTCATTTTCCATCCCACCAGAGAAGGGGCGGATGGTTTTGCTCCTGAATTTCGTCTCGGCTGCCGGTGTCCTGGGGGTGGAAGCCGGCTGCTCCCGGCACTGGGCGTGTGCCCGGATCCGGCCGTGGCTCCCAGGGAGCCGCACCTCGCCTTGGCTGCGGCTCCCAACGCCCTCGGGGGGCCCCAGCTCCCGGTTGGGGCCTGTAGCTGTTCCTGGCGTGCGGAGAGCACAGGGACAAGCTCCCACCTCTCCTCACGTGGCTCCGGGTTGAGCAAGTGGGGACAGGCTTGGCTGGCGGGGCTCTCCATTTATCCCAGCCCCATGGGCTCCTTGGGGATGGGGCGCATGGAGAAACCCCTTTTCCTGGGGAAATCGGACTCTGGGAGCTGCTGGGAGCTCCTGGAGGGGGGTTTGCCTCCACCAGCCCTGCATGGGATGACAGCAAGGAGGGAAAAGGCTTATGGGGTGGTGCAGTCGATCCCATCATTGCTCGGAGCATGGGAATAAGGAGAAGGATGGGTGCGAGCAGCCAAAGTCCTGGAGAAAGGGTCCAATAAGGTAGGAATGTGACAGCCCAAATCAGGCCGGTGGCAATACCCAGAGCTGATTTTCTGGGGGACTGGGACAGCTGAGCCTCCTCCCCAAGGCAGTTTCACTGTTCTCAGCTGCCTTTCAGGCCTGGGGCACCCCAGGGATTGCAGGGAGAGATGGAGAAGGGAAAAGCAGGACTTCTCCAGCACCATTCCTGCTCCTGGCCTGGTCCCACAAGAGTCAACGCTGCTGGGCAGAGAGGCCTGGCATGTCCCTCCCTCCAGCTCCAAAATCCTCTTGGAAGAGTCACCTTCAGGCTGAGCCACCCCAGCCAGGGAGTCACCACCACTGTAGGGCCAGCAGGACACCCACAGGTATCCATTCCTCTCTCCCTAGAAGGGAAAGGCCAAGAGTTTGGATGCCTGTGAGACGGATAGAGGAAGAAGCAGGATGAAGAACCGAACCCAGGGAACACAAGTCGGGGATGAAGGAGCACGGGACAGGATCAGGTTGGTGCCTCCCCAAATACTCACACAGCTTCCACCTTCTGGGACCATGGGCTCCGTGGGCCAGAAACAAATCATTTTTGGGACACAAGCCATCCTGAGGGACAGGATTGGGTTGGATTGGTTGGGTGATCTCTGGAGACCCCTCCCAGCCACCACATGGAGGTGACACTAGGAGATGTGCTCCTCCACTTTTTGGGGCCAAGCAGGAGGACCCAGCCTGGGAGGACACTGCTCTGGGAGGTGTTTACCCTGCCTTGGATCTCCAGAGGTTCCTCCCAACCCTAACAACTCTGGGATTCTCTGTGCATGGCTTAACCCCAAGGACAGCAGGCACACAGCCTGGTTCAACATCTGGCAAGAGCAGGCTGTGATGTTTTTCCACGGAAAACAACATGGATTAATCTTTACTCTTTCCTGGCCAGGCCTGAAGACCATCACTCAACACCACCTTCATGTGGCTCCCCAGCTCTGACCCCCACCTTTCTGAGGCCTCATTGCCTCGATCTGAGGACCCTTTTCAAGGGTCCCCACACTGTGGAGCACTTTAAAAGGTGAATCAGCCCAAACTGTGAAAGAAAAGAGAGCCTTAAATGTGGCTGAAACCCACGCTCCAGGCACTGGCACTCACTCCATAAACTGTCGACATTGTCGGTGCTCACCATGACACCAAAGGCAAAGCAGAATTAAAAAGGAAACAGAATTAAAAAGATTATATCTGAGAGATGGCAAAAGCAGGATCGAAGCCACCACAGTCACCTGAACCTTGAGACACTCCATGAAAAGTGAGGGTAGGCACTCCTCATGCCCCGAGTCGGTTTGTTAGAAAGCAATCCACAATTTGTAAAGATAACCACAGATCTTTGTTTTATTTATAAAAAAATGGAAGTAGAAAAATTTGGCTGAAAATACCAACAACAACAATGACAACAAAAATATAAAAAAATAGCACTTGCACGGGAAATGTTTCTGTTTTGAAAACTGTTGTCAATAGCGACAGCAATTTAAATCATTGAACAATCATCGTATAAAAACATATTTATTTAAATTAAATATTTTATGCAAACTCGTATCTACACTCATTCAAAATGCATAGAGTCACACAAAAGAGATGGAATGTATTAGCTTAAAAACCGGTGAAGTTTTGGGTTTGTCTTTTTTTAAGTATTCTTTGCAATTATTATTAGGATACTTTGGGGACCGAAACCAGGAAATCATAACCACATTACTAACTAATCATTACCAAGTGCCATACAATAAACACTAAGATTAATCATGTCATATAACTGATTTAAAATAAAGCTTCATCTTTATGGAAAGGAAGAGAACTCGAGCAATACAAAATCCGAGGGGGGGGGAATAATGGAAGGAATAAATCAATGTACAGCTTTATTACAAGCAGTAAAACGCCAGAGTTAGGAGAGGCATTGGGCACTGTGGCTCCAAACATGGAGCCTTCCCCTTCAAAGGTTGTTTGATTAAAAAAGTGTCTGCTACATCATCACCTCTTGGCCAAAATGTTCATCCCAGAACCTGTTCCCAAGAGTGGATGCCGGCTGGATCCTGCCTTCCCAAGCCCTGATCACACCCCACTCCAGAACCGGCTCAGCACCCTCGGGGCTGGCTGCCCCTCTCCTGCCTGGTGTCCCATCCCCTGTGGGCTTTCCCAAGGGATGAAGCCCCCAATTCATGCTCTGGGGTAGGGAATGGGGGTTTAATCCCCATTGGAGTGGTTGGGCAGGTCAGGGTAGATGCAGCAACGGCGCCACCAGAACCCAAAACAAGCTCGTGGACCTTCATCAAAATCTTCCTTTCTCCCATCCCTGCCTTTCCCCCTTCCAGGGGGAATTCAGACCTGATGTTTGCAGGGTGCTGCCGCACTCCTGACTCCAAAGCAGAGCTGGGGATGCCCCAAAATGAGGGGCAGCCTTCCTGCACTCCCAGGAGCATCCCTGCTTTGGAAGAGGGACTTGGCCAAAGGGCTTTGGTTTCGGGAAGTGCCCCCTGGCCCCAGTCGGAGCAGAGCACTCCAGGCTTTGCACGGTGGTGACCCAACAACCCAAATGCTTTACCTACAACACCGAGGAGACTCCAGGGCTCTGCGGTTCGGACTCGGTCACCCTGAGGGGCCGTGGGCGATGTCCCCAGGGAGCAACGCCACGGAACAGTGTCGGGTCCTTCCTCGGCCGGTCCAGGCGGCCCCGGCTGGGCTCCTAAGAGACGCTGTAGTTATTGTAGTAGGTGGCCGTGGCATCGGCCAGGACGGAGATGAGGCTGTTCTCGGAGCTGTGGGAGCTGCCGGACGCCGGGACGTGCCCGTTGGCCAAGGCCCCGCCGTGGTGGTCGCCGTGGCCGGGGTTGTTGAGATACTGGTCAAACTCATTGCGGTCCATCTCCCCCAGCAGCTCTGCTTGGCTCAGCTGGTCTAACGTGTCGAAGCCGTGGTGGTCGGGCGGCGGGGAGAGCTGGCCCAGGTGGGCATGGAGGCTGGGAGGGGGCAGGGAGGGGAAGGTGGGTGTGTAGTAGCTGGGAGGAGGAGGAGGAGGAAGGGGAGGACAGCTGGAGGCCGGGGGGATCATGCAGGTGGCCGGCTGCGGCATGGGGCTGAGCGAGTGGTGGCCACACGGGAGGGAGCCGCCCGCGTACTCCGGGGAGAAGGTGGCACCGGCGAGGTGTGAGCGGTGATGATCCTCGGGGCAGGGCGAGGAGAAGAAGCTCTGCTCGGGGTCTATGGCGTCCAGGGGGGACATCTCAGGTGGGGTGGGCAGCCCGTAGGGATAGGTGTCCACGCTGGCGCTGCTGCCGCTGCCCGGAGCCTCCCGGTACCCCCGCACAGCCGGCAGCCCCGGGCGGGGAGGGTACTCACCAGGGCCCTCTTTGTCCCCCCCCGCCCGGCTGCAGGTCCGCTTTTCCGGCACAGAGTTCTGGTCTCGTGTCAGGCTGCCCAGCAGAAAGCCGGGATCCACCCGCTTCCCGATGCGCTTGACCTGCTTCTTCCGCCGGGGCCGGTACTTGTAGTTGGGATAATCTTGCATGTGCTTCACCCGCAGCCGCTCGGCCTCCTCCACGTAGGGACGCTTCTGCGACAGGCTCAGCGCCTTCCAGGACTTCCCTGAAATGGAGGACAAGCTCCCTTAGCACCCGCAGCCTCCTGAAGGATCCCAATATCCCAGCTGGCATCAGAGGATCCATCCTAAAAAGCCCGCGGGAGGACGAGGCAGCAGTGGGTAGGAGAAGAAGGGGGGAACTGAAGCCCCTGTAGGTTCTCCAATTCCCACACAGGGTGAGCTCAGGGTTAATAAATAAATCCAGGCAGATGAACTCTCCCAGTCCCATGGGCTGGGACAGAGGCTGGCTGTGGAGCAGGGACAGCCAAGGTCATGCCTGGCTGAGCACGGGGTCAGGACGTGGTGTCCTTTAGGGCGCCCCAGCCTGTGCCCTGCCAGGACTTGCATCAGGGCACAAGGAGACCTGGGCACTGTGACAGCTGCTCTGAGCAACCTGGGGTACTGGAAGGTGTCCCTGCCCAGGGCAGGGGGATGGATTAGATGGTCTTTAATGTCCCTTCCAACCCAAAACATTCCACGGTTCT
Organism: Pardalotus punctatus; assembly: GCA_013400915.1. Classification (NCBI taxonomy): domain Eukaryota; kingdom Metazoa; phylum Chordata; class Aves; order Passeriformes; family Pardalotidae; genus Pardalotus; species Pardalotus punctatus. The sequence continues at coordinate 1,946 of VZTX01031137.1, read as the reverse complement.
GTTAATCTATGACCTTGCTCCTTGTTTGAGATAAAATGTTCCCAACACACAGGACAGGGAAACAGCATCAGGCAGGGGGGATTTATCCCACAGTGAGGCTGTCCCAGGCTGCTCCTCAGGGTAAGGGGGAGAAATGAGGATACAGATCAAAGTCTTTGATGCCTTCCCATGGCCTGAGACAGCAGAAATAGCCCTAATAAGCTGAGATGCTGCATGGCAAAGCAGCGAGGACAAAAACCAAACCACCAAAGAAAACACCGCAGAACTGTCCAGGGAAACACAAACTTTGGGTAAGAGGTTGGGCAGCAAAGCTGTGTTGCAATTTGGGAAGCTCTTTCTCAGGCTGTCTGGGCTCATAATATTGGTTTGTCCTCTTGGTTTCACATCAAAAATGGGGATCAGGAGAAAGGGAGAAACAGTGGCTAGGGCACAAATGTGTGCTCAAAATGGGCTGTGATCCCCCAAAAGTAACAGCAGAAATACACACGCATGCACACCCTAGCCATGCAATACTGGGACAAAGTGGGACAGCAAGGACAGGCCAGGGAAATTTGGGGGTCCCTCTTCACACAGCCAGGCGGGACCCTTAGGGTTTGCAGCAGAGGGGTGGCAGGGTGCCTGTCCCCGGGATGCAGGACACCATCAGGCTTTGCATCCTGAGGGGTGGCTGCACACCTGGAGTGTGCACAGTTCTGGGGTGAGCACCCCGTGGGTGACAGGGTGGGTGCACGGGTTCTGCTCCCGGGGTGCAGAACTCCACTGGCTTTGCTTCCCCAGCACGGCCAGGCGGGTGCAAGGGTGCCCTTCTGCTGCGTGCCAGACCGGGTCCCCATCTGGGCAGTGTTGGCTCCCCCAGGGATGGCCTGTGGTGTCTGGCTTCCCAGTCCGGGGCACAGGGTCTGGATGGGAATTGCACTTCGGGGATGACTGGGTGGGTGCATGGTGCCCACCCCGAGGCACTGGATTTGGATGAGATTTGCACCCCATGGGACACCTTCGTGAGTGCGTGGGTGTCTGCCGTGCGGTCACGGGATTTGGACAGGCTTTGCACCCCAGGAATGGCCGGAGGGTGCCTGGATCCCCACCCCAAGGCTCTGAATCCGAACAGTGTTTTCCCTCCGGGGATCGCAGGTGGGTGCCTGGGTGCCCACCCCGGAGCGCTGGATCCGAGCAGGATTTGCATCCCATGGGATGCCGGGGTGGGTGCGTGGGTGCCACCCCCGGGGCACCGGATCCGGGCAGGATTTGCACTCCCGGCAATGCCCTGGTGGACTCACGGGTTCCGAATCCGAACGAGGTTTGCACCGCCGGGGATCTCCGGTGGGTGCCACAGAGCACTGAATCCCGACAGGATTTACACCTGGCTGGCTGGGTGGGTGCCCGGGTGCTCACCCCGGGGCACCGGATCCGGGCGGGGTTTGCACCCCAGGGATGCCCGGGTGGCTCCCCCCGCGCCTCGCCCCCAGCCCCGCGCCCGCCGCGCTCCTCACCGAGCATCTTGCTGAGCTCCGCGTTGTGCAGGTCGGGGTTCTGCACCGCCAGCCGCTTCCTCTCGTCCTTCGCCCACACCATGAATGCGTTCATGGGCCGGCGGATGCGACTCTCGGAGCCCTTCTCGCCCTGCGAGGCTCGGGGGGGTGGCCCTGGGGACAGCCCCTCGCCCGCGTCCCCCTCCAGCCGCTCCGGCCAGGGGAATGTGCTGAGCAGCGCAGCCATGGCCCCCCCGGCCCGCCGCGCTGCCCTCGGGGTCCCCGCGCAGTCCCAGCCTCCTGCCCGGCCTCTCCCGTATTTATGAGCTCCTTGGAAAAAGCCTCCTCCAATGACACCGAAGGGACTCGCTGCTCCTCCTTGTTTGCAAACTCCTCAGCCCCGGCCGGGATGGTGCTGCGAGAAAACTTCTCCCCACCCTCAGCCAGGCACCCCCCGGGCAAGCAGCACCCCCAACC
>VZTX01031135.1:29159-176624 GCA_013400915.1 Pardalotus punctatus | reverse complement strand
TTTATTTTTTTTTTTAAATTCAATAGTAAGAATATGGGTGAAGGTCGTAGACGGAAAGCCACGCGAGGAGAGGCTGAAGTCGCTCGGTTTGTTCAGCCTGGAGAAAGGGAGACTGAGGTCAGAGCTCCCAGCAGTTCTGCAGCTTCCTCACGAGGGGTAGAGGAGGGGCAGGCACTGAGCTCTGCTCTCTGTGACAGGGACAGGACCCAGGGAACGGCTGGAGCTGAGTCAGGGAGGGTTAGGGTGGATATCAGGAAAAGGTTCTTCCCCCAGAGGGTGCTGGGCACTGAACAGGCTGCCCAGGGAATGGGCACAGCCCGAGGCTGCCAGAGCTCCAGGAGTGTTTGTACACCGCTCTCAGGGATGCACAGGGTGGGATTGTTGGGGCGTCTGTGCAGGGTCAGGAGCTGGGCTGGATGATCCTTGTGGGTCCCTTTGAATTCCAGACGTTCTGTGATTCTGTAATAACCGTGCCCCCCTCAGGTTTGGACATTGTGCTTGGTTGCTTTGCCTCTGGACTGCACCTGACCCACCAGCCCAGGTGTCTGGACTATCTTAAGATTCAGATGTCCTTTTCATTTTTTTAGGCTTCCTTCATTACCCTAGTCTCTTGTTTACCCATTCTTTAACTTCACATGTGTGACACTTTTGTGTTTCTTCCCAACAGGCAGCTGGGGGTTTAAGGAAAAGTGTTGAGTTGTCCTAGGCTTTACAGGATTACAGGATAGCAGGCGAGATTACATCCAGGGTCATCAAATAAATATAAATTAATGAAACACATGAATTCAGACGAAATTGAGCAGGACGTGGGTGGAAAATCTCTGTAGGGCTGCATTAAAAAGCTGAATCCACAGCTACAATTCCTGGGCATTTTGTCTCTTGTAGGTACACAGGTAAATATCCTGAGGAGCCTGTCTGGCTATGCTCAGCTATGGATTGAAAGGGGACAGCATATCAGTCCTCAGTAAAGGAAATTGTGTTCCTGACTGCCAGTTTGACTGTAGTGACAGGGGCACGCAGTCTGTAGGGAGATTTCCCCTACATGGGAGAGTGGACCAGAGCCTGGCACAAAAAGGCATAAATGAAGGGAAAGAAGAAAAGGGGAGGACAACTAGATACAAAGTAATATGTGTTTGGGATGTATAGGAGTAGCAAGAAAATGGGAAACACTGACACAGCTGATTATTGTGATCATGAAAAAAAAAAAAAAAAGGGGGGGGCAAGTTCAAAAGGTGTTTGGGGTTTTGGGGGATTTTCATTCCATGGCAAAACAAATAGTAGGTTACTTCATTCTCCACTGCTCCAGTTTCATTAATTGCATCAAAGATGCCTGGATGTGCTTAAAGGGATACAGGGTTTATGTGAGGGTGCACTTTGTCGTGGTGGTCTTTGCACACCAAAAATGTGAAGTGTGCAAAGAATTATTCTAGACAGGTGGCTGAGGAAGACATTACCTGTATTATATATTCTGCCTCCTCAAATTGATAGCCAGAGTTGTCTCTTTGCTAAGTCTGGGTTTTTTTCCCTAATCATTTCCTGAGGCTTGCAGGTGTGTATCCTCTAGGATATGCTCTGAAGATTTCAGGAAAAGAGAAAGAGAGGGCTTGGCTGAACCACCAGAGAAACCCTGCAGCCCACACCCAGGCAATCCTGACCCCTCCCTTCCCTGTGTGACCCATGTGGAGTCTCCCAGGCAGGAAAACTCTCCTGGCACACTGAGAGCTCTCCCCAGCCAGCCACAGAATCATCCTTGTGCTTGCTGCTGCCTTCTGATTCAATCACTCCTTTCATTCGTTTGTGGGGGTGCCTTCTTTCAGCAGAGTGGATCAGCTCCTGCAGCTGAGATTCCCATTCCACATCACTGCATTTACAGTCAACGGCCAGGAAAGGCATGCTTCGAATTCCCACAAGCTGAGAGACTGGGAAGCTGACTCTGGATCATGTCTCTCTTAGGCTGGGGTCAGACCTCTGGGACATCACATAAATAGCCAGTGCTTATTCCTACTGCATTTTCTAAGTTCCTAGCAGCTGGCAGTGGGTTGGAGTTGGTCATCCTGACTGGAAAACTCCTCTTCCATCCAGAAAAGGGCAGCTCGTTGTCTGAAGTGGGCTTAACCTTTCTCCTGTCTCCTGTCTCAGCCCACCAAACTCTGGGCTGCAGCAGCTGAGTGCCTGCTATGCCCCCTTCCCTTCAAGGACGTGCCTCCTTGGGGTGTATACATATATATATATATATCTATCCCTGGATATATATCCCTGGTATGTCCTTTCCCTATAAAGAGGCCCAGCAGCAGCAAGAGCAGGGCCCTGCACCCTGAAGTGCTCCTGCTTCCTGCAGTGCCTTGTGCTATCGTCAGGCTGAGGGGCAGTTGGGACATTAACCTCCCACTCCCACATCCTCCTCGTAAACATCCCGTCCCGCTCAAGTCCTGTGCTGTCACATCCTCTCTGCTCTGCAGCAGACACTATTCTGGGTTTACTTCTATATGCAGAGCACACAGCTGGGCATGCCAAAATCCAGGCAGGCAGCAGGACAGAACCTGGCAGTAACTTGGCTCAGCTGCTGACATATCAGAAGTACTGCAGAGGAACGGAGCTGTTTTCTCCTTAAAACTAAAATCATCTGCTTGAGCCCTCCTTGGAAAGCCAGTTCACTTCCCCTAGGCACGTGTAGCAGCTCTATCTTACTCCAAGCAGCTGCAAACCTGTGTCTATGGCATGAAAACCTTGGAAACAATGGAAAGGCACAGAACAGAGAGCTCTGAAGCTGAAGCACAGTAAGTTTACACAAGCAGCAAGTAGAACACCCATCCCCGGTGAGTCAGTCCTGGCCGTTTCCTTCATTTCCTCCAAGGCTTGCTGTGAACATCCAGCGGTAACAGCCCTTCTGAAATCCAGTCATCTCCTTTCCTGCCCCTTGTTTACAGCTTTTCCTCAGCAGAGAGAAGAGTCCCAGCCTCCAGCACTGCATTTTCACTGCAGCAGACTGAGAGAAGTGCAGATTCTCCCCTGGCCTCAGCTCAGCTTTGGTACTGCAGTGCTCTTGTGTGTGGGTGCCAGCGCCTTCTTGAGCTACAGCAGTTGCTGAGGTAAAAGAGGAAAAAGTGTCACCGTTGCACAATTCACTCATATTTTTTTTAATCGAGAATGCAGCTGTGTGATTGACAGACATTCTGTATTCCTACAGCCATGGTTTTGGATTCTCTCTGGTAGGGCAGACAGGGTGCAGTGAGGTATTATATTGTTTTAAGTGTGCAAACCATCACTCAGAGATGTGGGTTGGAGCTTCCCTGCTTCAGATTAAGGTGGATCTCATGCTCTGATTTCCCTGCATGACAGCAGCTAGGGAGGAGGAGTATTTTTAGCTTTTGTTTCTTGGTTTGTTTACAGGAAGTTCTTAATTTGTGGGAGTGAGCTTGGGCCCATTTTAGTCTGAGAATCTGCTTCAGTGCCAGTTGTGGATGCAGTTATAAGGGTGAACTGCTGCTGTCTGGCAGAGCCATCATTTATCCCAGGTGTTCAAGAAACTATGGATTCCACATAGACAAATACTGATTTCTGGGATCTTTCCTGAAATTTGTTCAAGGAGATGTCCAGGTGGCTGTGACAGAAGGGTTTAGGAAAATACAGAACTGGAAAATTCCTTCAGGTGATATGCTAGAAGTGCTTTTCTATGTGAAATTACTTATAATTTCCTGACACAACCTGAGTTATTAACAATAGCTCTGAGACAAAACCCATATTGTCAAAGAACGTGAACATCCCAAGAGAAGCACAGCCCAAAATGGGCTTCCCCCATTTCCCTCTCAAGTGCCTTCTCCTGGGAATCCCAAATAGCGTTCAGCCGACAAGTGACCTGGATAAAATGCTGTGTTTTCTCTTATGGAATAAAACCAGGAGCAAAATAATCGACTTAAATTATATATCTTTATAATCCTTATTCAACCTCATCCACTTTTTTTCCCCATACAAAAAGCAGTAAGGACTCTTTGTATAAATGGATACCTGCAAATGAGCCGTGGAGGGATAGTTTTATGTCCTGGATTATGTACCGGTTACAGTGAAGGTCTGCTGGATGGATTAAGTATGAATGGCCCATTTAATGTGTTGTACAAATTTCTTCCAAAGTAATTGTGGTGGTCTGGCCTGATGAGCAAATTGGGCCATTGTCCTACACAGCCAAATTCCCTTTTTTTACAGGGTCTGCCAGGAAAATTGAAACAAATGGACAAGGCTACAGACCGTCTTGAGACAAAAGCTGCTGTTAGAGGCAAGAGGGTAAGGGGTGGTCTGGAGAGTCCCTGCCTGTCAGCCATGAAATGTGGTAAAAGAATATTTTTATTTGCACACATCCCGTGGCCTGACATTGCCCAACAGGTCACTCGCTGATGAGCTCCTGCCTGTTCTGGAAGGGAAGAGGTGGTTCTGAGCTTGTGGATGTGGACCTGGGGGAGGCTGGTGGGCTTTCCCAGCTCAATTTACAGCTGCAATCCAGCCTGGTGTCAAGGAAAATGACTGCTCATGCCACAGCTCCAGAATGGTGCAGGCTTCACTCGTGTAAATGCTGAATTCGTTGTCCTTCCCTGATTTTGATGGAATTGAGGGTAGGAATGGCCATTTTCAAATAGCAAAAGCAGGAAAAAGCACCTCTGATGTTACTTTAGTTTTGCTGAGGGTATAAATAACGTCAGCTGAGGAGAAGGCAAGACAAACTACTGCTCGTACCATAAGGTACAAACCGAAGAAAGGAGAAGAAAAAAAACTCCACAATCTATCTTCTGCCTAGGATTTCATGTGAATAACTGCAGCAAAACATGACTCAAAACTTCACATCTATTTCTTTATATACTGTTTTTCAAAAGACAGAAGGAAATAGATTAAAAATTAATCCAATTCAATTAAAATGCTTTTATTTGGGATTAATAAAATAGGGATTTCTTGCACAAGCAAGAAGCTCCTTTGAATAAATATTGGGGGGAAAAGGAGCTGTGCTAAAGGGGTTATATTTTCTGAAGCAGTTACCCAACCTTTAATGATACATACTATGGTTAAAGCAACCAGTTTCCTCCTCACCAGTTGCATTTGGGAACTTGGTGATGGAATTTTCAGTGGCCTAGTAGTAAGGTCTTACATTTTCTGGAAGATTTCCCTCAGCCAAAATTGCAAAAATTACATTTTATATACTTAATGCAGTATAACATCACAGTCTTTGCTTCCTATAGCTTTTTAAGCCCTATTCCCACCTGATTAATATATGGAGATTTACATGGCAGTGTCCATGCAAGTAAATAACACGAGCTTGAGTTAAAAGGGATTTTTTTTCCAAAATATATAGTGCAGGAAAAGGATGGTTTTTGACCAAAAAGATTAATGAGGGCATTCTTTGGTACTTTTACACTGAATGTCAGCAGAGATGTCTTTTACTGAATAAAACTTGCAGTAATTTCTGGCCTGGAGTCCACACATATCAGGAGGTCCATGGGCTACCTGAGGAGGATCCACAAAAGATACCCAGGGAATAAAAGGCAGTATCTGTAAACAAGGATCTAAAAAATAAAAGCAGGTTGGAGAACCCCAGTGTTTCATATTATTAAGATGCCTCCAAAAGAACAGAAAGACATTATGGAGAAAAAAATGTGTACTGGGGGAACGAGTAGTCAGACAAAGAGTAAGATAGGAAAGCTTTTAATGGGCTTTGCCTCTAGTCTATCATCCAAAGTTTTAATTTTTGACAATGCAGGATCACAACATTGGTCTTGCTATCCAGAAATACCACCAAAAAATTTTGGAAAATCTGAATGAGAACCGGTTATGCAAACATTTCCAAAGAGCTGGTTTTTTACAGCACTTGATTTAGGCAATTCCAAGCTCAGGTACAATTTTAAGGCAATCTTTGGGCTCATTCTTTTTCTGCCCTGAGATGCTCCATGCCATGGAGACCCCAAGTTGCTTGTTCCTGGCAGGTTCCTCTCCCAGACTGAAATCCCCAGGTGCAGCTCCCAGGGAGCCTTTAGGAGGCAGCTCTTGGTTTCCCGTGGCACTTTCCATTTCTGTGTTTTGTGATTCTGAACATTGCAAAAAGCTGGAGTTTCCCCCAAATCCTTCTGTGATCCTTCTGTTGCAGCTAAATCCTTGTGCAAATCTGAATCCTTGTGCAAACCAGAGCCCTCATGCTGCAGTAAATTGTTTCCCAGCTCACACCATCTTTCATATCCATGTGCAAGTAATTGCTGGAGTTTCAGCCTTGCCCTTTACCTGCACCTCACACACTGATGTTTCCCCTCCTTCCTTAGGAGTTAGAAAAAGTCTGAAGAGAGAGGATCCAGGATAGTGATAATTTTCTCCTTTTCCCCTTTGAGAAGTCCAGGAAAACGTTACTGGGACTCTTAAAACACTTCCACCCCATTTGCTAAAGCACCAGCTTCATCAGAGTCTTCCTCTGTACTTTTCTCATCTATATGGGCATTGATGGCAATAACTTAAATTGTGGGGGAAGGGAGGTGGCATTCAAAGGCCTCTGTGGAAAGGATCCTGACAAAAAACCAACCAATTCACTGCCAGAACATTTACAACACTTCATTCTGCCTTTCTGATTTTTTCAGATTCAGGTAGGCCGCTTACCCTGTGGTCATTTCTTCAGGCTTTCTGCTCCAACTGTGAACTCTAGAAATAAATTACTGTAAGGGCAAGGTGGAATATGGACAGTCACACCACTGCACGTACTCTTATTCTAGTCCAGAGCTGCTGAAATAGTTGGGACCTCTACAAAATTGAGCATGGAGAGCAAAAATGAAACCAGCATGGTGCTTTCGAGGGGCTTGACAAATACTCCTCTGGTTCCAGCTGAAAGGGAGGATGTGGCTGTGCAGGAGCTGCATGTGTGCAGGTTTTTCCACCTGAGTGTGTACAGCCAGGTGGGAGGATGACACTCAGCAGCTTTTCCCTCTGCTCAAAACAGCTGCCTCTGCCCCAACCCCATCCTGCCCATCCCTGCCCACTGGGAAACCACTGTGCCAGGAAGTTGCTTCTTCCTAGCTGAGATCCTCATGTGATAATGTCCATTTAAGTGTTGTTCCTTGTGGTGTAGGTCAGTAGTAATGACTCAACCAGCCCTTCACTTTCCTTGCTCTTCTTGGCCAGACACAAAATCCAGCCCACAAATTAATCTGTCCCATTCACCAAGAAAGAGGATTCCCTGTTCATTAAAAAATTGCATGAAGTCCTTAGTTTGTACTGAGGTCCTCTTGAATAGCTGTGAACTCGAGCACTTAAAAGTTCAGAAATCCCAAATTCTCCCTGCATTCCAGATGTTGTGTTTGGCATTCTGTTTTTGTTCTCTTGGTGGATGGAACTGCACACAGTAATGTAACTTTTAACAAGACAAACGTAATAATTTTTCATCAGCTTAGTTTTCGCAGAGGAGGGTGAACAAAGCTGAAATTTGTCTTTGCGTGAGTCCTGGAGGTGGAGATCTCCAAGCCTGGCTGTGTGATAGTGCAGTGCCCCCTCACGGGGAGCTGTTCCTGCTGCTGTTTCCTGGCTGCATCCAGGGGAGAGAACATGAGCACAAACATCGTTCTGTTCCCTGTCACTGCTCCTGTGTGTTGGTTGTTGTCACACCAGCAGGTTTAGAGAGCAGCTTCCTTTTTCCTCCCTCAAGTAGTTTGTGTCGAGGCTCACTGTTAAGGTTTATTGGAAGAGTGTTAAAGAAAGATCCATCATTTTATTGTAGTTTCAGCTTTTTTAAAACTAAAATCCCTGTGATTTTAGCCACCCATGGTGGCTTTCCTGGAGGCTCTAAACTTCAGTCTTGTAATTAGATAACAAATCTCATAATAGAAAAATGAGCACTTGTTCCTGAATCACTTCCACAGTGCTAGCCTGTTTTATACTGAGAGAAGATTCCCTGTGCCCCCACTCCCCTCAGTTCTGGAAAAGGCAACCCTTCCCATCGGATGGATTGTAAAGATGGATGTGAGCTTGCAGAGAAATACAACCATGCCCACAGGGTGGGGAAGCGTTGTTTGTTTGAAGCTCTGGTGCTGTTGTTGGAAGGGCAGACTGAAGCAGGATTGTTTCCTATGAGTGAAGGCACATTTCTCATGAATTGAGCTTTTGTCCTTAACACACAAAAAGGGCCTTTTTTGTGATTCACACTGTGTGATATTTTTAGTTTACTTTGCATTTAGTTACGAATGGCACAAGAATAATACTGCAAATAAAACATAAAAGCAGAATGACCCTATAAAAAGAGTGGGGTTTCTGCCTCAGAAAAAAGCTTGCTGTGGTACTTTGGAGGCTCAGAGTGTAGTGGCTGTAGCAGGGGCCACATCCTTGTCCTGTGGTCAACGTGCATTTGTCACAGACTCTTCTGCCTCTCCTGAAATTTTCACACCTCCTGGGACACGTGAGTTGTGGTCCCTAAGGAATCGGAGAGAATAAAGGAACAAACACCAAAAGGATGTTTAAAAGTTACTTTGTCACAACTGTAAGTCGAAGTGCTGGAGTGCCTTCCTGGCAGGACTCAAAAATTCCATTCAGGAATTTTCAGGTTTCTTGCTGAGGTGCTTTCATTGATGCTGAGTAAGGAAGGGGTGAATCCTGGCTTCAGCTTTTCTCACAAGGAGCAAACAGATCAGGCTTTTCTCTGCTGTCAACCAGCTGATCCTGAACCAGGTCAGAATTCCCATCAAAACCCTTTCCACATGTATGCCATAAGGGAATAAGGCTAGATTGTTGCAGCTTAGATACCCATTCAACAACTCAAAAAACCCCTAACTCTTTGTCCTTTAGGTGCTCCATTAAATAAAATGTCCTGGTGGCCTTAGTTACTCCTGATGGACTGGGAAGGTTTGAATGCCTCTCTGATTTGGGAATACTCTCTGCAGTGGATCCCAAAAGAGACACATGGTCTGGATTTTTTTCCAGTGTGTGAGGTATCTCATGGCCCTATATCATCAGATGGTGGAGGGATGACTCCATAATCTTGCTCTGGGACTGGCCCAGCCCACAAAGATTTCAACAGGAATAAAACTGCTCCAAAAATTATAAAGTGGCTGCTGCTTTTCCCCATGGGAGCAGGACATAACAGTGGAGAAAGGTTGGTTGCAGGAAGGAGGTGCCACGTGACAGAAATAGCACCAAAAGGTCTTGCCAGCATTTACCTGCTCAACAACTGCAAGGCAGTTTCTTTGAAAGATCAAAGTTTTCTTTCCAAATAATATTTTGAATTTAAATGCCTGCATTGAAATCAGGATTTGTAAATCTGTAGTAGCTTTGTTATCCAAATGCTAAACATTTTACTCATCACCCATACATTTAATGATCCATGTGACGTGTATGGATGGTTTTTAGTTTATTTTTGAAAAGAGTAGATGGATTTTTGCTTTCCAAAGGCTGAGGGATAGCTTGGCGGTCCATCCTCTACTGAGAGAGCATGGTGATGTCTGGTTAACTTCTGGTGCAGGGGGTTTCACAACCTCCCAGATAATCTTTCCCAGTCCTGGCTCACTCAGAGAAAGTTTCTGCAACATCTCATCTTTTTCTTTTCTCCTGTCTTCTTTTCTTTCCTGGAAATTAACAGCAACCTCTCGTGTCCTGCAACTGCACTATCGTGTCCTGCCCTATTTCCAGCCTTCTCCTCCAGACTCAACAACCCCAGCTCCCTGCTTTCTTCCCAGAGGTTGTTTTGCAAACCCCTTATCACTGCGGATGTGCTCCCACACCCAGCCTGCAGCAGCCTGGCTGTTTGCTGTTTGCTGTCCCTGTCCCACGTCAGCCGTGGCTTCTCGCTGCTGCACCCCGCTCCCTGCTCCCCGTGGCTTCCCGTGGCAGGGCTGGCCACGATTCCTGCGTGGGTGTGGGGGCTCCTGCCGGGGCCAGGTGCTGGCAGCAGGTGCCAGGCCCCCAGGCCGTGCTGCAGGAACCGGCATGTGCAGCTCGCTCCTCGTGCGTCCCAGCCCTGCCAAGAAAACAGAGTCCCCACGGGACTTCGGGGCTCTGTCCTCAGTTCCCAGGTTCGGGGAAGCCACCAGCACTCTCCTCAGGGGAATCACGGAATCAAAGAATGGTTTGGGTTGGAAGGGACTGTAAAGCTCAACTCATTCCAAGGCACTCCCATGGGCAGGGACACCTTCCACTATCCCAGGTTGCTCAGAGCTCCATCCAACCTGGCCTGGAACACTTCCAAGCCTGGGGCAGCCACAGCTGCTCTGGGCACCCTGTGCCATGGCCTCACCACCCTCACAGGGAACAATTTCTTCCTAATATCCAACAAAACCTGCTCTCTGTCAGTGTGAAGCCATTCCCCCTTGTCCTGTCACTCCAGGCCCTTGTAAATTGTCTCCATCTTAAGACCCCTCTGATACTGAAATGCCACATGAGGTCTCCCTGGAGCCTTCTCTTCTCCAGGCTGAACAATCCCAGCTCCCTACACCTGTTCTCATAGAAGTCAATTAATTCCAGATTGATTTCTGGTAATCTGCTTTGGAGATTCTCTTAGGTGGAAGAGGTTCCCATCTTCTAAGGAGTGTGAGCATTTCAGGAACTCCTAGGGAGGAAGGGCTGCCAAAGAACAGGTTCAGTCCTCTCCTTCATTTCAGGAGCACCAGCTTCAAGGATCACTTGGAGTTCTGTAACCTCCTTGTATCAGCCACTTCAGTGGACAGCAGTGGAAATCCTGGTCATGCAGTGTCACAGAAACAAATCCTTCCACTCTGAAGACCCCAAACAGTATACAGAATGCTCATTGGCACATTCTGCTGTCATTTATTTCACTCTCTTCCCAATACCATCCTTATATCCTTCCCGTGTTCCCAACAGATTCAGTGACCCTAAACCACGTATTTTGTCCTGCTGCCTGGACAAGATGTTGCATAAAATGCCAAAGAGCTTGGACAAGGCAGTCTCTCCCTGCTGATCCTCCCATGGGGATGCCAGTAAGAGCTTTCTGCTGCACCTGCCCACTGATCCCTGGCTAGAGGAGCATTGATCCCTGGGTATAGGAACCTGCTCATCTGATTCCTCTACATGCTTGTATTTGATTAAAATGAGCCAGCTGGTTCCTAATGAGGGGCTAACAGTGGGATAAAAGAGTCTTATTTCCTCCAGAAACTAAAGGAAAAAGCCCTCCCTAATCCTGTCAAAAGTATACTATGAAATTCACCCCCAAATCTGAAAATATGTGTCAATAAAATCAAAGAGAGCTTCTGAGCTCTCTTTGATTTTGAAACTTCTGGGGAGAAATGGGCACTGTTAGGTGGTGATTCATCCTACCTGGTTTAGGTGTCTACCTTAGGAATACGTGAATCATGACCTAGAAATGCTGCTTCAATATTTGAAAAAGGGGCTTTTCTTGCTTTGTTTGATGACCTATTCTCAGTTAGTTATTACTTTTAATACATTTTAAAATTATTTAAATTTTTAATACAGAGTTAGTATTTGCTCTGGATGAGGATGGGCTGATAATACATCTTTCTCTGAGAACTGTGGTTTCAAAAAAACAGCAGTTTCACTCCTGTGATTTTGCAGTTTGTCTTCTGGAAGGGATGTGTGGAGTAGAAATGGTGAAATTGTAAGACCAAAGAAGACAGAAGCCTAGAGGGCAAAAAGGTGAGCAAGTCAGAATCTGAAACAACACAGTCAGGAAACACAGATGATGTGGTTTCTCTAAAAAGCTTGTTTGTTCAGTTAGAGGGAAAGGGAATTTGTGTATGCATAGATGTAGTTTTGCTAACTATATATAAAAAAAGCAGATTAATTTATTGCACACACTATCCAATATCATCATATTAGATATTATACAATACCAGGATATACTGTTATAGATTTTATATGTTGTAGACTCCAAATCTATGTGCAGAGCAGCTTGACAGAAAAGGGCCTGTGTATGGAAAGTGGAAAGTGGTGGAATAAATAACTTTTTCTTACATCCAGTGATCCAGCTGTTTTAAGTTGCTGAGACAACTCTAACCCTTCAGTACAGCTAAGAAACACTTGAAGATGGCTCCTCACTTCAGGGATGGTCCCCTGATGCCCCTAATGTAAAGATTAACTCAGTGGGATGTAGACCTGAGCTCTAATTCGTGTTCCTCTGGTTGTCTCCCAACCCTAGGCCAGGTTTAGAGGTTCTTCATCACAGACATTTTATTCTCTCTTTTGTGTTTGGGTTTTCCTCCCACTGAGCTTTTGTCAAGAGCAACTAATGAGCTGCATTCAGTGTCCTTTTCCATGTACAGGCTCATATGAAAGCTGTATTTAAATGTGGAAATGTGTTAATAAACTTTACTTACAAAAAGCATGATAGACTGAGGTATAAAAGTAATTTAATTGGGCAGAAGACAGAACTTCATCTACAGTAGATGAACACGGTGTTATTTAAAGTAAGCAGCATCCAAGCTATTCATGGAATGGCATTTGTCTTCAATAAATATTTTACATAATACATGCAAGTTATTCATGGAATGGCATTCATTTTTCATAGAAGTTTTATGTAATGCTGACCCCTTGGGACTCACAGAAATTAAAGATTTGATAACAACATGGTCTCTCATCTTATTTTCCATGATTTTGATCTCAGAGCTACAAAAGTGGTTGGAATGGGAGGGGTTTTTTTTTCAATTCCAGACCCCCTGAACATTTTCAGTCAACTACTGTACATGCAGGCCTCCTAATAAACCTTTGGTTTCTTTTGTGACTTCCCCAAAATGTCAGCAGCTTGTAAATTGGGAATTAGCAGTGTATGTGATGACTTCAGTTTTGGGAGATACGGGATGCTATTTTAAGGCATAACATAATTGGGGGGGGCTTTCTTTGTTGCCCCTGGACACTCAGACAGTAATCCTTGGGAAAAGTGAGTGTCAGGAGCCTGGTTATGGAGCCATGGACAGCCTTTGCTGGAAGTGCGTGTGTGGCACAGCAAACTTCAGCCAGGAGGAGCAGAAGATATTTTGCCTACTGAGTCATGGCACTAAATGCGCTTTTTACAATTATTTACAGTGAAATTCAGTGGAAGAGTGAATCAGGTCATTGGTATTTAATCTGAAGCAGGGTTGTGAAACTGCAAGTGACGATGGAGGAGGGAGTTTGCCATGATGATGTGTATCATCCAGGGAAAACATGTCCTTGTGCTTACACCTCTTCTTGTATTTCTTCTTGCTTATGTAGAAGACCTGTAGGTGTAATAACCTGAAAGACTGAAAGGCTTAAAAAACTTTCTTACATGAAATTGCTGCTTGTCATCCCTGAATGCAATTCTGAGAGAAAAAAGCAGCAGTATTTGCACAGCTTTTTGATTTCCTGGGACAACCCTAAAATAAGCAGTGGCTTTGTCCACATTTTCAGAGTGTTGCTGCAATCACAATCATCATAAAGAAAGGAGAACACGCAAATGAACATGCAAAGTAAGATGGCTTGTGGCTGGACTTGATGACCTTAAAGGTCTTTTCCAGCTAAAAGAGTCTGAGTCGTTTTGTTTGACCTCCCTGTGGCCTTGCAGTGCCTGAAGGGAGCCTGCAGGAAAGATGGAGAGAGACTCTTGACAAGGGCCTGGAGTGACAGGACAAGGGGGAATGGCTTCACACTGACAGAGAGGAGGTTTGGATTGGATATTGGGAAGGAATTCTTCCCTGTGAGGGTGGGGAGGCCCTGGCACAGGGTGCCCAGAGCAGCTGTGGCTGCCCCAGCCCTGGAATTGTTCAGGGCCAGGCTGGATGGGGCTCTGAGCAACCTGGGATAGTGAAAGGTGTCCCAGCCCATGGCAGGGGGGTGGAACGAGATGACCTGTAAGGGTTCCTTCCAGCCCGAACAATTCCATGATTCTATATATCTTTTCTGTACTTCTGCCTTTGGACAGAGCAAAGTCCTCATGCAACAACATCCCCACCATTCCTTACCCACAGCAGCAGTTGCTCAGCGACCCGAGAAGGAGCATGGCACATAACTCAGTGAGTGATTTTGATTGGCTAAATAGTTTTTTGCTTCTGAAAACTGTCTAAATTTTTAATTCTACCTTCCATCTCTAAATTGTGTCAGAATTACTAGTTGTCTTTTGGTAGTGGCCAGTATTTAGTTTGTGTCCCAGGCATGGTTTTTGGCCACTATAAATACATTTTGCACACTTCTGGGTAGCTGCTCATGGCTGGTGTCCTGACAAATTTTGATCTCTGCAGGACTTGACCTTTAAATGTACAGGCTGGCCAAAATACAACAGGTAAGGAAGCTGTGAGGAGCCCTGGCTGCGTTGCCTGCCAGCAGACTTGTTCAGGCTCCCTGCATTCAGCTTGCCTTGATTCATGCAGGAGGGTGCAGCTAAACCAGACACAGTACCATTTCCTTTCTGTGGCACAGACTTGGGAAGTTCCCTGGGCTTTGTTTGTTGCATAAGAAGTAAGACAGGGAGCTGTGGAGAAGTTTAAATAAGTGCTGCCAGGCATTTAGAGCAATCATTCATGATTGTGGTTTCCCATTTGGTACCAGTGATGATTAAACTCGGCTAAGCCTCTCCTCTGCTTCCCTCAAACATTTTCCTCCTGTCACACTGACACAGCTGTTCGTGTGTCTGTACAGTGGATTGGATCAGGAACTGATCCAGCTAAAAATAACCAAGGGTAGAGTGGGAAACTATTATTCTTCAGCCACTGAATTTTCAGTCTGCAGGCAGAGCTGCACCAGCACTGTGAGCAGAGCTCAGGAGGAAGCGACCATGAGGACACACAGAAGAGGGAATGAGGCTTTTGGAAGAAAAGGAGGTGGAACCAGAGCTCCAAGGGGCTGAGCAGAGTAGCACAAACCTGGCAGCTCCACTTCTCAGAGGTACTTAGCAAGAGCTGAGCACCGATTCCAGCTGTGTGACATCCACTTGGAAAAGATCCATAAACCGAACCTCCCCTGCAGATACTCCTCGTGGGCAAAAGAGGACACATTTCTGTTTAATGCCTTTGTTCTGCTTTTTGTTGACTCCCTGCTGCTCCCCCCAGGCTCCTGTTTGATGGCACGGATGGCATGATGGAAATACCAACTTCAAGAATTGTGGAGCTCCAGAGATCTTTGTCACCACCTGCCCCAGATTGCAATTTTCCCTCACTTGGTCCAGCCCTGCTGTTTGTGGGGCTGTGCTGAGCACTGGATCGGGGAAGCAATGCAAGTCAAAAATAACCCAGTGGGGTGGCTGGGGATGGCAAGAGCTTTAGCAATCCAGGATCACCTGCTGCCACAAATCAGCAAGGGCTGTTTGCCATTGCAGGATGGCATGGAAGCCCAGCCTCAGAGATACCTATTTAATACAAGGAATACCTTTTAGCCAGCTGAAGGAGCCTTGGGAATGAGGAGGCAGGAATCATTTTCCCATGTTCATAAGGGACACAAGAGCAAACCTCGCTGTGCCCAAATGGCAGCACACAACATCTTCACACAGGCTTTGCTTTAGCAGTTCTTCACATGATGCTTTTGGAACAAAAGATCATGGCAGTGTGTGCTGTTCAGCTGATGGATGTTCTTTATTCTGTGGACTAGGGAGAAAGACACCAGGATTTTTAAGGGTACTGCAGATATGGGGGCTGTGCTATCTCCAAGAAAGGGAATAAAAGAGCCTTCTTCACAGACAGCTTCATGGTACAGCGAAATAACAATTTGTGGATGGATTCCAGAAGAGGATGTTTTCCTCTTCTGCTCTGCTCTAGAGAAACAATGCCACTGCTGTGATGCACCAGCACTAACCTACATGATCACACCAGCAGTGACATCATTTTCACCTCCTCACAGACTTGGAGGAAGCATCTGTAATTAGTCATTCTCTCTTGTATTCCAAGCAGTGTCTGGTTTTCTTTTGGCATCTCTCTTCAGTTCATGGTTCATGCCTCCTGGGTTGAGTATTTTTAAGTACCAGTCATTTCCTTTTTCTCTCCCTCCTGCTTCTGACTTGGCACTTCATTGCTCCTCTCCCCAGGAATGCTCCTGCTGGGAGACTTCAGCACTGATGGCAAAGGGGATGAATCCAGAGACTCAGAGCCTGAGGAATTTCAGCATCTTCCCAGGTTACATTTTCAGAGAAAAGAACTCACTTTCTCTCCAGATGCATTAGTGGCTCTGGTCACAACGAGGTGGAAGATGCAGGTGAAACCCAGTCACATTGGCAGCTACATCCCAGATTAGCCAAATGAAAGTGCCTGAAGCTTAGGGCAGGATGTGGCTGCCCTGAGGCAAATCCTGAGTGCTTTCACACCAAGGCCCGTCCTCAGAACAGCCCTGACAGGTAACATCCACCCACATTGACCATGCCAGGGAACTTGGATTCAAGGGTCCAGAACAAATGCCATCATGCTTTGCCATCTTCTTTCACCTCTCTAAGAATATGAGGATTTGTGTTCATTGATTTTAATTCTTCTTTCTTTAGACACAGGAAAAATGCTCTGTTTCACCCCCCTGCTCCCTGCAGGCTTGATCCTATGTCCAAAGAATTGGGAAGATGCCTGAAATCCCTCTAACACATACTGTATGTAAACTCTGGTTTTCCTGTTTTGCTGGGTATTTGTGCCTGAAGGCATCAGGAGAAATCCAAAGGTCTTATGTTAAAGAAATCAGGCAAGAAAAGAAAGCAGGTGACCAGCAAAGAGGCACTTTGTTAAGCACAACAGCCAGGTGCAGAGCTGTGGGAGGAAACTTCCCAGTTCCTGTACTGGAAAAGATCTGTAAGGCTGGGAAGAGCAGCCTGGCAGCAGAGCAACCGCAAGAGCTCTGGAAAGCACAGAAAAAAAGAAGTCCAGATATGAGGGATAAATTACTTGGGGGGGTCTGAGAGTGGTGACCCTTCTCCCATGCAGTGTTATCACCTCCAAATCACATTTCCCCAGCAGCTTCAGGAAATCAACCTTCCCCCCCCAGTCTTCCTACCCAGCTGTTCATCCCATTTCAGTCTCTTCCGCTCTCCCTTCCCCACACGTGGGGGCCTGGTTCAACCATTCACCTCTGCAATGGCAAAATGCTTTGGGACAACTTGAATTTGGCTGTGTGGCCTCTTCTGGCCTCCCTTTGCTCAATCTCAGGAAATTTCCTGCATTTCCTTTTTTTTTTTTTTTCCCAAAGATGGAGGCTCCTGTGTGTCTGGCTATTCAGACCAGTGTTGTTGAGGTAAAGAAGAAACAGAGCCTGAAAGAAAAGTCTCCTGTGCATGTGGGGACACTTTAGTTTGATGTATCTCAAAAACTGTTTTAGACTTTATGCATAAAATACTTTAAAAAAATTTCTAAACACACAAAACACACCTCTTGTCCAAGATCAAAATAAATCTGTTTTCCCAGGTGCAAAGAAGCAGAGTGTAAAAAGCTGTATTTCAGTCACCACTATTACATTTATTTTTTTTTTCCCAGCAGGGGACTGGAAAACTGGATCCCATGTAACCCAAATGGCACTGGGAAAACAACTCGTCAGAATCATGTTCTTCTACCAGCAGGGTGGTTTTTCACAGCAGAGTAAAAAAGACAAACCACTTTCTCTAATAAAGGAATGGTGAGCACTGAGTGCCCTCCTCTGGCTTTTCAGATTCCTGCAGAAATGTGAGAAAATTAAGACCAGTTCTAAGAATGTCTCTCAACTCTGATTCTTGGGCCAAGAAACTGATGAGAAACTCACTCTGGGGAGACAGAAAGAAAGGGAAGGGAGGGAAAGAAGGGATAAAATGAAGGGAAGGGAGAGAGGGAGAGAGTCAGGATAACAACACCAGGGTGACAGATTTTATTTCAGAGACATCATTCATCCATTTGTCCATCTTAGGTATTTCTAAAGTGCCACAGTCCCACTGCAGGATCTGAGCCCCGTTAGCACCACAGAAATTCACAGTATTCTACATCCCTCAGCTGGCAGGAGCATTTGGGCACCAGCTGGTCACCACAGATCTGGGATGGACTGTGCTAGGGATGCTCTGCTGGAATTAGAGTAGCTAATTCCCTTTTTCCAGTAGCCTCCCACCATGACCCTGAGGGAAGAGCTGGCTGCTGCCAGTGAACCTTCTGGTTCTTGCCTTTTTGCACATCCCCAATGCCTTCTAAATTAGGCTTGTGATTTTATGTGGCCCACAAAGTGATTAAATCCCTGGAAGAAGAGGGACATACCCTGTAACTTCTGCAACAGCAAAGGAAGGGTTGGTACCCAGATTCTCCTCCCCAGATTCTCCTCTCCAGCTACATAGCACAAAAAGTAAAGTGCAAACAGGCCACAGGGAATTAATTATTTCAGCCAAGTGACACTGAACAGGCAAAACTAACAGTGGCTGTGGAAAGGAACTCCAGTTATGTGCTTAGACTGGTGAGCAATGCCATCCTCACTGCTAGGGAACAGCTGTGAACCTTAGGGCCACTTCCATTTGGCATAAATTAATAAAGATCTTAGAAATAAATGCATGACAATCCTTTTAATTTACAGAGCATTGCTAAGTGTGCACAGCACTTCACAAAGCCTCTTCACATGGCCCTGTCCAACTCTCCTGCCCTGCCCATGCCATGATTTCCAGTTCCTGCAATGCTGTCCTGCAGCCCCTCCTCTGCTGAGCAGCCTTCACAAGCTCCCTTGCACTGACACATTTTTCTGGGGTCTCAGTTGTTCTCTTCACCTGACATGCCCCAGCCTCTCTCTGTATCACAACTGTCTCTGATGCCTCCCTCACATCTCATCATTCTGCCTTCAGAAAAAAAAGAGAAGGCTCTGGGAAGATCTTATTATGGTCTTTCAATATAAATAGTTTCTCTCCATCTTTCTTGTAGGCTCCCTTCAGGTACAACACAGGGTAAATCTTAACCTGCCTTTTCAGAATTTACCAATGTTTTAAGAACCCTCTGGCTTTTCAGGTGGGATATTTTGGACTTATCCCATGGCTTCAGTGGGTTTTATTCCACCAGCAATTCATTCCAGTATCTATACCATGTATAGCCATGCTCTGTGCAATTCCTTAGTTTCCTGGGGAATGTGGTGGGCTCTTTTTTGTCCTGGAGATTATGGAAAGCTGAAACTTGGGCCATATTCAATTACAAAACAACAGAAACATGCAATAAATCATGCTAGAGTTTATTCTCTATGAAAGGCTTCCCATTTGAGGGAACTGCATTAATGCTGCTATAGACTGAAAGTTGTGACAGGAAGCACCATTTCATTTTGTATTTGTACAATATCTAAGTACAGTTACGTCTCTGCCCAGTTCAAGGTCCCTAAGAAGCTACTGTTATATAAATAAAACACAGCTGTAGATCCCCACCTGCTGGGTTTTTCATATATTGCAGCTAAAATCAGACTGACCCACTGATTTTGAGAAGAAAAAATAACTGGCCGGGTGTGGAATTTATCTGTAACTGAGTGTTGCATTACCATCCATAACGCCTCATGCTCTACTGAGGAGGCACGAGCTAAGATGAAGAAATAAGTGATCAGGCTGGAGAATTATTTCAGTCTATGCAACCATGAGCCTGGTTTGGTGGATTAGAGCCTGGATCATGGGTTACTATGCTCCTAAAGGCTTTAGGGCTTACAGGATGGAGAAAATGGTTAGCACAAGTTGGATTTGCAATTGTCACTGGATTTGTATTTTTAATTGCTGGCATTAGCCTAGTTACATGCATTGTAACATGCTTATTTATCCTTGACATTTTCCTACTTTTCTATTTTCTCTCTTTCCTTATTTATGAAAGAAAAAAAAAAAAAGTCAAATGATCACTTTGGATCCCAACATTTAACCTCACTTGTGTTTTAATCTCACTTTTGGGTGTGTTGAGAATCTAATTCCTTTCCACAGCTGTGGATCAAGGCAAAACTTCCCTTTTTTTTTTTCCTGCAGAGTACCAAAAAAACCCAAAAGTTAACTGATGCAGAATGGAGATGTCTTCCTCATCACCACTAATGAATGAACATTTGCAGCCCTAAAAATCTCAGGCAAGGCCTCCAAGACCTTTGTAGCTTTTAGAATACAATTAAGGAATAGTATCTTCTATGCAACCACATCACAAAAGCCACGATGTAATGTAGCTGAAATAATTATCCTCATTTTACAAGATTAAGAAATCAGGATCCAATCCAGGTTAATAAGGCTAAAAACCTTTAAAGACTGCTGGGCCAACATCCACATCAATCTTGAAATTCATGGATCCACACTAAGACCTCCTAGATGCCATCCAGGTCCCCAGGATTAATATTTCACATTGGCTGTCTTTTTCCAGAGTTAAATAATAAAAACATGCTATAATAAATTGTGTTATAAGGTTTAATATGGAATTATCTGTTAGTTCTTTTTTTTATTATTCTACTTGTTGACCTCCATGCAGCTACCAGCTTCAGAAACTCCCATTCACAACAAGAACACCTCAATTATTGAATTTCTTCAGATGCACTTTAATCAGCAAACTTCTTCAAACTCCTCTTCTGCTGTCAGTTCAGTCACAACTTCATGAGTTATTTTATTTTTCTCTGAAGAAAATGCTTCTGAAGACCAACAGGTTAAATGCAAAATTGAGCAAATTAGTGCCAGCATTACAGATCTGGAGTTCCAGCTGCTTTTCTCAAAACTGCCCTCAATTTCCTGCATTTTCAGATCATTATTTCTTATACTTGCATCATTCTGTTATTATTATTATACACGGAGAAGAAAATGGAGCTGGCTGAGGGATAAAAAGAGAAGTTAATGGCTACATCCCCTGGCCTATTCATGCATGAGCAGGTCCAGAGTCGGTGGAGGTCTCCCCAGACACCCACAGCACACAAAGGCTGTGGGTTTCTCCAGACAGCAGCTCATGTGCTGTGGGCAGCGAGGGGGGATCAGCCCATCCTCTTGCTAACCAGGAGACCTCCAGATTTCTGAGCAGCAGAGAAAGGGAAAAGCCAGAAGAAAGCTGGCAGGACCAAGCTCTGGCTGGCCTTGGACTCCCGGGGGCCACCTCTCCATAACCCTTTTACAAAGGACAAAAGCTCACCAAAGATTCACTTCTAACAGAAGTAGAATGTTTTATTAATGAACATCATAAAACCAACTGAAATACAAAGTTTAAACATTGATTTCACGAGGGGATTCTGCTTTAGGCAGAATGACATTAAACATCAAAGAAGTTATAAACAGTACCAAGTTTCCATGGAATAGTAGCAACTCTTACTGAAGCTCTGAAGCCTGGAGACACAGGACCCTGAAATGCTCAAACTGATGGAAATTACACCTCAAGATCACATTGAAGGGATACCCTTTAAGACCTCTGAATTTGGCTCAAATTAATATCCTGATGAGTTAAGGCTAATCCAAAACCCCACACAGCAAGAACAAGTGTGTCATTGTCACAGTCTGTAGTCACAGAGCAGAAGTGTCATACCTGGTCCCACAGTTTTATCTTTGGGACAGAACGTGCCATTCTTGTCAACAACAAGATTACTTGTTAAGAGAAATAGTGTTTCCCATTCTTAAAATCTAAACCTCATTTTATTAATTACCAAGAGTGCATCCTTTTAACAAGGTAACATAAAAAACCCCAAACAACAAACCACAAAACCAACCACACAGAAACACAGGATCAGTTCAACAGAAAGACTTTTTGGCACAGGTGCAAGCCCCAAAGTTTCTTTATCCCAGTTCAAAAGTAAATGAGCTTTTTTTGCACTTCTCAAGCTTAAAAGGTCTGACACTGACCCAAGCCTGTCACTGGTGGGAGCAACAAGGTACACCAGACCAACACATCTTAAAACTCTGCACCTTCCAACCCTAACAGGCCCAATGTCAGGTTCCTCTAAGGGGAAAAAAAAATAAATTATCTTCTCTGATGTTTTCACAAGATGATGCACCTGAGCCTCTCAGTGTTCCTCCTCAAACAGTAATTATTTACCCCACTCCTACCTCTAATTAATACGTAACAGCCAAAACCAAGTAATAATCCAAACAGGGTAGGACAGAGTATCTAAACCCAGGCTCAACTGAGTTCACTCTTGAACAGAAGAACAAGTGCCCTAAAAACCAATTTGATTTTTCCTTATGAACTTTTGGTGAGCAATGCAGACCTGGAAGGTGGTATTTTATTTTTTGGTTTGTGTTTTCAGGAAGTCGTTTTAAACAAAAAGCAGAAAGTATTTTTTTCTAGTTTGAGCAGTGATGCTGACCTAAGAATCAGCTACGGCAAGGACACCTAATTTAAAGACTTCCTAAAGAACGAAAGTTTCTGTAAATGAATGCTGGGAATAGGGGTGCAGTTCAACTGAACATCTTTACATAAGCATGTTGCTTCCCTCTATATAAATCAGACTTAACAGGTGATGCTTAAAGCATCCCTGAGGACTTTACCATTAGTTTCAACTCATTAGGAGAGGCACAACTGCCCAAATATATGCTGAAGATGTATCAGGTAAAAGATACCCTCAAGTTTGAGGCATTATCCTATATATGAATGTTGCACTCCACTGCACCCCAGTGATAAAGATTTCTTGAGCTGCCTTGACAAAGGTCATTCCTGGCCAAAATCCCTGGAGTCTATAGGGATTTTGATTTGGGATTTGATCAACTGCTGCTTCCTGATGCATGTGAGTGTACAGTCAGCACCTTCACAGGTACAACAACTGCAACATCACAGCCCAGAGGTCAACAAAGCAACCCAGAACAGTCAGGCGTGTTTACACTGGACATGCTCACAGCGCAACGCTGAGCACGCTGCAGCAGTCACAGCACCTGGAGAGACTGGGGCCTGAGGTGCAGCCAGAGCTCCAGAGGAAGATGGAAGTAAAAAGGCACTGGCACATTCAGAGGAGAGGAGACTGCTGGGATTAAGAAGGGGGCAAGAAATGGACGCTGCTGCAGCTGCCTGCTGTCCTAGCAGGAGTCCTAAGTTATAGACATTGGAATTCAGGAGAGCATTGCCTGGCAGCAGGATATTCAGTTCCTTCTGAATTTCCTGAAGCACTTGCAGCTGACTTTGCTGATTCAGGAGAAGCATATCCATATTCTCCCTCATTTTCTTCACTGTATAAAGAGAAGAGAATATTAATGCCTGCTATATAAAAATACAAGGCAACTTAGAAGCCTTTTTATACTTACACTCTTCCAAAACAAGATTCCAGTGATCCATCTCACTTTTCTCTGCACCACACCTTTGCTCTTCTTTCTGATGCAGAGATGTAAATTCAGGTTGGTTTGCATCTACAGGGAAGACAGTGCATGTCAAGACTTGCAAGGTCTGCATTCCAAACATGGCAGCTCCGTAACAACCCTTCCTCTCACCCACATCTTAAAATTCAAACTTCATTCAAGTTAAGTCAAAACCAAACCAAGATTAGGCAGATACAGGGTTTTGGGGCCTTTTTTTGAGTGGGGGTGTAGGGAAAGGAGGAAGCAAAGCCAGAGCATGGGATATGTTAAGGAAAAGAGCAGTTGAGATTTAGTAAAAATGGGTTTGTGTTTGCACACTTTCTTTAGAAGCGAAAATAGTGCTAGACTAATCTGATACTACTTAGTGTCCAACTGACGAGGCAAAAATGAGACTTTCTTCAGGAATTATGAACTTTTACATCTTACAAAAGCCATGAGGAAAAAAACAAGCTTAAGGAGTGTAAGGTGCTCATAATAGGGGCTAAGGGCTCATTAGCAGAGTTACTAGGCCACTTCTCTGTAACTATGGACTGAGGGGCCTCAAATCCTAACTAAGTATTCAGTTTTGCCATTCCATTACACACTTGATAACAACTTCATCATTATTCCCATTGTTAAGGTGAAAGGCTCTTTTTTTTTTCCCAGAAGAAATGAATAAACAGCTAAATAAGTAAAAAACCCCCACCAAATAAACAAGCAACCCAACCAACCACAAAACCCATTGAAAACAAACTACAAAAACCTCACATGCAGAACATCTGCTTCTCATGCCAACATCCAGAACAATTCTAGAACATGAAATACTGCAAAATCCAGAAAACTCCCTACTTGAAACAACCCCTCTGTCTGACAGCCTGTGCTAAGAATATTCCAGAGAGTTCCCACTGCAGACAACAAAAAGCTAGGCTTCAAAATCCATATATAACAAGAATTAGCCGCTAGAGATTACCAAGGCACTGTTTAGTCAAACTTCCTTGCACCTCCCTAAGCTTAGCATTTTGATGGCTGAGCACTTCTGAAGATCTAAGGCTAAACATCAGGCAACACTGTGAAGCAGGAATTAGTGAGATCTTTATTATTAGTGGGGTCTGAGAGCTTTGAGGAGTCTGAGGTGCCAGGCAACCTTCACGGTAACACCTAAATTTCAACTTCAGCTTTTTCAAGGAACTTCTTCAGATGACAGAGATAAATGCATTATTAAGAGATGGGGGGAAGAAAAAAAGTAACAAAACCTAACCAACCAACCAAGCCCCAACACTCATATCCAGAGTAAGGAAGGAAAACTGTTTAAGAAGAAACAGAACAGAGTATTTCATACACGCCCTGGGATTCTGTATAACTTGAAATAAATTCAGTTACCTGCTGTGTGTTCCCCGGGTCTGTCTGTCAGATGTTCACGGCTGATGGAGTCTGAGCTCCCACTGAAGCTGTTTCCATGCTCTGAGTGCCTAGAGGGCTTCTCACCTGTGTGGACTCTCTGATGCTGCAGCAGAGCTGTGCTCCCACTGAAGCTCCTTCTGCACGTGGCGCAGGAAAAGGTTTTCTTTTTCAGATGGGTTTTGCGGTGAGCAAGGAGGCTCGAGGCACGGCTGAAGGTTTTCTCACATTCCGTGCACTTGTGGGGCCTCTCGCCGGTATGGACTCTCTGGTGAAGGCCCAGGTTGGCCTTCCTGCTGAAGCTCTTCCCACATTCTGCACACACGAACACCTTTTCTCTCCCGTGGATCTGCAGGTGGGTCAGAAGCCTGCAGTGCCCCTTGAAGCCCTTCCCGCATTCCAGACACTTGAAGGGTTTCTCCTCCTGGACAAGTTTCCTGGAGTCTCCTTCTTGGTCACCACAGGCTGCCCCGCTGTCTGGGCTCTGGGCTTCACATCCCTGAGGCAATTCCTCTTCCTTCAGGTCTTCAGGGAAGCCTTCCTCCTCCTCAGGGTCCCCCAAAACGCAGTCCCCTGATGGAGGAGGAGACCCATCTTAACACTGCTCTTTCCCTGAGCAGATAAACTGCTCCTTGTAAAAGAGCTCCATTTTTCAGGCCTACCTTCAGCTTACACCAGACTCCCCTTTCCCAAGGAGGAAGGGAAATTCTGAAGATTGAGACAAGAAGGGGGACAAAAGTGGCAAAGGGAAGAAGAGGAAGGTAAGAAATGTTCCTTTTCCTTCCTCTCCCCACTTCCTTCCTTTCAGAAAATTCAGAAAACGAAGACTGACAAAACGAATGAAGGAAAGGAACACGCTGAAACGTCTCACCCATCCCAAATACCTACTTTTAGGTATTTGTTCCTGCAGACTTTGCTCAAAAGCTTTCCAGGCTACTAAATCAGCATTACCACTCTGTTTCAAAGCCAGGCATTTGGGTGGGGATCTTTCAGCACAAAAGAGCCCACTTAACCTTCATTAGGCAAAACCAGCAGGGAGATTTAGGTTGTTTCTCACTTGTACTAGTTCGTATTTACTGAAAAAAACCCTAAATTACACGTTTTTTTCTCTATCACAACCACAGTTTTAAGAACTATAAGGATACTATATATTTATGCATCAGAAGTCAAAGGGCTCTTTATTGATTAAAAAAATTAACTAATTCCCAATTAACTATTACAAACTCTTTTCACAGCGAGATTTAACACATTTACTTTCCTTGCAATGACAAGCTAAATAAATTGCATTCTAAAGATGCTCACCAGAAACATTCAAACATGTCCCTTTCTTTCCTAAAGAATGCAACCTATTTATTTCACAAGTGACTATGCACCATCATACACCCGGCAGTGTTCTGATAACACCCAGTTATCTTGCTCTGATGGCTAGATCTTATCTTTACAGCAGTAAAACATTAGCAGAATTAAAAGGATCACCCAAAAAACGCTTAGCCAAGGTTGATTTTTGCAAGTAGCTTCAGGTGTTTACTATTAATTCAAGTAGACAATTTGGCAATTAGCATCTCTGATCTAGCATTAAAACAGTACTCACGCATTGAACACAAAAGCTTTGTTCAATCCACTAACAAAACCAAACTAAACCAGGCTTTTTACATTCAAGACAAAACTCTGCAGTGCAATTTCAGTCCTACCTCTATGACACCAAAGAAAAAATTCTTAAATAACATGTCCCTGAAGAGGCAAAATGCTCTCTATTTACATGGACACGACTACCAACGTGTAAAAAGCAGCAATAAAATAAGCAAACTTGCTGAGAGAGGGAGTCCTATCTCTTACTTCAAGGAATTACACTTTCTCCCAGAAGGATGAAGACTGCTGTGGCAGGAGCAATCATTCCTCACGCTACAACCACGAGGCTGATTGTTCCCCGAGAGCCCTGCGGGTCCCCGACAGCGACACGGGAACCAAAGAACTCTCCATTCCCACCCACGTGCAGAGCCGGGCAGCCCGCAACTCCCTCAGGCCCTCCTCACCCGCGAGAAACGCTGGAAAAGAGAAGTATGCTGGCTGCCCTTTGCTCCTAATGAACTGTATTGTCTTATTTCAAAAGAGGTGCTGGGAAACCGGAGCAGAAAGAAACCCAGAACACCAGCGGCAGCCTGGTCTCGGCCTGGCATAGCGTCCCAGGGCTGAGGGCAAGGAATGCGGGCACCGCGAACGGGAGCACCACGCTGCCCTGCCGGACTGAACTAGCACGAGTTCACTTCTCACCTGGATATCCTGCAGCATCACTCCTCTCAGGGCTCTGGAGAAAGGAATATACGGACTCCATCACTGCCTCCATCTGGAAGAGGAGAACACGGCACGTGGAACCTTTTCCAAGAGATGGCGGCAGAAGGAGAGGGGCAGCCGCTGGTGCAGCACTCTTTGGCAGCGCCCGGCCCGAGAGGGGCAAACCTGCCCACGCCACCGAACCCTCAGGACACAGAGCAGCCGTCCACGAACACCTGGAGTCTGGTGACTCGTGAGCTTCATGGAGAGCAGTGCGCTAAGAAGCGCCTTCTCCTCAGCTCAGTCTCCCCGGGAAGCACCGAGCAGCCCGGGGGCAGCGGGCCCGGCTCCCCTCTCACCCTCCGCACCTCCTCAAGGGCTTCCTGCCACGCTTGAATCCCGGCTGCTCCCCAGTGCCGCCGGCTCTTCCCGGCACATCCCAGCGCTCCTGCCCGGGGCGGTTCAGTGCCGCTGCCCTCGGGCACCGGGCGCTCCTCGGGATCGCCCTTCGGCATCGACATCCCCTGGACCACGCGGTTCCATCCCCGCGCTCCGGCCGCGGGCCTCGCTGGGTTCCCCGCACGGAGCGTCCCGGGGCTCCGTGTCCCGGGGGGCTCCGTGTCCGGGGGCTCCGTGTCCCGGGGCTCCGTGTCCCGAGGGCTCCGTGTCCCGGGGCTCCGTGTCCCGGGGCTCCGTGTCCCGGGGGGCTCCGTGTCCCCGGGGGGCTCCGTGTCCCCGGGGGCTCCGTGTCCCGGGGGGCTCCGTGTCCCGGGGCTCCGTGTCCCGNNNNTCCGTGTCCCGGGGCTCCGTGTCCCGAAGCTCCGTGTCCCGGGGCTCCGTGTCCCGGGGGCTCCGTGTCCCCGGGGGCTCCGTGTCCCGGGGCTCCGTGTCCCGGGGGGCTCCGTGTCCCGGGGGGCTCCGTGTCCCGGGGCTCCGTGTCCCGAAGCTCCGTGTCCCCGAAGCTCCGTGTCCCGGGGCTCCGTGTCCCTGGAATTCGGCACGGACAGGGCTCACCTGGCCGAGGGTGCAGTTCAGGATGGTCAGTCACAGAATGGCCGGCTGGTCCCACCCCCTGCCCCAGCAGAGCCATCCCAGAGCACACGGCACGCGATTGGGTCCCGATGGTTCTGGAACATTCCCAGTGAGGATACTCCGCACCCTCTCCGGACAATCTGTTCCACAGATTGCACAGAAGTTCTGCCTCGTGTTCAGCTGGAACTTCTGGGCATCAGTTCCTGCTCTGGGGCCATCGCTGGGTTCCCCAGAGCAGAGCCTGGGCCCACTCCTCGGTGCTGCTCTAAACTAAGGTTATTATTTTGTCTGATTTCTGGTTTTCAGGGCGTTTTCCCTTATTTGTCAGGATTAAGTTTGGTTTGGGAAGAGCTTGACTCTCTGATCGTTGTGGGTGCGTCCCAACTTGGGATAGTCTGTAATTTGATGATGTGACCTTGTTTTATGGCTGTCTCAAGTGCTGCTCACTGGTTGAGCTTTTCCCATTCTGCAGCTGTGTTGGAGGACCAAGGTATCCCATTCACAGTAACAGATAGTATCTTGCAATAAAACAGGGTTATTTTCCCTGGACTTCATAGTCCATGACACAGATGTTGATGAGCTCGTTGCATTAGATGCTGTTGGATGTCAGTAGACCTTTATGCAGTATCCTCATAAATCACTTTCTGGCAAGATCTGTTCTTCCTTGCAGGGAAAAAGGGAAGCCTAGATTAACTAACTTTAGCATATTGGAAGTTGGTGAAAGGAGTAATATTCTCAGTATCTAAATGAATCTAGCATATAGATGTTGAAGTGATGAGTGTCATAGAAAAATTAGTGAAGAAATGAATGATTTTCTTGGCCTCGCAGAATTTGAACTGGTGATAGCATGATAACTTGTAAGACCACCAGGTAAAGGAGGTACAAAAAAGATTTTGAAGAGTTTTCTCACTAATCCATCAAGTTCACTAAAAAGAGCCATGTCTCTTCATGCAAAAATAGTGTATAAGTAATACAAGAGCCTGTCATAATACATCAGTGGGTTAGAAAAGATTGCTGTGGCATGTTATCATTTTAAATTCTTGTGTTTGGGAAACTAATCGTGTTCGTTGATCTAAAATCCTTTCAAGACTGTCTCAAATTAGACAAGTTATTAGATGTCCATGCAAGTATTTTTAATTTGAAAGACATCATTTTCACTAACTTAAGTAGGAGCATTGCATTTCATTTTAACAAGAATATTCTGAGTTCTGACTAACTGTGTCCCCTGCAGTGCTGACACCTTCCCACCTTGAGGTCAAGGTTTTAAAGAGCCTACTCTGTATCCCAGCATTCAAATTCTTAATAAATCTGTTGAATTCTCTCATCTGGGGTAACATATAATATAATTTACCAGGTTAGCACTGAATTGCAAAGAAGTGTTGTGATTTTGTGTCAGGTTTTGCATTAATTTTATGGTATTCTTGCCTATGTATTTGTTATCATGTGAGTTGATATCAAAACCTTTTGAAGCACGGGCTGTGTCCCATCTTCAACTCCTCCGTTTTTAACAGTGCCTCTCACTCTATTGTAAGAGAAAATTTGGTGTGACATAATTTGGCTTTGGAATTCCACACTGTCTATTATTCTTTTTAACTGCTGTGTGACTGCTTAGTATTGTTCTTGTATTGAAGTCAGGCTCACTAAAAGTAGCTCACAGGTTCTTGTCCTCTTGTATTTCCTTTGTCTTCTACAATCTTGTCCATCTTTCCTGAGTTCTCCATGATATTTACAGCCTACCTCAGCTTCCTCCAGCCTACAGGTGGCGTTAAAAAATCGAAATTAAGTACTCTGTAATCTCTGCCTGCTCTGAGTTCTTACCCTTTTGATGCTGATGTTATTATGTAATTTCTGCTGATCTTTCCAGCAAAGATACATATTTCGGTGGGTTCTTTTCTGTTGATTGTCTTCCAATCAATAATATTATAGAATGGTTTTGGACTGTTCTGTGTTCCAGTTACTTTGTTGCTTGGCTGTGCTTTTTTTATTATTATTTAAAAATACATTATTTTATGTACTCTGACCTACTTGTCACCTCCTGTGCAGTTCCTGTTCATGATTTCAGACCAGTAGGAAAATTTGTGACTTGTCAGATTTGTTCTCTTAACCTTTTTTTCCTTTCTCTCGTTTGGGACAGCACATTCTTTAGCAGTTTCTTAAAGGAGATTGAAGTGCACATCTTCTCAGTACCTGTTCTCCAGGGATTTACCTGCTTTGGGATCTTGCTGCTGCTTCTCGGAAACTGCAGATATCTAATTTCTGGAAATACTGTCCTTTCTTTCTTGGTGGGTATCCAGCTCTCACTGTATCTTCAGCAGAAGCGAGGAACAGGATTTTGACTTGCTTTTTGTGCCCTGGGGCAGTGGATGTTGTCTAGGATATTTTCTCTCAGTATTTTGTCTCACTTCTGATAAGGCAAAATCCTTGTATTTCATAATGAGGTTGGAAAAGACCTCCAAGGAAATAAGCAAAACTTTTCGATGTCTCAAATCCTTATTTATCACAGGACATAGCACTTCCAAATAAAATGCCAAATGCTGTTAACATAGCAAGCTGTAAAGAACAACCTATCAGCAGATAATTCTTGCTTACATACCAAAACATATTCACTATTTTGTATTGCTCATTGACTGATTTTATGCTTTCGAAGGCTAAATAGTATCTTTTCCAGAATAAATACTAATAAAAGCTAGTTCGATGCATATTAAATTCTTTTGCTTGCGATCACATTCTATACAGCAAATAAATACTCAGGGACAAATGACAGTGGCAAAGGACCTGTGTTATCAGTAGTAAAACATGTCTTTGTGTGCCTCAAATCTTGCCTCTCTACTGATCCAAATACAGTTACAACCTCGTTCTACAAACGTTCTTGCTGGCATTTTCACCAGCCCTGATTTCTCTGGCCAGTTTATATACATTTAATCCAATGTTCATTGTGTTCAGTTTCATCCAATGTTTCATTTTTTGCAGCAGCTTTTCCCAGGTTAAACCAGTGGTTCTCAAGGGTTTGTGTTCTCTGGAGCGGTTATGAGCCCCAGTTGGAGAGGAGGAACTTGCAGTGAGAATTGAATCTGAATTACAGAAGTCAGGGCACAAGCTGAGGTGGGAATTCCTGTTGAGAGCCCTCTGCAACGCTCTCTGCATGCCTTGTTCAGGGAAAACTGGGAAAAGATGCATCATATAGGCAGCTTCAGAGCTATTGCCTTGATCCCCTCTGGCCTAATCTTCTTTTATAGAAGATGCATTTCTTTGCTGTGTACTTTTGCTGTGCCTTTTACATCTGGGGCTGGGCGTTTTGTGCTGTTTCCCTGGCAGGAGAAATCACCTCTGAGACTGCAGTGCAGGGAGCTGCAGAAATTTGTATTATCAGGGCACTTGTGGCAAGAGAAGTAGATGAGTGTGTGCCCTGCTCCTGGCTCTGGATGGGCTGTGGGTTAATTCAGCCTCCTTTGCTGTGGTATCCCATTCCACAGGTAGGGCGTGAGTGCAAGAGCCCAGAAATCCAATTTATCACTGTTCCACAGCACACTTCACAGCCAAAAAATCTGGATAGTTGTGAACTGGGACCTGTGGGGTTGGTTCTTAATGGACACCAGTTATCCTTAGCTGAGGGAGATGGGGAAATTTGAAAATTGTCTGGGATGCCTCCCCTTGAGAGCTGGTGCTTATTCTGTCATGTAGCCTACAGTGTATCAGCTAAGGACTTGTCCTACATTACATCATTCCTCCCCGCTTCTCCCCCCTATTTTTACTTCCCTTATAAAATGAAGATTAATGCAATTTTCCTCGTTTATTTAATTGATTATTCACCTTGATAATACTGTGCAATTAAAATGTCAGAAGAAAAGATTTAAATATTGAAGCCTGCAGGTTGACCTGTAAGTCTGTTCTGTGGAAAGAATTTGAACTTTCTTGCTGATGACTTTAATTCATTGATGCATCTTAATGGAAAATTGATTTTTTGTCCTCCATAAAGATCACATTTACATATAAAAAATGGAAAATTATATTTTAAGAATTAAGATTTGCTAACAAAATGGAAGTTATATCTTTGATGTATGCCCTGGGTTTCAGGATTTGAAAAAATTTTCATTAAGGAAAGGGTCATGATAATGCTGTGTCCTTTCTTCTCATAAAAGTCTGCTATATTCGAGGAAGTAATTATTGAGAGATAATTACTGGACATTATTGACTCTTGCCTGACAGAAAACTAACATAATGAGGTGAGTCTCTATATTTAAAAACTAAGAATTTGGGGTAATATAGTCGGGTACTAATGTTGTTCAGCGATGTTGCTGGCTGGGTTACTCCCAGTTTTCCTTTGCTGCAGACCTGTCCCTGTGCATATCCACAGGACACCCATCACGGAAGGACCTTCCCAGTCTTCTGTATCTGGGTTAAATTCTCATTATCACAGCCTTTAAAATCTGGGTGTTCCGTCCTGTAGGTGGGGCTGCCGTTCCACTGACAGATGTGTGCAGATGTGCTGAGGACGCAGCCTCTGCTCAACTGTGATGGCCAGCAAGTGACCACCTCCTTTAGCCAACGAAGCAATGCAAAGTGACCATAGCTTTAAAATATTTTGTTTTATTAAATGTTTCAAATAACATAAACATCATATTAACAATTTTATGGCTGAGGTTCACGTAATTTGTGGTTTGATCATTTTATCTGATTTGAGAGCTCAAAAGATTATGCCTTAACATTAGAAACTCTGTAATTAAGATTTATAACAGGAAGTTGTCTCGTAGCTAACAAGAGGATAGAAATAGCAGACAGAACCGTAGAAACTCTGGACAGTGGGAGAATACATATTTTACTATAAACTAGGATCTGCCAAGATCATGTAAGGACAAGAAACCTTTTTTAAGTGGCTTCATGTTCATCTGGAAAAAACAACTCAATTTATAGTTGGCTTTTAAGCAATAGAGAAAAGTGGCATCATACACCTTTAATTATTCCCCAAATACACTTTATTTTTTGGATTTTAGTTCTCTTAAGTAAATCTGTACCACCTTTGTACCAATATTTAGCACCATGTAATGGGGTGTTCACCATTTATTTCCTGGGGAATGTTATTTGCTCTGTGCTAGAATAAGGGGTCCAATTGTACTAAAATTGTACTAAAAGTTCATCCTTGCTTTCAGCGGTAGGACGTCAACGCTGGAAGAGCAACAGCATGCTTTCAACCATGAAGCTGTAGCTTATTTACAAACAAAAGGATGCCCCCCTCCCTCTTTTCCCAGTTGCTTATTCGTGATAATGACTCGGTTAACAACTACAGGTTAGGTTCCCTTTACACTGGAAATGAGGGGATGTTTTAATCGCTTGGTCGTGAACCAGAGTGGAACAGGGCACGCCAAGCAAGCACAGCCTGGCATTTCAGGATGAGCTCCGCTGCTCTCACCACGGCTGATGTCTGGTGCTGGAAGATGCAGCTGTACACGCAGGCAGATGTACTCGTGTTTCCTTGGAAAATGTAAAAGAACACGTTTCTCCAGGAGGCGGGTGATGGGCCAACCTGTAATTTACCAGTGTGTCTGTTATCCCCCACTCCCTACCGTGGAAGAATTGTTTCTTAACAAAGAACAAAGGAGGGTGGAAGGATAAGAAATTATTTTTTTTTTGTAACAGACATGCTGGAGATAAACAGCTTTGGTTGTCATTCAAAAGGCAGTTAAAACATGGATTAATTGTAGGGATTTGTTGTGGTTGTTTGGTTTGTTTGTTTTGTTATCACAGTTTTATTAAAAAAAGAAAAAAAGATACTTGTTAATTGCAAGCTTCTGCCCATTGCTGACAGTGAAATGATATTCAGTGTTTCCTTGCAGGTATTTTCCCCAAGGCTTGGGTTTCTTCAGAGCACAAACAAATCCACTGAGGAGCACAAAGTGAAGCATCAAACATCAGCCACTGCTTGAGGTGAGAACAAGTTCTTATGCCCAGCTCTCCATGATGACAGTCACAACTGGCACTCCAAGGCCACTGCCAAGCATCAGCCCCTGCCCTAGGGTGTTCTGAAACACGTCTGTGCTTCAGACAATCACCTGGAAACATCTCACACCACAAGAAAATAGATTAAAGACTCAAGTTGCATGTAAGACAAGCAAACAGCTTGATCTGCCCCAGGCAAGGCCAGAGCTGTGGAGCCAGCTGCTGGCAATGCTGTGTGGGCTATGAAAGGTTCCAGGAAAAGCAGACACCATCTGCAACAGCTCTCTTTTTCCAACCCAAGCAGCTCCTGCTGTTTTTTCGGGGCTGACTTGTAGCTTTTCTGCAGCTGTTTCCTTCAGCAACATGCTGAAGAGCCTTAAAATGTCATGCCACCACTGTTCTGAATGAAGCATCTTTTTGTGTATTAAGAAAACCAGGGCTGGATGTGCTCAGGGGAGCAAAAATACGACTCTGACTTGTTGGGACAATACAGCCAGTGCACACAACTGTGAATACCTGCAGGCATTTTGTGAGGAATGCCTGCCATGAGTTGGGAAGGGGGAGGAAAGGTGGGACACTTCACTCTTTGGAGAGCTGACTGATGGAGGTGTAGCAGCTCTGCACCTTTGACTTTCCTGACATCCGAGCTTTTGTCTGTCACATGCACAACTTAAGACTTACGATTCCCCTCACTGCTGTTTCTCTTTGTCCATGAGGCAGGCACTTAAAAAGAGTTTCAGGATAGGAGTTAAAATAATTTCCTAATGTTTAAGTGGAAGTTTGTTTCAAAGTGATCTACAGTTTTGGTTTGCCTTGTTTTTAAGCCTTTACTATGAGAAGACTGCAAGCTGCCTGATGACCTGATTATGTAATTGAGGGAATGCAGTCTTTCTGGAGGAATCCCTGCAGCAACCTGCCTCAGCCCCACCAAGATAGCAAAGTACAATGCCACAACCTTCACCGAAATACTGCTGTGAGTATTTCCCAGAAGTGGACAGGGAGTGTTGGTCCCCAGCCCCTGAACCCGCAGCTCTAGGTTTTCCAGGTGGTGGTACCTGCACAGCACACCCTGAAGCTGGAAAACACACACCTATCAACCATTTTCACTAAGGAAGTACATTTCCAAGGCAACAGCTTCAGAAACCTGCATCCTTGTAAACTGGGTGCTTGACCTATTGAAGCACAGATCAAAA
Source organism: Pardalotus punctatus (assembly GCA_013400915.1). Classification (NCBI taxonomy): domain Eukaryota; kingdom Metazoa; phylum Chordata; class Aves; order Passeriformes; family Pardalotidae; genus Pardalotus; species Pardalotus punctatus. The sequence goes on along the minus strand of VZTX01031135.1, from coordinate 141,728 downwards.
GCGGGGTGTGACAAACAGAGGTCTGTGGCAGGCAATGCCAGAGCCCTGCCACCCTGGACACCACGTTTCTGGTCAGGTTCTGCTGCAGGCATCCTTTGGCAATTGCCTGGACTAGACCTCTGGGGCATATGGGGGAAGATTAATTCCTTGCACCTTTAGAAAGATTTTTGAGCCAGCTTGAAGGCCTAAGATATCAATATACTGTCATAATTTACTCTTGCTTTCACTGCCAAAACCAAATATAATTTTTGAGGAAGGTCAGGTTTGTAAATACTCTGCTCTTCTCAGCTCACAAAAGAGCAACTGTGTCATTCTGTTGTGATGTAGCACAGGTTTTCAGACAGCTGGCATGACAAAAAACTAGAGAAACTGAGTGCTGCATTGTTTCAAAATCTAGCTGCTTTGAAGACTGACCATCTTAAAAGTGCTTATTCAGTGTTAACTGAATAAAAAATATTTGGTATTAGATTTTACTCTGAAAATCTGGCAACACAGTAAATTTTTGGCTATTCTTGCACCAGCTACTTTGAAGAAGGCTCTCTCTCTGCCCCGACAGGAATTTGTAACTCACTACAAGAAACATGGATCTCCAATAGGCATGAACATTAGGAAGGTTCTTGGCTTCCTATCTAAATTTAATTTTAAAATTCTGAAAGATTAAATTCTGAAATTTCTAAGTTGCAGGACAAAGTGCATTACCTTCACAGTGCATGACTTTTCTTACAGAGAAGTCAAAGAATCACAGAGCTGTTTAGGTCAGAAAAGACCTTTAGGATAATCAAATCCAACATTTAACCTATTCTCAACAGAAGTTTTAGACTTTTTAATGCCTCCTGACAGGAGTGGCAGCAGAACAGGCCCAATGATGTTTCCTCCATGCGTGTCTTTACACTTTCTTTGCCAGTGGAAATGATCAACTGCAAAGTGATTTAGCTGTAATGAAAGCACATTATCAGGCTGGTTTTGAGCTACAGGGAGAGAGATTTCCTGCAGGCATATCCAAGGGGAAAAAAAGACCTATGCCTCAAAAATAATGAAAAATTTCTGTATCCTTCTTTTAATTTTTAAGAAGTCTCCTCTTCATTCTCAGGGTTAATAACAGCATTTTTCAAGACCCCAAAAATGTTCCAAGCAAATGTGATAAATGCAAGACCAGGAATTTTTTAACAGACTGAAACCTTAACCACAGGGTGAAAAAAAGACCTCTGTAAGAAAGCAACTTGTGAGTGAGCAGAGTTAACACAGGTGCATGAATTCTGTGTGTGTCTTCAGGTATGGCTTGAAAGCATCGGTCCTCAGCAGCAATACAAGACAAGATCTGAAAACTGTTCCATGTGTTCACTGGCCTGGTGTGACTGATCTTTCCCCCTCCTAAGTTTTGAAAACCTGAAAAGGTGCAATCTTGTTTTTTCAATAAGGTACCATTTCACTGAATGAGAAGGAAGAACAGCTGCTTTAGGAAGACCTCTTACAGGTTAATTTCCTTGGCTGTGTCTTCTCTGGTTGGCATCCTTTTCTTCCAAGGTCATGCTTTAAATGTGCCTCTTTTGAGGAAGAAGATGGGATTAAGATAGCCTAGGGAGTAGTACATGGGAAGACAATGACTTTGGTTAATCCTTACTCTTGCACATCAGACTCTAGATGAGGGGTTCCAGCTTGACCTGTTCCTAAAGCTTCAGTTATGGCTTTAAAAATTGGCCTGGTCCTATGGAAGAAAGACCACCATGTATTAAAGCATTAGTTAAAATTAAAAAGGTGAGCATGTAACAGTGCACAATAAATGCCAGCTGCTGTTGGAGGGAGTGGATTTTTCTGCTACTTTCAGACCCCGATGCCCACAGTTGCTGATTAGAGGAGATGGAGGTCCTTCTGGAAGAGGCTGGTTGCTGATGGATGGCTTCAGTGCCTGAGGGTGCTGGATGCCCTGAAGTAGGACAGGAACTTGTAGCAGAGGCTCACCACAAAGTACCAGATGTTTCGAGCCATCTGTGACCTCGCAATGAAGATGCGCCAGATGATGACGAGGAGGGTGGTGTTGAACGCGTATCGGATGTTCCTCAGCCTGGGAAAGAGGCATCGTATCAAGAAACACACAAACAGCGAGAAGCTCACCAGCCCCCTGCATTTCCTACAGGGAATTCGGGAAGAAATCCTATTTACAAGTGGCCCTGGGGATTTTTGCCCTTCCTGTTTTAGTGGAGACGCTGTGCTGGAGTCCTTGGTCTTGCCAAGGACCATGCTGAAGTTGGAGCACAGTGAACAGTTAATGGGATAGGTGGAACAGCTGTACTGGAATTCTCTCTTGTTCTGTACTCTCATTTCAAACCAGAACAAAATCATCTGGAGAGGCTTTTCTTTAGGACAGACTGTGTCCAATACTTTCTGTTTTGGTTTTGTATATTGGCTACTTCTCACCCTGCAGGATTTGGGGCACGCTATAGAACCTTCACAGGAGTTGAATGAACACAGTTCTCTTATTTTGGTGAAACCTTGTCTTTAGAGTTGTGAAATGACTTAATAATCATAAATGGTCTTCACTGTTGCAATACTGCAGCACTGGGATTTTTTTTTTTTGGGGGGGTGAGGCGTACTTTACAGCATCTATTTCAATGGTATTATTGAGTTTTTCAGATGCTAATGATCCTGTCTTCTTCTTATCAAGCAAAAGTTTCTGCAATTCTCTAATTCTCATTTTCCCAGTGCTTGACCAAGGCAAAAAAAGATACCTAAAGACCTCAAGACAGGTTTCATTTTTAGAAGAGCCCTTTTTTTTTCAAGGTAAACTCTATCACTGCACCATAGCCCACTGTCTGAGGCAGTTAGTAGTCTGTTCCTGAGGTTCTTATGAACTTCCTAGAAAGGATCCATGAATGATGAACTTGTTTAGGATTCCTTGCTATGGCAAACTGTTCCATTTTTCTGTGTTTGTAAAAGCTGACAAACTGCTGCCATAAGAAATAAGTTATTTATCTCCATTTTAATCAATAATGATACTAATTTTGCAACGTAGCTAGAATTACTTTCCCCAAATGCCATCCAAAGGTAGCCAGGAGCTCTTATCCTTGTTGCTGGGTGTGACTTACTTCCGTAAATGCTGCTTTGCTGCTGGAATGCCAGCCATGTCCTCATTTAGCAAGTACTTCTTAGCACCTATGCAGTAGCTCTCAATGTATTCTGACCAGTGCAGCTGGCGAACATCGAAGTTGTATAACTGGGATTTAAAGACAAAGAGCAAAGGTTGAACACTAGCGTTCAAAACAAGTTCACTTGAAGCATCAATTCTTCATGGATCTCTGTTCCTGCCAAGGCCCTCTCTCTGAAATTCTCAAAGGCACCGAGTTCCTGAGCACTGCCAGACTGTATTTCACAGCTGCTGATTAATGTCTCACCCAGCTGGAAATCTGGGCAAAGCAAGCAGAAATGTAGTGCTAGCTGGCAGAAAATAAAGGTGTTTATCTTTGAGGTGGCAACTTTTCCATAAATACATGTATTTACACACGCACACACACAGAATCATGGAAGAAAAATAGCATTTCACACAGGCAAATGGTTTAAAATGAAAACCTCCATGCAGTTTTAACGTGTCACTAGAATTATGTGTAAATAAATTAACTGGACATTTGAGTCAACAGGTGCCTTTATATCAGTGTTACTCTCAGCTGTGCTACATTCTCTTTTGGGAGCTCAATCACCAGAAGTCCAGGAAATGGATCACTCTGGTGTTTGGCAGAAACAAAATCTCATTGCAGAGCCAACTACCCCAGTTCGTTTTAGGTGCTCATACTGGACAAATTGTTAGCAATCTCTCAGGCAGCTGTCTGTCTCCAAGAGCAAAGAAAGGCTTTGTGGAGACGAAGAAGTTTTCACAGAATAGGGTGGGTTGGAAGGGCCCTGAATAAATGGTAATAAATGGAAAGCTCCTGAAATAAATTAATTATTGCAGGTTAAGTCAATTCTAGTAATCTAGATATCATTTAAAAGCTCAAAAATACACTAAAAATAATTGCTGCAGATGAACAGAATTGAAGATTAGCAACCCATATTCAAGGCATATTTACCTTTTTGTCCTCTGTGTTAAGGTGACTCATTAACATATTCATATTATCTGAAGACCAATTCCAGGACTGGGTGGAGAAATACTGCAGGAGTGTCATAGACTTGTGCAGTCGATTGATGATCTTCATCATTCTGAAACAAAGGGGGAACATCAGAGGTGAGCAGGAAGTTTAACCTTACGCAGAAGTTGTTGGTTTGTGTTTTCACCAATCCAGGTGAATAAACATTACAATTCCTCCTGAGCACTGCCCTGCTGCTCACGAGGCTGAGAACCTACTCAGCAAGTCTGAACTGCTTCAGCTGAGCTCTTGAGCCTAAAGCTACTCAGCTTTTACTGCTGGCTCCCACAGGGCTGTGAACGTGTTTTCCACCGATGTCCAACTCACTGGTCTGACCTAAACAAGGGCTGGAAGCTGCATCTACCTCGTGTCCCAGTGGAGGGAAGAGCCCCTCTGAGCTAGGATGAAGTCTGCACCACAAAGGTGCAGTGCTTCTGGGCCCAAGGTGGACACTTCTCTTTCTGCCACAGTTCTCTTCTGTTCCCAAGCCTGTGTTGGGTACTGAAGCAAGGCTCTGATTTTTGGAAATAGCTCCAGTACAGAGGTGACCACATCTGCAGTATGGACACTGAGCTCAGAAATCATTTGCTCAGCTTCAGTTTTCAGACAGAACCAACGAATCACAGAGTGGTTTGGGTTGGAAGGGACCTTAAAGATCAGCCAGTCCCACCCCCTGCCATGGGCAGGGACACCTTCCACTATCCCAGGTTGCTCAGAGCCCCATCCAACTTGGCCTTGGGCACTTCCAGGGATGGGGCAGCCACAGCTTCTCTGGGCAACCTGTGCCAGTGCCTCACCATCTGCACAGGGAAGAATTTCCTCCTTTTTAATCTAAATGCACTTTCAGTTTGAAACCATTACCCGTCATCCTATGATTGCACCCCATGATTGAGTCCCTGCCCTTCTTTCCTGCTGGTCTCCTTTAAGTACTGACAAACTGTTACTAGGTTTCCCTGGTGCCTCCTCCAGGCTCAACAGTCCTGGCTCTCTCAGCCTGTCCTCACACAAGAGGTGCTCCAGCCCCTGACCATCTTTACGGCCCTCTACACTGGCTCCAACAGCTCCATGTCTTTGTTGTCTTGCTTCAGGGGCGTAACTGCTTAAGGACCTTGAAGTGTAGGTTCAGGTCCTCTAATGTATCTTGGCCTTTTCTTACCGATTTTTTTATATAAAAGGGGATTGACAGTAATGCTGTCCTACCTTGCAGGATTATTTCACAGCTGTCCCAGTGGTCATGAGTACAAAAGGCCTCTGGCAGTTGTTTTAAAGTGCGATGTACAGTGCTCAGTCAATTCTGAGATGATGCCACATCCTTTCAGACTGGGTAAGGGCAAGATAAAGCACTAAAAGGCTGATTTCCATGGAAAACAGAGCTGTTTTCATGTGAAATTTTGAGCTGCCCAGAGGGTAACACAGTTGCTGTGACAAATAAAAGGCGGCAGTCTGGGGGAGAATGGTGCCAGGCTGGCCTCTCCCCATGCAGACGTGACTGCCACGATGATAAGCACTCAGCACAGCAGAGAAAGACACAATGAGTCCATCAGCTCAGAGGAGAATTGTGCAGCTCACTCAAAGCAAATGGAAAGAGCACTAAAACCTTAGATAGGCACTCCTTCTTAAAGTGGCTTTCATTTTAGAAGCAAAGCAGACCATCGGATTAAAGGAACCTTCATTCTGAATAATTACGTGCACGTTGACTGAATGAAGTTTATCTGAACTACTTTAAAATTATTTCAGATTAATCTTCCTGTGTAGGCAAGCACCATGGGGCAAAGCTTTGTGAATATTTTAATACCTTTCAGAAACTTGGGAAGAAATAAGTATGCTGCTAGATTGGAAAGATCTGAAGCTGCCTCTCAAGCTGACCCCAAAATCTTCCAAGTGCTCAGGACTAATGGAAACTGCCAGAAAAAAGAAATTACAAAAGAGTCAACTCTTTAATATAGGGATGAAATTCTTCCCTGTGAGGGTGGTGAGGCCCTGGCACAGGGTTCCCAGAGCAGCTGTGGCTGCCCCATCCCTGGAAGTGTCCAAGGCCAGGCTGGATGGGGCTCTGAGCAACCTGGGATAGTGGAAGGTGTCCCTGTTCACGGCAGGGGTGGAACTGGCTAATTTCTAAGGTCCCTTCCAACCCAAACCAGTCTGTGACTCTGTGATCTGTTTCATGTCAACTGCCTGAGCTCAAATGCTGTGACCACATTCAGAAAACAGACTAGTATGTAAGTAAAGGTCTTCTGAAAAATATCAACTGAGTAGAAACATGGCAAAGATTTCTTTCAGGAAGTCTCATCCTCCACTGTGAAGGAACCGAGAGGAATAAATCAAGTATTAGTTGTCACTGTACCCACACTTCAGACATGCATTCTATCTTCTAGAAAAATGTTTAGAGCAATGATTTCTTTATGTGCTCTCATACAGAGCCTTGCATGAGCAGATCCTTGGGTGAGACAGGACTGCCCCAGGAGACTACTAAGGATATAAACCACACTATGCTCTAAGTCATGGATGGATGTGCAGCACTCACAGGAAACCATTTAGGGCAGTTTTGCTTGACATCTGGCAATTTATGTGAAACAAGCTTACACCTAAAAAAGCTTCTTCTATTTTTGTTTACTGTCCTTAGACAATAAAGGTCTGATATTCAGGTAGCTGGGAAAAGAAAAAACAATGAGCTGCTACTATGCTTTCTACCACATTGCAGCAGCACCTGGATGAGCTGAAGTAGTGTGTAAAAAGAAAAGAAGAATTATATTAAAAGAAAAAAAGACTTGGTAAACTTGCAACTTCATTGCTGAGCAATGTTTGCTAAAGTTGCAAATCTTAAAGTTCAGAAGAACGTGCTGAGGTCTGTTTGACATTTAAGTACAGCATTGCAGGCAGGGTCCACTGGTTAATTATGCCAATCAACTTCATGAAAAGAAATGTCAATTGTAACGGCAGTGCCAAGATCTCAGTGCTACCCATTTCAACAGAGATTGGAGATTCCAGTCTCATTTTCAGTTTACTTCTAGGGTAATTCCTCCTGAATAACTGGAAATCTTTTTACAGACCAATTTGCCTCTGTAGCAGAATGTCAGGGAGAAATCAGAGCAGTGCCAGGGATTTCCTTGCAAACAGCTGAAGCCAGCTTTCTAACTAGCAGAGGAGCACAAGAGCAGCTGACATCAACACAGAGCAGGCATCCTGTTCTCACATTGCACAATGAATCATCTTCTGTGGTGGCAGTGAGTAAAGGAGGACAATGTCTGGAGTAACATTACCTCCAAGAGGATTCCTTCCACATGGGACATGGATATTGCTGTTTTCCCAAGCCATGCCACTGCCAGGGCTCAAATACCACCTGTAATGGTGAACTGCCCTCCTAAATACCATTAGGATTTGATCATACTCACAAACAACTGCTTCCTAGATTTCAGGCCAGGGCTGGAAACAGCTACCTAGGCATCTTATTCACGAGGAAAAACAAAAAAATTAGCTGGTATGTTCTAAACCTGGCCAGTCTCAAGTCCTTATGCAAGCTCGTACCAGATAGGAGTGACCCCATTGGAAAGTTGAAGTGGTAGAGATCTGGAGATAGAGAAGACAGAAGACTGCCACTCTTCCTCTGCCTTGGGAACCTCTGAAGTACGTGAGTTTAAAAGACGTGCTGTTCTCCAGGTGGTGGCAAGGGTGCAAGCCCTAGGCTGTGCTTAGCTTCAGCCACACATTTTCCTCATTTTTCTCAAGACAAGGCGGGCAGAAGCTCAAGTACCCCAGTTCTCATCACTGGTTAGAGTTCTGCTCTCCACAGAGCAGGCGTGCAGGAGCTGAGGGCACCATTCCTTACCTGGGCTTTCTCCCCGTGAGCCTCATGTACAGGTCGTAGAGGATGGCGGGCGCCTTGTGGCTCACAGTTATCCAGTACTGGTTTATCAAGTAGCTGGAGGTCATGTGAGCGTTGGGAGTGCGGAAGGCCTGCTCCAGAGGGTTCCTTTTGAACGTGGACATGACGTACTGCCCTGCAAGGGAACAGGCGTTTCGCTGGCAAGCACTCGATTCCGGCTGGGCACAACGCGAGCACAGCCCAAGCTGTGCTTCACCCCTCCAGCCCACAGCTTTCTGAACTGTGTCACCACAGCTTGGGCAAGATCCTCCCTTCTGCCGTGAAAAGTGATGACTCCATCTACTGCCTGTTTGAAACCCAATCCTGCTCCAGACTTAACAGTGGCAGACCAAGCCTCCTTGTCAAAGCACCAAAACATAAAGGAGGAAAAGCAGGCAGCTGTAGGAACTTCAAGGAGCTGCAGTTCTGCTTTGGCCTGCAGCACATGTAAAAGAAATTCATAAGTCCTAACATTTCTTTGGATCATTGAAAGCAAACTTTGATCTGCTAGCATAAAATAAAAATGGCATTTCTAATTTCCAATCAGATTTTCCAATGGGCTGATATCTGAGTTAGTCTGAGTCAGGGACAGGTCAGCTACACACACAGGGTGATACCTCTGCAAAGACTTCATTACATCTTTTCAAACCATACCTGACCCACAGCACCAAAAGTCTGTTTTCAGAAGATCTCTGGATGGTCTAAGGCAGCAAATGGTCCTGCATTCTTAACTCGAAAACAAATGATAGGGTGGGAATCTTCCCTTCCTTTGCATTTTAAGGCACAAAACATGTTTGGTCTGATTCTGAGCTCTGGTGATGGCACAGTGCCACAAAGTGGCATCTAGATGTGCATATCTGGGGCATTTGCATATTGCAGAGGCTTAAAAGAACTGCAGGAGTTGAATATAAGACTATCATCCTAGGGACTGATAAACAGATGGTGCTCCTATTCCTGAGCACCAGTGAGCTCAAGAAAGAAGAATATGTGGGTTTTTTCACTTTTTAAAAAATTGATTTGAGAGTTAACGACATCAATCTGTGCTCTCGTTACAGTTTAGTCTCTAAGCTTATGTTACAAATAGAAAATCAGATGAGAATTTGCAAGTCATTAGAAACATCCAGATCATCCTCAGATAAGCAGATTCCAATCATAACATTCAGCCAGGACTCTCCAGTGTCTGTGGTCAGCTCATTACTGCACTTCAAGTAGTGACTGTTGCTGTACTTCTTCTAAGAAGCCCAAACCAGAGATTTGTCACCTCTAAGAGCTACTGAAATTACTTAGTGGGTGGGTGGTCTTTCCCCTCTGACCTCAACATAAAAATGCAGCAGCAAATCCTACAGCTCAAAGGCAGGTTCTGCGCGGGGGTGGGGGGAATCAGACACAGATCTCACCTAGGGAAACTATCAAGAATAAATTGAAATTAATTTTTGCCACGCTGAACATCATTTTACAGCCCGATTTTAAGGTTTGAGGAAAAACTGCAAAATGTATTTCACGAAGTCAGACCAACCAGATTTACACTGCAGCAAAGGAGAATGTGCTTCTTCAGATTAAAATTTAGTTTTTTGACTACATCTTTGTAACAGAAGGGAAGTGATGAGAAAGTAAGGAACTTCTTAGCACTCAGCTAATTGCTGAAGCCTTTCCCCTGCTAGACCACTTGATCAAATACTGTGGTTAAGACATTTACTCTGTAAATGCAGTTATGGTCTGATTCTCTGCTGACTTATTTTGCTGTGTAAATAGTGCAAGGGGAAAAGCAAAGCAAAGGCTGAGAGATGGAGAGTAGCCAGCCTCCTGCATTTAAAGCACAAAGATAGGAATGCACGGGCACCACAAAGCAAACCAGGCCCTGTACATCTGTCCATGAATGTACGGACTGTACACAGTATTTCACACTATACAGCTGAGACAAACTCTGCTGCTTGGCTTCAGCATGAGTTTTTCTCTGCAAGGGTGTCAGGATCTGTCTCCCTTTCTTTTATGCTTGCCTTGGAAGTACATCCACTTGAAGAAAAGTCAGCCATGAAAATAACTTGATTTTTTTCCATTGACAAAATTCTCAATCAAAATACAAATTGTTCTTGATCCCTCTGTCATCTCACCATTTGTCTCCTCAAGTGCACACCAGTTATTTCTGTTCAGAATTTTCTGATGGGGAAGAAAGACCACTTCACTTCCATAGTACCACTGAATCCTAGAATGGTTTGGTTTGAAGTGCCTTTTTCCTCACAGGACCCTCACCCACTGCAGGTGGCCCCCCCCACCTGCAGTTTGAATGGCAGACACCGAATGCCACCCAAATAGAGGAAACCACTTATTCAAGGGGTAAGGAACACTGTGGATGTTCTCCATTTCAATGAGACCTTACCCATTTCTCCCCAGAAGAAAGGGTTGATTCCACCTGTTGTGCAGTTGTACACCAACAAGTTTTTTGGTCTGGAAAAGAGAAAGGAGTAGTATTTTAAGATGTGAAGAAAAACTCCATTTTTAGGGAAGGGATTAGAAAGTCAATCAATTTCAAGAAAACTCCAGGTTTAATTCAAAACAAAGTTTGGTTTTTGTGGTGTGGAACTAAACATGGATCACACTGGTTTTATTTCTTCCTTCAACCCAAGTCAAGAATTAATCAGTTTTCTTGATGTAAGCCTGCCTTGTCAAGGGTGTAGGTGATTACATCAATCATTTTTCTTACTGTATACTTGAAAACGACAGTTTTAATTTGGTGTTTTTCTTAATAATGCTTTCAGGGGAAAGCTGGTGAGCTGCCCTTCATGGTCTGTTTAGGATCCTTATTTAGCTTACTGGATGTAGCTCTACCCTCAGCTCATAAAGCTTACTCTGTCTTTCAAAGAAAAACACTTCTGCCTTTTATTTGCCTGGGTTTGATCTCTCAGAGATGCATAAACTTCCAGAATAATTCATGTGGTTTATTCTCTGTATTCCTACCTAATGATTAAAGGCCAGGCCAGAGGCTCACAGGAAAAGATCTTAAATCCTTAGTGTCATTTCTACATACCCTTCTCAACAATGCAAAGAAGGGAGATTTTTTTAGATCATATAACCTATAAGCCCATAATATATTTATATGGTGCAGTATTTCCCAAGGAAAACAAGCAGAGCTTTTTTATCAAAAAAACTGAAGAAGACACTTGAAAAGCAACTCAATGAAAAGGAGGCCCAAAAAACCACTGCTGCAAAGCTCTTGGCCTTCAGAAGAGCGACTTCTGAGAGGCAAGAAGTAGGTCTCACCCACAGCTTTAGAGATTTCCTAACTCTAAACCTTGCCTTTATCGCTTCTTCTACACGTTCAGCCCTTGCCCACCTGTGGGGAGGAAACAGCAACCAGAAAATGAACCAACCACCCTTTGGCACAGGTTTTTAATCAGCTCCTGGTTCCCTTTGAAGTGCTGGTGCAGGGAGCACATATCCCCAGTGTCTCAAAGAGGAATGGCAGAGAGAGGAAAGCCCTCCCACCTGTGCACAGCCGTGTACCAGCCGGCTGCCAGCGTCAGGTTGATGGCGACATCGACGGGGATCATGTCGGCCACCGCTTCGTTGTTGGCGATGACGGTCCGCAGGATCCCTTTGCCTGCCTGTGGGACACAGGGAGACAGGAAAACAGTCACAACACTTCAGGCTGGGCTAGGGTTTAACTGGCAGGACTCCCTCAGCGGGCACTGGGCACGGGCCAGCACGGTGGGAGTTTCTTCTGCTGCAGATTGTTTGGTTTCTGTGACAACAACGATGGACCTCCTGTGGATCCCACGGTCCTGCCTTTTCAGAGGAAGCCTGGGAATATGATGTTTGTGCTGTGTAGAACAATAAAAGCTGGGACCCTTAATTTAACTCAATACCCAAGAAAATACCTTAGGAAAGAAATGGGTCTGAATTTGCTGATGGAAAATTCCCAGTGATGCCTGGAAGTTATATTTTCTTAAGTGACACAGGCAGACAGAGGTCTGAGTGTCCCTCAAAGACTGTATTCACTTTGGAAATTACACCAGTGGGCTTTCTGAAAAGTTGACTACCTTTCCTTTGGATGTATTCATCCTTGGCGTGATCCCTCTGCCAGATGCAGACTCTGACACAGACAACAGTGCAAGATTCCCCACATGGCTCACTCCATCCTCCTCAAACCTCTGTCATGCGTTAACTTCTGCTGCCCTGAGTTGAACCACGGTTAGGCTCAGACATGAAAACTTTAACTTGCAACATCACTATGATTTTCTTTGGGTTCTTACTACTGGTTTTTTTCAAGGGGGAAAAAAAAGGCAAAAAGAAACAAAGGAGGCAACCAAGCTCAGCTCTGAATTTTCCACTGCTGTGAACACATGCCCACTAGAGACCACTGTGTGATCAACTATCACATTTTCACAGGTACACTAAAGACCTTTCTGAGGTCTTCAAAATGAGGATGTTTGATGGATCTGCTGCGAAATGCAATCAGAGCTGCATGTGATGGTCATACACACATGAATGATTTAGAGATTTCCTACACTGTGTATTTAACAAAGGCTTCAGGTTTAAGTTTTTTAGGTTACTTTTTACAGTGAAAATGGTTCAGTGGTGCTTCACCAGGTATGGCCAGGCTTCTATTTATAGATGCTGACATTTTTCTCTTTAGTGAAGTAGAAGCTACTGCAAAATGAAGCCTCCAAAGTGATTTCCTGCTTAGAGTCTGATGTTTCTGGACAGCCTTTCAGCTGAGGTGCTTTAAGGCCAGTCACTGTCCAGACCACAAATTAAACCAGTTGTGCCCTACAGCTTCACTGCCTTGCAGGGAGGAAGGTCTTTGCATGTAACTGGGAACAGTGAGACAAAATGCCTTAATTACACTCCAGCGGAAATGTAATTAATTTCATTTTGTTCCTCAGTCAACAAACACAGCTCCCTACAGCAGCTGGAGCAACTGTAGGTGAAAGAAATATAATTAGATTATCAAGTACAACTTGGACTCCCATATTTCATGAATATTTAAAAGAAATATGTCTATTTATGGAATGAAATTATCAGACTCAAACACTGTGACTGAGGAAAAAGGTCTTGGCAAGGTTTGGAGTCCAGATTCTGCCCAAGTGATACCAAAGATCATCTGAGCTAAATCTGAATCTGGGGGTTGTTCTCCCTATAGGATGAGCTTGGTTAGAAGTTGAAAGTGAGTATTTTGGTATGGGGGGACACTTCAAATGCACAAAACCAAACCACCAAAACCACTTTCCTTTTGCTTTTTCAGTTTTTAATCAAAGCAAATTAAGCTATTTGTCTAATAACCACAGTTTACAATGCATTTGGCCAAGAGAGCCGGTTGTACTGGCGCAACTTTCAGGTAATCAAACTAATGCATCACTCAGATGTTCAAGGGTTCATTTTTAAACAACTGACCACATTCAATACATTAATTTATGTACTTATTAATTTCCCCTTCCTCAGAAGAGAAAAGTCTCTTGGGTCCCAAATAATAAAACACCTTGTCCTGCCAGAAAACATTCCAAACAACCTTGTCTCTACACCCTGCATCCATTGTCACTGTTCTTTGTCTTTTTCTTGGCTCTCAATGTAGTTGCAGATCACATTTTGTCACCCAAGAGCTCAGTGTAGATGACACAAATTTTACTGTCTCTTTATCTACTACACTGAAAAACCTCAATCCTGGACCAAAAAATACCATCTNACAAATTTTACTGTCTCTTTATCTACTACACTGAAAAACCTCAGAGCCTCTATCCTGGACCAAAAAATACCACCCCTTTTTCAAAACTATCTCAGTGCAAGTCAAATCTTGTATATAAAAAGAGAAGCTATTTCCCACAGTGATCCTAGAATCTCCCAATCTTTACTTTCCATGGAGTTAACTTGGATCTAAAGGTACAGGCTGCATCTGCATACAAAACCTGGCCCAAGGTTTCTTTGCAAACCAATTCTGGGTAAATTTTGTGACAGACATCTTTAGTGCTCAGAAGTTACAATAAAAAAAATAAAAAAAACGCAGCAAAATAAAATTCATGTCATTACAAAAGTTAGAACCTTCATTTCCTACATGGAAATGTAAGGAGTGGATCTGCAAAATGAATGAACTGCAAAACATTTCTCGATCTTGATAATATCATGGAAGAACCTAGAAACCAGCACGAGATGCTGGAACTAGAGCAGAGAGGCAGCACAAGGTTCTTGAGTCGCCACCAAAGAACAGAACACTTTTTAAAAAGAAACTGTGACATGATAAGAAGTCAATAATTTTTGAACAAAAATTGAATGCCTCTGAAATGTATAGATGGGGTTCAGATGAAGCCATTAGCTGGGATATACACATTATTTGTCCTGTGCATTTTGTAACAGTAACAGTTTCTATTTATGCTCTACTTCAGGTATAAATGAGCTTTTTTAACAAGATATTTGGATTTTATTCTGCTCTCCCATGATTGAAGATCACTAATCCTCTGATACACTGCACCAGGCTGATTAGAATATAGTTTTGACAAAGTAATGAAGTTGGACAGCTCATACATGAACACAAAGATCCGCCCAGAGCTACACAGCATTATGGGTTGACAAAGAGACCTAAGGCAGTGATTTTAGTTCAGAAAAAAAAATAAGGCAGGAGAAAAGGTATGCAACTTTACTGTTTTCACATAGTACATTGTAATGATTATTTTCACCTTACAGGGAGTATTTTATCAAGTTATTATTTATCTTATAATTTGTTCCTCGCCATTTTGCAAAGGCATTATTTCCACCAGAGTTACGAAAAAATATAGTGAATTATCCATGTGACTGGCACAGTCTGAATCAATCACACACAGTGTTTAGGTGCGGGCAGTACAGGGAGAAATCCTGTACAGAGCAGTGGTAAGTGGGACCCAGAATCTTGGGTGTTGTGGAGGAATAACAAGTGATAGCAGCAGATTTGGAAACAATACCCACAGCGACAAATGAAAGGATAAACACTGCTGCCTTGTATCCATGGTGTGGTAACCTGGCCTGGAAAATAAAGTTGTGTTAAAAGATTCATTTTGACATCTGTGAATTAGCCTCATTTCGAGAATACATCTTTTGCCTTTTCTTTGAAAAATTGGCCAAATGTGCCCAAACCTTTAGTTTTTTCAGAGTTTTTAGAAACTGCAATTCATGTTTAGTGAACCAGCAACATGAATACTCTCTCAATGTCCTTTTTTGAGCTCAGCACAAACAGACCATCCTCTGGGTCCTACCA
This sequence comes from Pardalotus punctatus, assembly GCA_013400915.1. Classification (NCBI taxonomy): domain Eukaryota; kingdom Metazoa; phylum Chordata; class Aves; order Passeriformes; family Pardalotidae; genus Pardalotus; species Pardalotus punctatus. Next base: position 126,532 of record VZTX01031135.1, on the reverse strand, counting down.
GCTGACAGATGTGTGCCAAGTGTGTGACATCTTTCTCCCAGACTCAGAAAACTCCTGTGGCCCTTTTCTGCACACAGTTTCTAAGTGGGGCTGTGGAGTAACATCAGAATTGCTCTTTTAGCAACTCAAACTCTGCTTTAAAGGGAGCTTCAGCAGTAACCAGACGTACCGCAATAAATATTCCACTGGTCCCGTTGAAGTTGTCAATCCAACCCTGTGGAAAAGAAGAATGATTAGTATTCCCTTCAATGATATGCTGCTTCAAAACGATGGCAGTGGTGTGGTGCAGACAAAGAAGGAGAGAGACACCAGCTCAGATGGATGCCAGCCCATCTGGGACAGCTGCCAGGACACCAGCCAGTACCAGGAGATTGCACTGCCTGCAATTTACCCATCAGCAACAGAATCAAGTCTGTTCTTAGAAACCACTTCCTTCCTATTCCCTGGCCTCAGGAATAAAATCTGGCTTTAAACACCGCAGTGTTGGTGCTGCCACACTTGCTGAAAACAGCTGGAGTGATACTGAACCTCAGCAGTCACCAGAAGTGATTTGGTCACTCCAGCTAATTTCTAAGGCAAGGAAGAAAAAAACCCCGAAACTAAAACAAACCACACCACATCACTTTTGAATCCCATCCTACTTCAGGTCAGGGAAGCTGCCACTTGTGGGAGCTGCAGTTCAGAGCAGTGATTATCTGTTTGACCTGGAACAGGTTGTGACACCAAACAGAGCTCTTTGTCTTTCCAAGATGGGGAGCTTGGCCCAGAGCCTTGGCTGTATCTCAGCCATCTCCAGCACACTTCAGACTGCATGAAAGCCAAAGGTGACTTTGTGTTGCCTTTCCAATTTGGCTGCAGTGTTAGGGCACATTATTCCTACCAGTATATTTAGCCTAATGAATGACTTCATTCCAAAAGTACAGCTGCATTTAATTATCATGTGCCTGACATTTGTCTCTCAACCAGCATGCACCAGGAGTACGACTGACCCTCAGATCCCATGTTCTGAGCACAGAAACCTGTGTGTCTGAATGGACAATCAGTTGCAAGCCCAGCATTCTATCCCAGCTCCTGTTATTATTGCTTAAATGTGGTCTTTTCCCAGGAGTTCTTCCTGAAGATGCTGAAGGAGGCTTGCTGTTCTACTCCAGCACAGGATCTCCACCTGTTCCACACATTCTCCTATGAACAGGATACCTGTTTCTCAAGTCACTGCTACAGGGAGGGACAGATTCCTGACAGTACCACCAGCTCCAGCTGCACCCAAAGGCCTCTGTAGGGAATTGTGTATTTGTGCTTACTGGGAAAGGCTCATGCCAGCTGGCTCCCACGATGGATGGCCTGATGATAGCAATGTTCAAGTTTCCTTTCTCTTGCTGAATCAGGTACTCTGACAAGGCTTTGGTGTAGGTGTAGGTGTTGGGCCATTCCCCAAGCAGCTTGGGTGTGATGTCTTGAATGATGGATTCATCCAACCACCTACAAGAAACAAGGAGAACATCGTCATCCACCATGCAGGGAGAGAAAAAGACTTGGGCAAAACAGACCAGTGAGACAGGAATCCTCACCTGAAACAGGATAAGCCAGTCAAAGCTATTTAGGTTTGGATTTGAAACAGCTCTGTGAGAGAAGGTTACTTTTGTTTTCAAGGTGCAAAATAAACCCTGGTGAGCTTCGTGCTACCATGTCCCATTCCAGTTCAGGTACCTCTACAAACTCCCTTCAGAGCAATCTCTTGCATGGTTATGCTTCACTGCAATCTGTAACACAAATATTGCCATGGTCTACAGCCTGATGGAGCTCTCCCAGCCAGGAATCCCACTAGGCAGTGCTCATCCTTAGCCAACACAGGCCCTGGATACTCCCAAATATGTTTCCAGATATTCTGGGTAACCTTGAGTGAGCAAGTCACGTAACAATACAAAGGTCTCAAAAGCTGGAACAACATCCTACAGGGATTTTATTCCAACAGTGGATTTCCATCATTTACAGTGCTAGATGTTCCTTCCTGCAGGCCTTCCACAGGTTTGTTCACACAGGAAACTGCTGGTGCTTTAAAAAAACCAACCAAAAACAAACCATCAAAAAAACCAAGAGAACTCTGCCAAGTTGTTTTTTATGTTTTTAAGGTATTTGAGTACCTAATCCATCAGAAGTAGTTATGCAGATAGCTTTTAAAAAGAAGCCCTTACCACCATGGTGCTGCAGGAAGGGCCTAAAGCCCAAAGGCTCTTCCCTGGCACAGCACCAGGACCTCACAGGTCCTGCCAGCATCTGGGTCTAAAGGACAAGAACTGGCTGTGCTTCCAGAGCCCTTGCACAGCGCTGCCAATCCCTGACAGGCTCCCAGCAGCCTGGTGTTACACCACAGAATCAAAGATTAGCTCCTATAATCCAATTTGTAATTAAGTCAACGGACTTACGGTTCAGTCTGAAGGGGTGGACTCTTCCCAGGGACATTGCAAGGATACTGCTTCCTGCAGATCCTCACTTCACCCCTCCTTGGCTTGAATTTCAGAAAAAGGCAAGAGGTCAAGGGGAGAGAAATACGATGCCAACTGTCACACTTGAAGAATTGCTTGATCCTGTCAACCCTGCAAAGGCCTGGTGGCTCAGGTGGCACAGCACTTTTCAGATGGCTTTCATTAGGCACAGATGGAAAATTGTTGTATGAGAAAGCACTGATTCACAGGGGAGGGCTGGATGCAGCAAATCTCACCCTTTTGGAATGAGTTAAAAATCGGACAATTTTTAGTATAGAGAATTCTAGTTTTTAAAAAAATTTAATAAAAAGCCCTATGGAGGCACAAACACCTTCCTTTGCAAGCCTGGTCCCATGCTGCAGAAACAAGGCAGAAAAAAGTATTTAAACTCAAAATATGAACTTGAACTACGCAGAGGTTACACGCAGCATGCAATACTGACATAATTTGCAAAGCCTGTTTAGGCAGCCATTGAACCTCAGGGTCTCAGCTAAATTTCTATTGTTTGAATCTGCTGAGTAGCTAATTACCAGTCTACCAAAAGGAGACAGCTATTTCTGCAGAGCCTGGAGGAAGACTAAGTTCATTTGGGAACTCGGGTTAAGCTATGTGCAAGTTTTTTTCCCCTTCTCTCTTTTTTGGGTTTATTTCCATAATAGGGGGTTGCAGGTTTGCATTCTCTCAAAGCAGATCCAGGTGCAGAAGTACAAGCAGAGGGAATTTCCCTTTGCCCTCAGCCTTCCAGAGAGGTCTCTGCATTACTTGAAGAGGTCACCAAGAGGACCTGTCCCAAGGGTACCAGCCAGCCAGGTGATGTGACTGACCAGCATTCCCATCAGGGGAATGGGAATGGGAATGTCAGCTGAGCTGACAGTCCTGCAAGGAGAACTGCTCTGTGACCTACTTGGAAGATTCTGGAATGCTAACTCACAAAAGCTGCTGCTGCATTTGCCCCTTTGTAGCAAATGACGCAAATTAAACAATTAGTAACTTCTCCATTATATGCACCAAATTACTCAGTCACAGGAAAACACAACTTTCTGTGTTAACAGCTTTGCATTAATCAGGCCTTTTCTCGTAAGCAATGATGGATCTGTATTTTTTGCAATAACAAAACCAAAGCTTCAGCCGAGACTTCCCTGCGTGCTGTGTTCCTTACCTCAGCACACCCTTCAAAGCTGATTTCCTTCAGCTTTAGATTAAGGCAAACCATGCTTGATGCAGCAGATTATATGTTTCCCCTATTGGCCTGGCAGCACTTAGAAGTGTGACTTTTGGTTTACACAGCTTAAGCCTCAAGGTTTACCTGCAGGTTAAATATCAAAATACTGAAACAGCAAGATGTAATGGGAGGATAAGAACAGAAAAAGAAACAGCTGGGAGTCCTCCTTGAGATTTCAAGTGAATAAATAATCATAAGCACATATCAAGTGCATGGCCAAAAGCTTTGTTAAGTGGATCTGGTTTTGCATCCACTTCTTCGATTTTCCCTCTCAAAGCACTTGAGCAGCATTTTAAGGCAAAGGTTGTTTGTGAAGGGAATCATCCACAGCTGGCTGATGGAAAACATAACCTGTAGTTCTCCCCATTTTTAAAGGCAGATGATATTTCTTTGTCTGCTTCCCCTCCCTCCCCTCTGAAGGTAAAATTCTGATACCTTTTACTCCCCTCTCTCTGAAACCTTCTGCACCGTGATATCCACATACTATTTCTTTCACTTACATGGTCAATAACAGACATCTCAAACATCATCCTCTCTGCTGCATTTTCAACCTATGATACATAAATTCTCAGTGTTTTATAGGAAGAGCTGAAGTAGCAACCTCTGAGGTAGCCAGGCCCTTCTCCACATTTCTGATTAGCAATCAGGCCTGTGCTGCAGTCTTTTTTTTTTAATCTGAGCCATCAGCACTGATTGTTTCCAAAGTTGCAAGTGATGGTAAGTTTTTTGGGACAGTGAAATGTAATCTTGACAGTGATGAACTCCAAAGGACATTATAAAACTGAGGCAGTGGTCAAAAAAGTGACAGAGCAGCTTCACTGTAAATAAATGCAAGGCAGTGTTTTTAGGGAAAAGCAGTTTTATCAGAACTGGTGTTAGAGGTTGCTGAGCTCAGAACTGGCACCTGTAGCTCAGCAAAAACTCTTCAATCACATCTGACAGCTCTATGAAACTCTCATGTCAATGATTAGCACCAGACAAAAAAGAAAAAAAATCAGTGAAATGCTGGACATCATCAGGTACTGAGAACAAGACCAGTGGTCTAATTTTGGAGCTGTTTAAATAAAATTTTGAGTGGCCACACCTTGAGTACTGCTTGAAGTTCTGTCTGACCCCTGCACTTCAGGGAGGGTGTAGAGTTAAAGAACAGGCAGAGAGGAAGGACAACTAAAATCAGCACAGACACAGATCCATCAGCACATGAGGAGACAGTAAAAAGGCTGAGACTCTTCAGGTTTCTGAGAGTGGAACAGAAAAGAGTCTCCAGGCTGGTGTAGTCACCCTAAATAGCATCTCCCAGTGATACTCTTGAGGGTAAGATACTGGACGAGGCAGCCCATTGCTCTAATGCACTGAGACATTTCTCAAGGTTTTATCATGCTCCACTTGCTGAATAAATGATAAATGATTGATGACTACTAGCTGGAAGTAAACATAGCCAAGAAAATGGACTACTAGAGAAATTCAAATAGAAAATACTAGCTTGTACTAACTTTTCTGGAGTAGTGCTTAGACAGTTAAATTACTTGTAAGACAAACGTTTATCTTTTTTTTTAGTAAAAAGTCAGTGGTTCTCTTAGAGGACATTAATTAATCTCATCTTCTATTACCCTATATCAAGAAGAAGAAAGATTTTATACCAGCTCCTTGGGTTAATAGTTCACAGATCAGTTGCTTATATCACCCACTAGAAAATCAATGAAAACAAATTAGCAGTTGTGGGAAAATTCTTCTAAGGAGAAGGTTTCCTGGGGCCTTTATCAGTTGATTTTATTATTCTTTTTAATTATGCTTTATTTTAGTAAATTCATTTAGCCAAGCTTTTTTTGATGTTTCATCAAAGTCCTATATTCCTGTCTGGGATGACAGGACACAGCCCCAAGCTGTGCCAGCAGAGGTTCAGGTGGAAATCAGAAAGATTTTCTTCACTGAGAAGGTGGTCAGGCATTGGAAGAGGCTGACCAGGGAGGTGGTGGAGTCACCATCCCTGGAGGTGTTTAATGAAAAACTGGACATGGCACTCAGTGCTCTGGTTTAATTGACAAGGTGGTGATCAAAGGCTGGACCTGGTGATCTTAGAGGTCTTTTCCAACCTCAGTGATTCACACTGAACCGTCTAAAAAAGCCTGTTTCTTACTCAGCCCCACATAACTCCAGTTAAAAACCACAGGATTTCTGAAAAACGTGGAAACAACATTGGGAAGCTGAAGACATAAAAGAAGTAATACAAGGTATGTGAAAAAAAAATCAGTTCTTACTAAGGCAGCAGCACAGCTGAGTGTTACAGAAAGCAGCAACTTCACTCCTGGTGGAAAACACACTCCTGCAGAACTTAATACTGGACTCTCATGAAACCAGAGTCTTTAAAAAAACACAAAGAAGCAGCAGTAACAGCAACTCTGCAGAGAAATCCCACCCCATTCTGTGACCAGTTCCCAGGGATCCCGCAGGACGAAGGGAAGCCAACACTGGAAGGGGCAACGCAGTTCCTACTTACTCCACTAAATCAAAGAGCTTCTGGGGCTCGGCTGGGGGAGGGTAGATGATCTCCTCGATGCATTTCCGAACGCAGTTTGCATAGGCGGTGGAGATGTGGATGAAGGCCTCGAGGTTCCGCATCTGCCGGGCCAGCTCCAGGAGCCGCTGCGTGCCCATCACGTTCAGCTGCAGGGCATGTCTGCGGAACACAGGGGGAACAAGCAGCAGGCATTTCACTGGGGACAATGTGTGAAGGCTGAGCCTTATCCAAAATCACGGGAAGGGAAGTCAGAGAAGAGGAGGGGACACAGGGGAGCAGAAAGTGTGAGGGAAATGCAAGTGTGAAACCGGCTTTCAGAGCAATGCTGTTGGATTGCCCTTCTGGATGCTGAATGTCTCTCAAATATTTTTACTCAACCTGAAGGGTCACAAGTAACACTTCACTAACGTCTCTAAATGTGACATGTTTGCCACCCCTCCCTGGAACACGTTTTTCTAACCACTGAGGCACTGTGGTTTCTACTGTGCCCATTCAATGTCCTCTGGAGGGACCACTGTTAAGCCAGATGAACACACGGTTTCACAAAGCAGGAAAGGGTCCTTGGGCCCAGAAAAACAGACTGATGGCATCACAGAATGGCCTGGCTTGGAAGGGACCTTAAGGAACACCCAGTGCCACCCCCTGCCATGGGCAGGGACACCTTCCCCTATCCCAGGTTGCTCTGAGCCCCATCCAACCTGGCCTGGAGCACTTCCAGGGATGGGACAGCCACAGCTTCTCTGGGCAGCCTGTGCCAGGGCCTCAGGACCCTTTCAGTAAAGAATTTCCTCCTAATATCTGATCTACACCCACTCTCATTCAGATGGAAGCTATTCTTAATCAAAGAAGACACAATTAGTGATAACAGCCTAAATTGCAAAGGAATGGAGATGAGAACTGATAAGCATAGAGAAAGAATGTCCTCCTTAGCAAGGTTGACCTTCCAGCACCCAGCTTAGAGACAATGTGCAAGAGATCTCAGCCAGCAGACTCTGCTGCATGCTTTGTACTGGAAGAAAAACACTTTCCTGCACAGAAGGGAAAAGGCTCAGGAATATGCAGTCTGCTCAGCTCAGCAGTAGAATCTTTCAAAGACGTACAGTGTTAGGAATTATGCTGTCAAGCACAGTGTACACTAAAAAACCTTAATTATGTTGAAGAGAAATTGTAAATAGTCCAAAGGAATGAAAACATTAGCTAAAGAGTATGATCAATATTTGGATCGCAGTATCTAAAGCCAGAGATACTTTTCTTTTTACATGCTGCTATTAAGGAACAGCATTTTCTGTAGATTTCTATTTCCTTCTGCCCTTCTAGCAGGATCAGTACTTCTACTTGAGCCCGTCAGGCAAAAGTTACTTTTCCATGTACACTTCTGTTTGATTTCATTCCTTCTGAGAAGGGTTGAACAGAACTCTGCTTGTAATATGGGCCAGGCATGGATTTCTGCTGAGAAGTTCAGAGTTCCTTTAGCCTTCAAAGGGAATATCATCCAAGCCCGGTGGTTTGTTATTTATTTTGTCAGTCTTTATTTCTTTTCTATTTCTATTAAAACAACATCTATTAATATTTCAATATAACACAATTTCTGAGATTTCTGCCCTCAAGAGTTCCATTTGGAAAATTCCCTAAATGTACTGCATATTGATGCCAAAAATTCATGTAGTGTCTTCACTGCTGCATTCCCAGTATCTTCACATCAGTGCTTTTGCCCCTTCCTTTTCTACTGGCTTTCCACATTCTGTTGTAATCTCTAAGCTTCTGCCATGTTGAAAAAATAACTTTGTGTCACTATCAAGTTGCTGCTCGAAATTCTTAACTGAACAGCAATATTGTGCTTTCACATTTAACTTGCTAAAACTTTTACCCATCTGGTGTATTTTATTATTCAGTCACGAGTAATTTGATTTGAAGAACTTCTCATATTTTGCCTTCTAATCATAGTTTTCCTAGTGCTGTTAGATATATTTTGACAGATCACATACAATCAGTCTTTAAATAATTTCTACACTGCCTGCAAACTGATGACCTTTTAAACTTTCAACTTCTATCTATCCTCCTTATTAAAAATGTGGTTTCCCTTTGATATTTCATGCCACTGAGATTTATTTTTAAAGTGGATTCATTTGTGCATTGATTTAAGAACATTTATGGCTACTAACATCAAGAGCTGCTTCCCTTCTGGTGTTTCTCTAATTAGTTGCTTTAAAAAAGCAAATATTTATGGTGGACACAGTGGATATCTATTTAGCTTACTATGAGCAAATGAAGAATGATCTTAATAATTGTGTTTTCTACTATCACAGCTTTAGTGTTTTTCAAAAGGACCATGACGATCTAGCAACGCAGATCATCCACCTCGGTTTGCTGAACTGTGCAATCTGCACAGAAGCACTTACACATCTCATCTTATTTCACTGGTTTATTTCTGTGTTTTTTTCTTAATGGAAAAGCCTGCCTGGACAGGCACTCCCAGGGGAACTCCTTCAGAAACCGAACACTTATTGTAAACAGTTAATTAGACAGAGTGCTGGGGGTTTTAAAGGTTGTGATGGGCTGTTTCCTCAAGCCACAGCTCATTTCCCTCCAGCTACTCAGTGACAAAGAAAGGCCATTAACACCAGCTTTGGAGACAGACACAACACAGTTTCACTTCACGCTGTCTCCAGCTCTGCCAAAACGTCTCCCTGTTGACCACACTTTTCCCCACCGCAATTTTAGGTCATACGTAACTCCCTTACTGTATTACAACCCGATCCCGCAGTTCTTCCTTCTGTTCCCGTGGGAATGTGCCAAGACAGTTCACTTTTGACACGCACATGTCATTTTCAGAGCGCTGCCCCTGCATGTTCATGCACGAGCATGGAAGTGGGGAATTAGCACTGCAGACATGCAAGGGATGCTCTGAACAGGGCCATGCTGCATCCTGGATCATGCTCAGCAAACACAGAAAGCAGGACGTACTTGAGGGGCTCGTCAAAGCGAACTGTGGCTGCACAGTGGAAGACAACATTGACCCGGGTCAGAAGCTCCTCCTCGTCTTCAGCACTGATGGCCAGCTTGGGCTGGGTGAGTTCAGCATTAATAGGCTTAATCTTCTCGTGGAAATTAGGGCAATCTTCTCGGACCCTGTCAAAGACCTTGAAGCACAAACAGAGAGAGATCAGGTACAGAATTAGGCTGCTGAGATCGCTTTGATTAGCAGCCAGTCTGATTACATCAATCAATGCAACTGGCACAATAGAGAATTCCTGTCTGGGGGGACACAGGTGAGATGATAAAATAGTTCATTCACTTGTTCCCTCCCAGGCGAAACAGAACAAAAATACAGCGGGTAATGCACTGCTCTGAAGAGATTAATCAGTCTTCTCTCCAACACTCATTTCCTCGGACAGCCACCGAAATTCCTCTATGTCCACATCTCCTGCAACCACTTGCTATTTGACCTGGAGGACTGCCTGTGTCACCGAAACTACAGGAAAAACAAAAACCCTCCAACAACATTTTTAATGTTACAGACTCAAGGCATTACTTTATTATCTGGCCAGGATGTGCCACTGAAATCATCTCATCCACACATAGCCCGGGTGTGCAGAGAGAATCATTCGATGATACATGGATTTTACAGAATTTTCCCCCAAATTTTATACAGTCGAAACCCATAGAGATGCCCTGTTACAAAGTTCATTGGTCCAGAGTTGAGCAACCCCCAGTGTTCAGTTTCCCACTGGATCCGAATAGCCTCGCCTTCGATGTTAATTAGATCTTCTTTCTTATCTCTTTTCTCGGACCAAGTGTCCCAGGGGTGAGGTTGGTGTTGCGTTAATGGCTGCTGATGGCTCTTTATCTTTTGGGCTACACCCTACTCACCTGGTAGAACAATGCCCTGGAAAGAAACTTAAAATTCCTTTTGCCGAGGCAAAGACAAACAAAGCCTCTGACTAAAGTTATACAAAATTTTTAAATGGTGTGTTTCCCAACACCTGTAGGACCAAAACAGGAGCTAAAGAGCAGGAGGGCAGAGTATGGGGTGGGAAAGCCTGTGCAGAATTAAACTCGAGCAGTTTTATAGATGGTTCTATAAAGCACTTGAAGAGAGGAGGGGAACTGAGCATTCCTGCTCCTCCTCTTCTTCCTTTGCTGCTCCTTGTCTACTGTCACTCTTTTCTCATTTCAGGAGTCCAGTGGGGACCTCTTTTGGGATGGAAGGATGGGGCACCCCAATAACCCGCACTACTGAGTGCCACCAGCAGTTCTGCAAAACTGAACACGTGTGCAGCTGGCTGGCCTCTCCAGCCATCTTCCAGATCTTTTTTTCCTAGGCGTATAATCCATAGCTCTTTCCAATTCACAGCTCTTTCCTCTTTCTGCCTAGCATTATTATATTTGAGTAACTTCAACTGAATTAATAGGAACTGGCTAAGACCAAAAAGCTCCTACCTTTTTTTTTTTTTTCTTTTTTTTTTTGGGTGAGGGGGTGTGGGGGTGAGGCAGGGTGACAACACGGAAGGTAGAAAGAATCAAGAGAATAGAAAGGCTGTGGGATTTGAAGAGGTATAATCTAGATTCCAAAGGATAATCACACTTCCAAGGTAACAAGTCTGCGGTCAGGAACACCTAATACTGGGAGAGATTACTGAGGGATGCAAAGGGTGGGTGCCTTTGGACACCTTTAAGAGCTGTCTGGATAAACCAGGAAAGGCAGGGAACAGCTGAACCTGCCTTGGGGCACGAGGATGGACTTTTCAGTAGCTCTGGGTTTTTGGGGTGTTTTCTCTACTCTGTAGCTTACTCACCAGTAACACCGATTTGGAAGTATTTTTACTACCATGACCTCTTGTTTTCCTAGACATTCTTCCATCTTTGATGCACCCAGTGCTTATGTATGAGCAGAAATTGTGTGACATAAATTAAACATACTTAAAGACACATAAAAGATTAAATTGATCCTATTTGCAGTAATTTTTTTTGTTTGTTTGATTAAGGGATTACCGTATTTCTGCTTATCTGACAAGCAAATCTAGATAAACCTCGAGGTTCTTAGGGATAAAAAGGTGATAAAATCATTAGCCTTCCCAATTATGCCCCACAGTATGTACTTGACTTATTTTAAATGGACACACAGCTGCACATCCTTCATAAACCTGAAACTTCAGCCCAAGTTAAGACAAGATAAAGCCAGTTCACTGCTCTCAGTTGCACCTGACTGCACTCATCTTTCATCAAAGTGGCTGGGCCAGAAAATGAATTTCTAGACAGAGAAAGTTATTCATGGGCAAAGGTGTTGGTGAGAGCTGGCTGGACTGTAGGAGCTGAATTCCCAGGCACCAACAGCCTTAATGTCAGCAAAAAGCTTGTTTTCTACCAAGATGCTACACTAGCTCTCCAAATATGCATTATCTCATGAGAGATCACATGCCAACAAACCCTGATGGGACACAAAAAGGTTTCTCAGAGAACCCACGTGAGACCAAAGCTATCTTGTGGGACTCTCAAGAATATTAATTTATATTTGTTTGTTCAATTGTAAAGAGAGTGCAAAACGCCACGAAAAGAGAGCTATTTTCTACTTGTTCGGCATAAATAATTTAAAGGCAGAGAAAGAATGAATCAGCCCTTTCTCCATTTCAGTCACGGCATGTAAAATAAGAGTAGTATTTCTGCAGTGCCAGCCCTGGCCAGCTACATTCTTCCTCCATCTCCTCCTGACATTCCCACTGCAGATAACATCCCCTTCGGCTCCTGTGCCTGCTGCTACCGCTTTTCACCCCCTCCAATGATTCACTGCATTCCTCTGAAGGATGAAGGCAATTTCTAAATGCAAGCTCACAAGTCAGCACACTGCTTTGGAAACCTTCTGCACCACGGGAACATTCAGTACGGTGCCACCATTAAATCAGATAACGGGTGCAGCTGTTTAATCAAAGTCTGATGCTTCTTTTATGGAAGCTGAAGGTTTCAGACTTGTCAGTGCTTTACAGGGAAATGAGGGAAGATTTTAAAGGCAAAACAAATGCAGCTTATTTTATACTGCTTCCTACAGTTCAAGGATTACTTAACATAAAGATGATGCTTAGTCTGAAGGTAAACTGTAATTGCATCTCTAAATTCTGATGAACTCACCCAGAGCATAAATAATAAATCCCCAATAACCGTGTGAGGCCTAAAGATTGTTCTGTCTTTTCTTTTTAGAAGCCATCTGCCAATATAAAATATGGTCAGTGGACTGGCCTGATGTACTGTTGGAATTACATGAAAACACTGGCCAGGTCAGCAGTACTTCTGAAGGGATACAGGAATTGCCACAAAATTACAGTGAAGAGAAAGGAAAGGCCTTTGTCTTCAAGTTGTTCAATATTAATGAAACTGAGGGAAATCAGTAATAACGTTACCCTGATTTTAGTGTCTTTTTGAGCATCTTAATGCACTGCAGGGGCAGCACTGCTGCCTTGCACAAACCAACAAATTAGTCTAGTAACCGCTATTCTCATTTTTCACCTCAAAATAGGATGCAAGTTCAGCGTGGCCTGTGCTGCCCCTCAGCAGAGGGGAGAATTTCTTATTTCTCATTTTATAATCACGCAATTCCCATTTATAATAATAATCCAGTCTCTGTGTTTTCACTTTACACTGCCAAAAATGTGAAAACAGGACATCTGGAATTTGTCCCAACATTCTAGTCGAGCGTGTTTGATGGACACTTTCCTTATTCCTGCCCACTAAAGCTGTGATGTCCCTTTCCAAAGGACATCTGCAGCTCTTGGTGTTCCATGCTAAAGATTAATTGCAGGCTAATTACTTTATGTCAAGAAGTATCTTGCCTTAAAGGATGTAATGATTCAGAGAGGTTTCTGCCTACCAATCCTTCAGGAAGAAACTTTCCATGCCACAAAGATACAAAAACCTCAAAGAAAGGGCAAATTGCACATCTACGGAACAGCACAGCTGAAAAATAAAGGAACCACTGAACAGTGCAAAATGCCAAAGGCTTCTCATCTTCCTCAGGAGGCATTTTCAGTGAAGCAAACACAAACTAATGAAAAGTAGACTGCCTAAGTCCACTTTAAAAAATAAACTCGCATGAGTCTGGCCTTGTAAAAGCCATTCAAAGTCCTGGGTAGTCCTTTCTTTTTTGCACAGCACTCATGGATCTCCCTCTGCCACATCAGAGACTGGTGACTGACCCAGAAAGCATCAAGTTTGTAAGTGTGGCCAAGAAAGGCAACCTTTTTTCTTCAGGTGTGTTTAACAGGTGCCAAGAAACTAACTAATGAGAACATTAGGGTTGAGAGAGTTCAATTAAAAAAAAAAAAAAAAAGAGTAAAAAGCTTCCACCTCTCAGATAAAGAAGTGGAAGGGATTATTTAGCATAATTCAGGAGAATGTAAGCAAGAATTGCTCCTGTAGAGGAAATATATAATTTATCCTAAGAAAGACACAGGCCAAGGGGTAAAATACTGTGGCAAGAATTTCTTTAAAGGAAAAGGTGTCCACTGGTTGTGTGGAATAATTGTAAACGCAGCGTGTTTGAAATCCCCTTTCTGAACAGAGCATTGGTATAGAAATGCAGGGGAACAGTCTATGTATAAACACACAAAATAACACTATGGGGTGTACATCCATCCCTCGATGATTTTGATGACAGCATTATAAATACACAAGTGATCATCACAAATTTAAACTACTGAAGGTATACCAAAGTAATGAAAACAACTCTTAAAAAAACAACTGATGTCTGCAGTTTAGTCCTGCTGAAAGGGTTTATCAGACTTGTGTTTGCTGTTGATAAAACCCTCCAGTACCTTTAAGGAAGGAAGGTACACAACCATTTTAGAATTGCCATTGTAGCAAGTTTGAGATATAACTGTGCAGCTTCTTGACAGAAAGTAATTAGCCTGCAATTAATCTTTAGCCTGGTAGATTTCCAGCAATAAACATCAGGATTATTCAGTCAAGAAATGTGTGAAAATGCAGGTCAGGAAGCTTTAATTGGGATAGAGCCTTTCCCCCCCTGCTTTTTGCACTCTCTGCCTCATTTCCTCTTCAGAGAATTGCTTTTAAGTACAGTTCTTCTCAAGGCAAATAAAACATAATTCATCTCATCAGTCGGAAAGCAGGCAGCAGAGCATTCCTCATTACAAAGAAACAAATGGCTTCTGCTTCAATCCCGAGCTATTACTTTCCCCTGAGTAGAGCTAATGTAGTGGAAATACAGCACCCACCACCAACATCTAGTAAACAAAACAGCTGATTATTTAAAGATGAAGACCACAGAAACAAAGAGATAAGACAGAAAGTTTCAATACAGGCCAGCTAAGACTAATATGTATACCCAGCTATTTGAGATGTGGTTTTGAATAGCCAGTTTCCTTGAAAATTGGCTGCTGACCAAGCCTGCTGTTTTCTAGCAAGAATATTCAAATTACACGGCAGTGAATCTGGAACACTTTCCGAGTCAGATGCTGCAGAAAGGAGTATGAGGGACTTGAGAGACATGGAAAAGCCTTCCCTGGTCTCTAGTGCCAGCTTATAGGTGGGTGGGTAAGTCATGGATAGAACGTGGAGCTTTCTGATGTTTCTCACAGATGTTCCCGGTGCCCCTGGGTGGAACTTTGAGCTTGGCATCAGTGTTTGATGGGGAAGAATGTAAGTGCAGGGAAGGAGAATGGTTACACTCACAGCTTTTCCTACAGGAGCCACTGAAAATGTTCTTTCACACACATTTTCCAGGACTGTTTTCCTTCTCATCCTTCTGCCATAGCTATGCCCCAACGAGGCCATGGGTCATCAGGAGTCAATTTCCAAAAGATGTCAGCAGTCACAAGTGTCAGATCCCTGTCCCCTTCCTCAGTTCCTGCCATGCAGAATTGATTACCACTTGCTTTGAGAATCACTGGATAGACTTGAAAATGTCAGTAAGTATAAAGATATCCAGACTTTATAGTTATACTTTATACTTTATAAAGATCCATGGGATCTTTATCTGCTTTTCCATACCCATTGGATGGAGCTCTGAGCAACCTGGGATAGTGGCAGGTGTCCCTGCCCATGGCAGGGGGTGGAACTGGATGAGCTTTAAGGTCCCTTCCAACCCAAACCATTTCATGATACACCTAGGACAATTTCTCATTTCAGCATTTTTCTTTTGTGCTCACATCTGATACAAATATTTTTGCCTTCTTATGTCACATCACATGAGTTTTTGTTATCCTCATCATGACAACGTAATTTTTTGAGTGGTGCTTAAAAGAAAAGCTCTAAGCAAGGATACCCCAGCCTGTTAAATACCTGCCCTTTTTCCCTTGCTGTCACTTAGCTAGGATCATATTCCCACAGTAAGGCTACAGGCAGCACACACAGTGAGTAAACAAATGGGAAAATTCCTGGGAGATTATCAGAAGCTAATGCAATTTAGAAGACTGATAGGAAGAGCAGGGATGCTACTAAAAGAGAAGGCCCTTGTGAACAAGAGACCAATCCAGTGATGAAGAAAACAACTGATATTCTAAGAAAACATCTAAGAAAGGATGTCTTAACCATTATAAACCGATTTTCTGTAGTGTCACTATTCCAAGCAAGCAAGGAAGTAGAGAGTTACAAGTAATCCTTGATTTCCATCCAAGGAGCCTTCAGCTTAGGGAAATTAAAACTTCTTTAAGAAGATAGAACCATCTGTCCAAATAGTGTCAGCTACTTACAGCACAGTGTGGCTCTGCAAGTACCCCTGTTACTGGAGACAAACTGTAAGCAATGCCTCTGATTATGGCCAGTTCTCACAAGAATCCATAGAAAGGTTTGGATATGGCTGCAGAAGCCCCCTCTGGAATCACAGCTCAAACCTTTTCTCTGAATCCAACCTCTCTGCGTGTTATTCAAAATATGGACTTCTTTTAATCAATGCTTGGCTCAATTGCTTTTGGCTCTACTGAACAGTCTTAAAATTCACCTCTTCCTGGCATGGGTAAAAACAAATAAACAAAACAAACAAACAAAAGAACAAAAAAAAAATCAATTCCACTAAACGTTGTCAAATCATCTGGGTGTAAGGAAAAGGCAAATTTGTCCCAGGAAGCCTGTAGGAGCCTTTTGGCATGCAGACTTCCTTTTCCACTTGCCTGGGTGTCATCAAGCAGGAGGTGTTGTGTTGTTTCCCAACAAAGATACCTGTTGTCAGGAGGGCCATTTCCCGGCAGCCTGCGATAGTAACACGTCTGCCAGGAGCAGATGTCGCTCACTTGCCGGTACAAAGATCACAGCGTTGCCACAGATGGCTCAGTTACACCCTCTGAAATGTTTCTCCCTCTCCTGCCATTGCAGTTGCACCCCACTAGAATGTTCTGACAGGCCTGATGGTAAAAGACAAATCAGATGATGTTTCACCCACCCTGCAAGACTGTTCCTCTTTAAGGCAGGGAAAGATGAGTTTTGTTTGCAGTCAGGTACGAGTTTATCTGTGTTTCTTTTTAGTAGAGAAACCCAGATATTCCAGTACAGAAAGAAACAAACACATTTTAAACAGGATCAAGAAAGCCATATCAAGTGTCCTTAAGCCAGGCTCAGGTTTTAGCTTGCTATGGCATCTCAGAGGCTGTTGAAGGGTAATCAGCAGGCCTCACTTATCATCTCTGGAACTCTATTAATTCTTCCAGCTAAAGCCAGAATGTTAAAACTTTCTGAGCACAGGATTTGTGGCTCAAGACATCTTTCACACTGACGTGCAGTTTTCAATACAGCTATAAAGAGAAAAGTTACTTTCCTCTGCAAGCATATTTTCAACTTGTACTGCTTCCAAGGGAGACCAAAGAGGATAATCCATGTAAACTGAACTGGAATTCACGTTCGCTCCATGTCCTGCCTTTAGCTTCCAGCTCTAGATTGCACCAATTAATTTTATGCTACCCAGTCCATACAAGGCAGAAAAGTGAGCACTTGGGCTAATTATGATTCAGGTCTAACAAATCACTTCCCTGTGTGTCATCAGAATGAGCAACGTTTCCAACCAGATTAAATTATGCAGGGCCAGGAGTTGGATTTGATGATCCTTGTGGGCCCTTTCCAACTCAAAGCATTCTATGATTCTATGATTCTATGAACAACAAAAAGTTGTTTGTACACAAAAGCCTCCCCATCTGTCTGAGCAGGGATTATCAGTAATGAGCCTGTGTCCTTGGCCTTGGTCCCACGAGGTTATAAATTCCTTTAATGCTTTAATCTACCGGTGAAAAAACCCTGGCAGAAGGAGTGGAGGAGAAACAAACAGAACATAGCCCAACCAACCATCCTGAGGTACTGAAATTCACCTCTCACCCCACACAGTGGTTTCACAAGTAAGAAATACACAAAGTTCTGCAAATACTACCTGCACGGGGCTATACTACATATCCTAACTATGTATTTAACTGAGGGAAGTACAGCTCATTTCTCCACCTGTCCTGCTACAGTCGGTAGAGGCAGCCCATTGGTTTCCCAGATTCCCTGGGAAAAAATCCAACCCAGGACTTAAAGACCTGCCCCAAACTACATGGTGGTGAAGCTGGGATCTCCAGGGCATACAGCACAACTACCACAGTGTGGTAAGGTGTATGCAGGAGGTCCTGATGGAGTACCAAGAAATGCTTCTCCTGGGAATGAGGAAAGCAATCAAAACAGCTCAAGGACAACACAGATGCATGAGCACAAAAACAGACTGTGAAAAATGGGTTACTCTGTTGTGCAGACTATGCACAAGAGAAGAAACTGCTTGTGCTTAGTTAGGACTGGGTAGAAGAGTCAAGACTAAAATAAAATTATTTGTCTTAGTGAGCGAACATGGTAAACAATATGATGCCAGCTTGAACTGGATGCTGGTAGGGGACTTTTGTGATGCAGTCTTCTAAAAGTCACCTGTACCCAGTCAACCATTTAAGTAAAACTACACAAATCAAGATTGCCTGAGTAACAGCACTGAAAAAATCCACCAAACTCGAATATGAATGCAGCAGAAATGGGACCAACTAGGAAAAAAAGTAATTGGGGACAGACCGTTTATTTGAGAGAGGTTTGGATAGAGAAAGTGAGGTGCAAGGGTGGTCCAAAAACCAAACATGCAAACCCAGAAAACAGGAAGATATAAAATCAGATAGAGAATAAAAGACAACAGGGGTTTTTTTGCCAGTTGGGGTGTGGACACCTACAGACGGTGATGAATCCAAGTCCACAGTGATCTCAAAAGGACCCCTATTGGATAACCTGCTGGAGCTTCCACCATGTCTTCATCTGAAAAAACTTCATGTGAGACAGTGGAAAAAGGGGGGTGGGGGAGGGGGGGATAGACTTAAAGTGGGAAGGGAGATAGAGTTATAATTCAACAGAAGTTGGATGTGATTCATAATAATTATAATAATAATTATTTAGCTTTATAGTTGTGTGTGCTTTTAGATTAGTTATCATTTAATTGCTTTATTAGTCTCTTAGCAGTGCGTTGCTTAATTTAAAATCATCATTATTTCTTAATTCCATTATTTCTCAAGCCTGGATCCTGAAGGGGAGAGTCAGGCTTCTAAGGTAACCTATGGCTACCTGCTTTGGCTTACCAGCTTGAAAGATCAGCTCTATCCCTCCATCAACAGGCACAGCCCTCAACCCACCTCCCGATGGATGCTCAGCCTCACACCCAACCAGTCTCTGTCTCCATCCTCCCATCAAATGACACCTGTAATTCCAAAGCACTTGTAACAGAATGAGAAAACACTAATCTCGGTGTTCTCTGGTTTTCTGTGCTCAGCTCATGACATTTCTGCTTCTCACACTCGTACGGGAAGATGACAAGCCCACTGGTGTATTTTGATCTAACAGAGTCGGGAATTGTTCCATGGTGTCATCCCTGTGAGCCTGAGGGAACCACAACAGCATGAGTGGATCTTCACCTCTAAAGTCGTAATTGTGATGGGGGGACTCTCGTACTCCCCTGCTCCTCCACCTTGCTCTGTGCTTTGCTTTTGCAGAACCATTTTTTGGTGCTGCCATATCACTGAATCTCCACCTCTTCGGGACCCTCTGTACCACCCACAAGTCGGGGTCCCCTAAGCAGCTCGTATGAGGTGCTCAAGCAGGAAAGGAGAAATACTGCTGTGCTACAGCTGCAGAAAATGAGCTCTGAAGTGGCACGTGCCCCACTGGTGAACCTGTGACTTGTATTCTCCAGCAGTATCCGAGTTAATGGCCAAATACATCACACACAGATTCCTCTAACTCCAGAGATATGCTGCTTTCAGACTCATTGCTAAGGCAAAAAGGTTTTGGCTCACCAGGTTAGTAGAACTATGAGGAAAGAACAAGGAAAATCCTAGTCCATGCAATTTTCCTTATGTCAAACATTTTATGGCAACTCACCCCTTTTAAATGAAAGGCATTCAGTTTTGGCATCTCTCCGGGGATAATAGCACAGCTATTATCTCCCCATCATTTGCCCAATTCATCACTCAGAGCATTTCAATTTTGTCTAATTCAGAGAGAGTAAAAATGTACTAAACCAAGAATATCTTCTTCCCTTTTACACTGGAAGAGATGACTCTCCAAAACACTGTGTTTCCTTCCCTCCCACATGGCTAAAAGCATCTCCTGAAAAGGCTCAATTTATATAATAATATCTGATCATCACTCTCTGAACCAAGAGAAATAACAACTAATACACAAAACTGACAATGCTGGAGCCATCTGTGTCCTATGGCATATGAAGATCAGGGATGTGCCACTACAGAAACAGCAGCTCAGGAGATCATCTCCAAGATTAAAGCCCGATTCCAAAGGGATGCTAATCTACATTTACGGTTGCAGCCATGGAAATCTGCATTTCCTTGCACGTTGCTCAAAAGACCTTGCCAGTCCAGGTATGATTTTACCAGGAGAGATTCCAGCTCTGAAACATTACTGCAGGATGTTTTGTATTGGATAGCCCTTAGCCCTGCAGTTTAATATCAGTTATGGTAGCTAAGAGTGGTTCAGAGCATGCACAATCATTTATTTTAAAAATGGACATTTTCACTGTAATGCCAAAGGGAAGGAGAATTTAAGTCTCTGACTGCTTAGAACTGCTTCTATTAAACCCAAGTGAAACCTTGTCTTGTCTTCTACATTTTTAAGTAGCAGCAGCAGAGTATCCTGGACTACTGGTTCACACACTGGGTTGGGAATTCCCTGCTACACTGCAGTCAGCCCTAAACTGAAAAGCTTGGTGGAGATACGGACTTTTAAATAATCTCCCTTGAGCTGTGCTGGGTCTGCAGGCCTAGCAGACCTCAAACTGCATTTCAGTCAATACAGAAATCAAAGGAATCCTGAAAAAACACTGCCATGTAAGGAAGGGCCACTTCACTGAACCATTTTCAGCTGTCACTCTGGTAAAATTGAGATGCCAACTCCCAGATGGTGGCACTGTTAAATACCCTGAAAATGAAACATCAATGTACCAAATGGCTGACAAGGGCTCTTAAGAGATTACTCAAGACTGAGCAATAGCCCACAGTCCTGAGTACTTCTTTTGCAGGGAAAAACCTGTTTCATGGGGTGAGGCTTTAATCCACCCACTGAGAAACTGTTCTGCGTTGGTCATGAAAAGCACAATTAAACTGCGACCTTTAAGGGATAAGTGTGTTTTTATCAACTCTAGTAGACTGAAATCAGTTTAAGTGAGGAATCTGTCCCTGCCAACTGTACCTATTTGTAGGTCCTCCATCAGATATTCTCAGTGGTTTCCACCTTCAAGTAGACAGACATGAATGTGTAGATGCAAAACTTCTCCTAGTGCAGAATTCTTTTTTTTTTTTTTTTATTCTGGGTTTTGAGTGCCTGGTTTTCTGCCCTCTTGTTCTTAATGATAAATACATTAGTATTTGTAAAAGAAACAGCTGAGAGAATTCCTTCCAAAAGAGAGCTATTAAAAAGCAATTTCTTTACCAGAGAGAAATACTGCTGTCAAGCATACAACAGGCAGCCTTGCTTCATCGTTCATTTTTTGTGTTTATATTATGGTTATTTTCCCTATTTCTGTTCATCAGCAAATCAGCTTGATAGATTAATTCTTTTTTGAGAGTCGGTCTTAGTCACTGGAGTCTGTTCACCAAGAACCATCTGTTCCCCAAGATTTCCCTCCCACACACCATGGCAGAATGACGCCTACAACCAATTTCTTCTATTAGGAAAGAAACGACATGAGCTGGGTGATGTGAGTCCCCAGGAGACAACACAAGAACTTGTAACTTTGTTCATCATTATTACAAAGCAATACCCATTACTCAAGGACTGACTCTGGAGGGTAGGTGAACCTGTCTACCCCTTCCTTCCCACTCTCTTGCTGCAGTACCAAAAGGTCAAGACCTGCCCAAGAAGTGGGAATAGGGAGCAACTGGATGAGGTTGTGTCAGCCCTTCTTCCCCTCCCACAGCCTGGGCCCGATTTCAGAGTGTGTTTATGTGCGAGTTAGGGGTGATGCCCCTCAAATTCCTTCCTCTGCCTTCAACCCTTTCATGATCATGCAGGAGGCCTCCTAATCTTTCTGACTCGGACTCATCCCATCTACCTTACCTAAGTAGGTGTCTGGGAGAGTTTAATCAGATTAAACTGAACGAGCTAACAGATCTATTATGAAGGTATCACCTCCCATCAAATCCATGACATCTGCCAAATAACAGCAGTGAAGTGGGAGCCTCACCCCAAGTGCAGGACACAGAGAGGCAGAAGCTGGACTGCAGCCTGCACCAGGCATTCCAAAACCAGGATCAAGTGCACCCTGGGCAGCTGTCACTTGTGACACTTCTGACACTCAAGCAAGAAGCCAAATTGCCAAACTTAAGTGGAGGAGAGAGTGAGTAAATACATGCCTTGCCTTTGACAGGAAAGACTCGCTCCTGGGAAGGAATGAGAAAGGGAATTGAAGATTTCAGATTAAAGACAGCACTTCTCTTCCATTTCACCTATACAAGATTTTCACTCAATCCTTAAAGTGACCTGCTGAACCAACTCCCTGGAGGTGTGCTGCTGGCCTCAGAGAAAATCTCATCTCTTTTAACAAAATGTTAGTTTTTCAGAACAGAAATGGCATTTCTTGCCACTTCCTCTTTTCCATGCTGCAGCTCAAAAGTCTTGGCACCTTCCCAGCGCACAGGCTCAGCTGTGCCTTTGGAGCTGGAATCCATCTAGCCTTGCTGGCAGAATGAAAACTAATGAAAAGAAGGGAAAGGGACTGGTGAGGTAATTAAATGCAGCTCCTGTCAGAGGATGGGAGCACAAAAGCAGGTGTAGGCAGAGAAATTATCCAGGGGCACAAGAAGTACCGTGCAGGAGCAGAGCAAAGATGTATTTGATTTGAGCCAACATCTGACAAGAGCTACAAGAAATGTTGCAAAGAAAGACATAATTCAGCAAATTACACCCTCCAAGTCAGGTCTCATCATGGTTTATAGAAGGAAGGGAGTGGTTTAAGTGTTTAATTTACTACATTATCATCTATATATATTATAATATGTATTTTTAGCCATGCAAATGTTTAGTACAGCTTGAAGCCTCATTTCATTGACTAAACATCATACATAATTAATTTAAAAAATCTAGCTATTATTTAGTAAAATACTCGTTTCTTCTTCAGTGCTGAATTACTTTCACTGAACGTTCCCTTTCCTGGACACTGAGCTTATCGTAACTTCGGGTTTATTTATTTTTAGCACAGATGTCTCTCACCACTCTGGTTTCCTGTTCTGCTGATTCCCCTGGTGCCAGGGATTTGAGCATCTATTAGTACCTGAACAACCTGCAGACAAAGCACACAAAGCTGACTGCTTTCCTAGAGAGCACCTGCACTCCAAGGAACTCACTGCTTCCAAGGGTGCACATGGAAAGCAAACTGAAAGAGGATGGTCTCAAAGTTGTATCAGTGACAAGGGAATTACACTGATTAAATGTCCCTCAACCTTCCAGATTAGATATTAGGCAAAAGGGAGAGAAGGGTGACTAAATGTCTCCAGACATGTATTTTGGATTTCAAATAGTTTTTTTTTATTAAATATTCCATTAATACCTAACTATTACCTAGCCTTCTTCATCAGTAAGTTCTTCATAAAGAAGAGCCATGTAATTTTTCACAGGAGGAAACAGACACACAGATTTGAAGTGACTTGCCCAAGATCACGTAAGTGGAAGGAGAAACTAGCTATTTTAAAGCCCTTTAAGAGGCAATATGCCCTCCTTAACCAAGTGCTTCTTTCTTGAGAGCTGCCTTTTGAGGGCCAAATTAAAACCAAAATTTTGGCACTGCCTCAAAGTCTAATCTATGTTAAAAAAAAAAACAAACTGCACACGTTTAAGATTGGGAATATTATCTCTCTGTAACTGGATCAGAAGAAATTGTGTTTAATAAAGGCAAGATTCATTGGGGTGAATAGTAAAAAATTTAGTAACAGGCTTGTGGAAAATACGTTCTTTTTTGTAGGTTCCATGTGCTCTCCTCTGACATCATTCATGGCATTTCAGTCCTGTGCTGGGAGAGCACAGTGTCCCAGGGAGAAGGAAGGGAGAAGCACACGGTGAGGCAGAGTAATGCCAGCCACAGAGAGTACCAGCCCTAGGAAAAGATGGTGTTAACTGGAGAATGCCTCTTGCCTCCAAGCACGCTGGGAACATGACTTTCCAGCTCCAAGCTGGCAAAGAAAGAGGGTACAAATAACTGCTTTGCTCTTCATGCCCTTCCTACCCACCATAAACTGCTTTTGACCCATTCTAATCAGGAGGATTTGTTCTAATTTATCTGGAGGAAAAGTGCCCAGAGGTAGCAATCCTGACGTGTCCGCAGAGTTAACATGGATAGGAAACACAGAAATTGCCATTTGGTGATCCAGAGGTTTCATCTAAACCAAAGGAAAGCAGTAAAAACTGTCCTCAGGGGACACAACTGAGAGGGACCAAGGAGTCAGTGATGTGTGACCAAAGCAGGTGACAGTAATGGAAAAAATTGATGGACAGCAACCAAGGTAGAAAACCAAAAGAATTTTCTCTGCAATGCACAGATGAGCACAGAGGCAGCTGTGTCAACTCTCACTTGATGCAGCACAGATCCCAAATCAGCGCTGAAATGGTACATGAAAAACATACACAGCAACAGCCCCAGCTCTCAAATGAGCCTATTCCAGAGCTTTTCAGAGTCCATTTTGTACAGACAGATGGGTAACACACAGCTGGAGGAGGCTAAATGTATAGCACTGCTATAAACAGCAGCAGGGATGTGATGCCTCAGGACTGCTGGTGCTTTTTTTTCCATGTCCACTTCCGCAGGAGGTTAATTTTTATCACAGACATAAGCAAGGCTTCGGTTTAGCCACACCTTTGGGCTTCTAGCACCAAAAATGTTTGTCTGGTCTTGCAATAGTTGCTAAGTCATCCCCTGCTCTTATTCCAAATAATGAATCCGTCACATTCTCTAAAATCTGGGTCCTCCCAGGGAAACTAACATTACATTTTATTCTGACAAATTACACACCAGGGCATTTCTTCTGCAACTGATTCTGTCCAGCACAAAGGGTAATTTCACAGCATGTATTTTGGAGAAAAAGCTGGGACTTCTACCTAAATTATTTGCTTTCTCCTACTGTCACTGGAGAAATGTTCACCTTTGAATCAAAACCAATGTACAGATTCACAGGAACACAGAAACAAACCCCATGTGCACCTACTTCAGGTTGTGCCTTGCTATTTAAAATACACAAGGGCACACATGGAGAGTTAATATCACACGTAATTGGCTTCTCAGTTAAACTGAAAATTTAACAGGAGAGAATTTGGTTTTCGGCCCGGTTTCCTAGGAAACATTTCCAGCTGCTATTGGTGGAGGCTACAGGTTGACTGTCAAGCCCACGATCTCCTTTGTTCCCAGTCCATCAGTTTGATTTCTTTTATCATGTGGTCTTCCCTACTGAAATACATCTTATATAGGGGGAAGGGTTTCCTAATACAAGCAAAATAATCAGTATTTCCCAAACAGCCTCCCCAAAAGAGAGACACAAAGCAGTAGCAGCGATTAAAGAAGAATAAATGAAATTAACTTTTTTGAATTAATTTGAAACGTGATATCCAGATTTGTATATGTTCAAGTCTGCAAAATGTTGATAAATATCTGCTAGAGATAATCTACAATTTTACTATTTATCCCTAACAAACAGATGGGCTTCCACATTGACATTTACAAGAGTATAAATACATTCTGAAAACAAAAACCAAACAAGGAAGGATTTAGGAATACATGTGCAGGTTTTTAACTGAATGTGCTGTTACTTAGGTGAGATTTTATAACCCTTTAGAACACCTGCATTTTCTAAAATGAAAGCATTACAGACAACGAGGACTGCAGAAAATCATCCCCCAATGTCACTACTCTTTGAAGACAGGAGGCAAAACACACTGGAGAGAAGGGAGGAGAGGAAACAGGTCCCAGCCCCACAGACAGGCACTGACCTGGGCACGATGCCTTGGTCTGGAAACCTTCCTGGCTTTGTTCCTTACAAAAAAAAGGGATTGCTCCAGAGAAAGAGAAGGCAGCTGGGTATTTTCATGCACACAAAAACGAAACCCTGCTTGAAGTGCTTAATGGAATTATATAGACTCAAAGATATCACTGCTTCTGTTTCTGCTTCTGTCGTCACTCGCATTTCTGCTCGCTCTTTCTTTGTGCCTTGGCAGGGAAAAATATGGGCAACTGTGGTGGCTCTGTTCTTCTTCCCTAGTGGAAGGAGATAGGGCCCCTCCCTTCTTCCCAGGACATTCACACGAGCCCAGACTGCAGCATTTTTGCGGCTTTTCTACCTGTTCCAAACCCACTGTAGTGGCAGAAGGTTGGTACGGCTCTTTTTAAGGACACTATTAAATAACATCCTTCAGACACTAAAGACAATTTCTAGGAGCTATTCCCTCTATGCCCATGGAACACCCAGTCTCCCTCCTCAGCTGTTTCAGTCATAAAACACAGGCATACAAGTGGGAATTTGTTTTGTGGGTTTTTTTTGTTTAACAGACACACATTTCCAGTGCCCTTCCACCCTACATTATGGGACTCATTCAGCTCATGCACTCAGTAAAGATTAAGGCAATCAGGAGCAGAGATTAAAGATTGTACTTTATGTTAATAACTGGGTGATGACCCAGGCCTAATAACCTCAGAACTGGAGCAAGACATGCCCTGCTTGTGTAAAAAGCACAAATACTGATGCTGCTATGAGCTGAACTTGCCCTTGTGAAATGACCTCCTGGATTCCCACAGAGCAACACTTACTCTGTGAATTCTCCCTTTAGACATCCATAGTTTTGGATTACTAGGATAAAGGTGAAACTTTTCCAATCACGCTGCTGAAACAGGAATGCCAGAGCAATCGCAAGGGCTCACCCTTCTCTCCTGAACCAAACTACCTGGAGATATGACATTATTATGAAAACACTGTAGGTAGCACAAGAGCAGTATGATTATTAGATACTAATCAACACTGAAATTGTTGGAGAAATAAAAAGCTGTCATTTCGAGTAAAGCCTGCAGCAAAAGTCGCTTAGTTGATAGTGAACAATACAAAGGTTCATTTATTTTACGCATTTCAGTTCTCAGCACGACACACCCTCTATCCAGTGATGTGAATGTGTTTGCAGTGTAACTCAGGAGATGAAACATGTCCATCAACAAATTCCACTGTTTATTCATGGTTAATATTTGACAGCAATAAACATTAAATACGTTCCTCTTTGATACGATAACCATCTGAGGGCAACACCTTCCCTTTCGAGGCTCCCAGTAAAATGATAACCTTTGAAACACATCAGCTGCCTGATGCAAAAACTGAGAACTGCCTCCATCAACGACCCAATAACTGATCTGTATCTTTATGGCTACAACTCCTCATTATGGAGATACAGATACCACCTAAACCACTTCAGTAAGACACAAGCAAACGTGGGGTTAGCTCAGCATATCAAGACACCGATACAATGAAGTTCTGCTGGCAAGTCTTCCCAGCTGGAAAAATCCCAAACCACAGAGCATTTTCCTGGTTGGTATCCATGGGCTGCATGGCTACTATTCCTGCAGAGCACTTCAGCTATGAACTTGGACAGGCACACAGAAAACTCTTTGCCCAGGAAAAGGAGAATAAATGGTTAATCCCATTTGCGAAAAGGGCAAACACTCATGAATAAGAG
This sequence comes from Pardalotus punctatus, assembly GCA_013400915.1. Lineage (NCBI taxonomy): Eukaryota > Metazoa > Chordata > Aves > Passeriformes > Pardalotidae > Pardalotus > Pardalotus punctatus. The sequence goes on along the minus strand of VZTX01031135.1, from coordinate 99,108 downwards.
GTTTGTATTATGCTGAGAGGGAGAAAATATACACAGAGGGGTATGGAATAAAGGACTTTGCTTCCTACAGGGAGATGGCCTTTAGGATCACCTGGTCCAGTGAAAGGTGACCCTGCATGGCAGAAGGCTGGAATGAGATGAGCTTGAAGGTCCCTTCTAACTCAAACCATTCCATAATGACTGTGATTTTCCTTCTGAACATCCTATCAACTATCAGAGTATCAACTGTGCAGCACTGGCCAGCCCAAATCCAAGATGTAATCTCCCTTCTTCCAGCTTTCTTGGACTATACTGAAAGATTTCACTCCAGATTGCTGGTAGGACAGAGTGCAGTTCTACCACCCTGTTTAAAAGGTGGCATCTGAAACTGGGAAAGGGGAGCTGTGGAGATGTATGTTGGCAAGGGAAGAGAATCAGGAAGCACTTTTGGCCATCACCCAAACGTGGTGGTGATCCATCTTAACTGGAACATGCAGTCATCACGTCCTGAATCTCAGCAAATTCACCTCTGATTTTTCCCCTTCCTGCATCTGAGATGATGTGCTAAAAAAGCAAATAATTTATTTACTGTTGACTGTAGTTGCTGAGGAATACGGGAGGAACAAGTGATTGGACAATTCTGGGAGATGAAGGAGGCAAAGGTGGGACCGAGCAGATCATGGCTGTAAGGATCTGCATTGAACAGACATGAGCAGCAGAGCTGCACACTGGATTTGGGTCAGAGCTGACTTGGAAAAGCTGCGGCTAGAATTGCTGATGATTGAGTGATGTTCTGATCAAAACCTTCCCTGGAGATTTCAGGGGTTAGTGGAAAGTGGAGAAATGGGTTGTTAGGTCCCAAGGCAGCAAATCCTGTCTGTCAGAAAGAAATGGAAGAAGCAACAGGGGAAAGGCAGAAAGAATGATAATCTTCCAAGCTTCAAAAGGAAGGGCTGAAGGGCAGAATTTTGGAAGGATGACAAAATGATTTACTGCTTCCATGCCCTATGGAAGCTCAAGGTCTCCATGCTGCTAAGAATGGTTACTGTCCTCTCACTCAATGTACTGTGCACATAAAAAATTTGACAGGGAAGAATCTAATTACCATTCCCTAAAGGCTGGGAGACTCTCCATTGATAAAACTCCATCAAAATCATACAGGCACTACATTAACAATTCTGAATTGCAGTAAACTTGATTTATCCTGTATTCCTTTCCTGTTGAGGCTGCAGTGTACAGAGTCATGATGCCCTTTGGACATCACTACTGAAGCCAGCCCACTGCCTTTGATCAGTTTGTATTTCTGCTGACCATGAAACAGAAACAAGCAAAATCGTACTCAGGATTTGTGGCAGACATGAATCTTTTAAAGAATCAGGTTTACTGGGTTAAAAATGTTAGAGTGAGACTAATACCTATGTGCCACAATGTATTTTTAGCACATATAAGCCTTCACATACAAGACTTTTTCCCCCCCTCTGAACTTCCATGCCTTGATCTCTTGTGCATCGTTTCTTAGTGTAAATCCTTTAAAGGGATTATATTTAAAGAACCACTTATTTGATAGGAAGAGATGCTAAAGCAATGTTTTGGTAGTTGTTTATGAAGCAATTAAAATCTTCTATTTATTCTACACAGATTTAAAAAAAGGATGGTCATTTCTTTTGCTAACTGATACAAAATGGTAAGGACTAGAACTTTAAACGGGTGTAAAGACAGAAATCAAAACCTGACTGTCTTTTTTTCAATGGACAAAGCAAGAGCCCCATGCAGAGAAAATCCCATCCTTGAGGAACGTGTATGATGACAACATGCAGGAGATGGATGAATCGAAAAGCATGGAGGTGAAGAAGAGAGTCTTGTCTCCTCTGAGCAAATCTGTATTTTCCCTGCTTATCTTTCTGGATACTCCCAGAGATGTTACACGTCCCTCTTCAAATTCTTATCTGCAATACAGGTTTTCTCCACAGCCTATTTCTGTGTTTCACGACACTCTTTATGACATGAATACTTACAAGTACCTGTATTTACTGTTCTCTGCCATTTCAAAACAAAACAAAAAACCAACCAAACAAAAAAATACCCCAAACAAACCAATCAACCCAAAAACCGCAACCCCATCTCAGCTTTTCTACTACCTTGAAAACAATAAAATAGCAAACCCTCTTTTCACAGAGGAAACCCTTGCATATCTCAGAGAAGGCGTGTTGTGGGTTTAGGACTTACCTCCCAAAAAGATGCATCATTCTCCTGATACCACATATGTGGAGAGGATGTGACATGGCAAGCAGCCAGCTGACAATGATGGTGACACTTGACAAGAAGAAGTTATGAGCTCCACTTCCATGTTCTTAGAAACCTGGGTAACTTGGATAGCGTACCTGGAAAGCTGAACCTTGGGCATGAAGTTTGGTAGAGAAACCAGCTGGCAAGAGCGTATTTGAGCAAGCAACCACATGAATGAGCTCCCAAACACATTCTGGTTATCTCTGCCAGTGCAATGTGGAATTCTGTGGCTGTGTTAGAACTTCTGCCCACAGCATGGGAATAGACTTCACAGCTCAGTATTCTAGCTGCGGAAGATGAACCCTGCTCTTAGAGGTCTTTGGGTTAAAAAAATCAAAACTCATGAGACACAAGCTCCTTGCTTGCTTTCTGCTGCCACAAGTCAAATAATCCTTGCTCCAGGAAAATGCCTAAGCAGGTATTTTATTTAAAGCATGTCTGTTGAAATGGGAACTCGCAGCAAGTGTCATATGTGCATTTGACACAGTGCATCTGGAAGCTGCACATGCACGGTTCATCCCACATTAAAAAAGGGAAAGCAATTTTATTTATTTGGCAGAAGGGGTAACTGATTAATCTAGACATTTAAATAGTTGTCCTGAAGGAAGAATATGAAGTTTTGATACGTATTTCACATCTTCTCAAGTCCTTCTTCAGCTTTTTCATAGGCTCCCCTTTAGGCACTGAAAGGGCTTTGTCCTTCCTAACCTGCTCCCTGGGTGGCTGAAATCCCCCTTGAAGACCAGGGATTGTGAACATGAATATTAAGTGCTGCTAATGGCACTGCCTCTGTTTTAAGCCTTTTGCTGCCAGCCACTCATTTGCTTCACTATCATCAAGTGCAGTAATTCCTGTCACTTAGAACACCCTGCCAGGACGTGCTGAGGCAGCTGGAAGAACCTGTCTCCCTAAGGTTTGTTTAGGGAGTGACCTCTGGAACACAGAAACTTCCTTGTAATGAACACTGCCCAGCAGTGGCAGGAGAGTAAACGCCAAAGGATGTATAAAAAACCTAGGAAAGCAACCAGCATTCAGGAGCTCAGGGATCCAGATCCTGCTTCCCTAAGTTAGTTATTAATCATGGCAGCACTGCCAGCTATCAGTAGATAGTGAGGCATAAAGAATGCACTATAGCCTGGAGGTTTGTTGTTTTTTTTAAGGTACTAAACATGAAACTCTTGCAGTCTGACTGTCCAGCCACGTTTCTCTTCCCCACTTTGACTATAACATCCTGTCTGCATGTTGGCATTCTGATGGAGAAACTGCTGAAAGCTTTGCTAATGTCGAGGTAAAAGATACCCACAGCTTTCCCCTCACCCCCAGATTCAGTCACTTTATCACAGAGCAGGACCAGATTGGTCCAGCAAAGTGTATTAAGGGTAAATCATAGAATCATGGAATGGTTCAGTTTGAAAGCAATTTTAAAGATCAGGGATGGGGCAGCCACAGCTGCTCTGGGCACCCTGTGCCAGGGCCTCCCCACCCTCGCAGGGAAAATTTTCTTCCCAATATCCAATCTAAACCTCCTCCGTTTCTGTCTGAAGCCATTCCCCCTTGTCCTGTCACTCCAGGCCCCAGTCAACAGAGTCTCTCTCCATCTTTCTTGCAGGCTCCCTTCAGGCACTGGAAGGCTGCAATTACGTCACCTTCTCTTCTCCAAATCCATGCTGACCTTCAAGTCACCTCCTTCTCCTTCATGTACCCAGAAATGTTGTCAAGAAAATTCACTCCATTATTTCTTCTGCAGGGACAGAAGTGAAACTGCCTGGTCTGCAGCTGCCTGAATTGGCCCACTCACCCTTTCTGACAATGGGTGAAGCATTTGCCCTTTTTTCCAGCCACAAGTGTCCTCTAGAACATGGAAAACCTGGACGCTTCTGAAATAAATGGAATACATAGCTCTTTATGCTCTCTTTACCCCTGTGGCAAAGAAACTTGCTGCAAAACATACACACACACACAGAGTACAGTCAACTTCCTGGAGATCAAAACAAGAGCAGCAGCTTGGGAAGTGCCCACATCCAATGGGGAGTCAAGCATCAGGGAGACAGTGAGCCTCCAGGCATGGATACAGCATGGTAAGGAACACATCAGCTTTCTGAAGGCCTTCTTTCCCTTCTGCAAGCAACCTCCCCAAGCAGAAATCTGCCCATAAAAATGTTTTTCCCTGCTCCACCATGGAGAATTTTGTCACGCCTTGTATGGACATGCCCTTCCCAGCGCTGAAATTATTTTTGGGTGGGCAGTTCAGGTGGGAAATTCCTGGTGTGTGGGCACGTGTGCAATGCCAGAAGTAGCACAGTTGTAATTCACCTGGCCTTCTGAAACACGAGCTTATCACTTGAAGAATGATAAACCTTTTTGTTATCCTCCTGCATCCCTGTTGTTGTGTTCTCACGACTGCTTTATACCTGAACACCTAGAACAGTGAGCAACGTACTCCTAAAAAGGTTTAAAGAGGTCAGACTGAGAGGTGTTACAGAAAGGATCATAAAACTTTTGAGTGAAGATGCTATTACCCACACTTACAATGTGTGTGTTTTAGCAGATTTTGATACATCTTTAATAAAGAAAACAGTAATACAAACTTGAGACCAGTGTGGAGCCCTCTGGACACCCTAATTTTTCAAGATGCATTCACTAACAAAAAGAGAACCTAAATAACTTATTCTTGCTTCATCCAAAGGGGAAATTTTCAATGTAATGGAAAAAACTGTCACCTGACTAGAAATTTTTGCTATAATTTAGAGCTCTAGTTCTGCAATTATTAAATTAAAAAACTGAAACAGTTAAAAAAGTAAATTGTTACTTTGGAAGAGGCTGTCCCAAAATAAATTGGGGTTTGGTTTTCTTCCCCCCTCTTTTTAGGGCCCTGGGGATGGAGCTCTACCAAAGCAATGAAGGTAATTCAACAAAAAAGTCCATTTTGCTTTTCCTTACCCGTATTTTCTTTGCCAAAGAACATTTGGGGGGCGTTTTTTCCCCCTCCCTACTAGGAAGATACTAACTGTTCACTGTAAAAATTTGATTAACTAGATGAAGTCCTTGTAGTATTATACACAACTGTAATCCAAATAATGCCCAGCCTGGGGACAGTTCCAGACTCCTGTTTTGCGAAGCTCAGCAGTAGATTGAAGGATTAAAAACATGTTTTAGTGCTTTGCAGACACAAAACCAAAATAAGAGACTTTTGTCCCTAAACTAAGCTATGAAACCCCACTTTTAAGATGAGATGGCAACACAAGGAGACAACTGACAGAGTAGACAAGAGATGAGAAGAAGACACAATAATGGAGATCAAAAGTACACACACAGTATCAAAGGCTTGTTTGGTTTTTAAACAATCAACAAGTCAGTGCTTGTTTTTGTTACTAATATTTGCTATTTCTACTGCAGCAGCACCCAGAAGTCCCATCCAGACACCCCACGCTCAACCTCTGCTTTTAAATCTTGATGCAATCAGACATTGACTATCCCAAAGCTCCATGTATGAGATCACTCGAAATCTTCCCTCTCATTTATGTCACACCCATAAATAAGCCACACACTTGGCAAAACTCACTCAATTCAGTCTGTATCAACACAGGGCAAGATTCTTTTAACTCTTCAGTGGCACCCACTTCAACACAACCTCCCTGAATTTAGGATGAAACAGACCCAAGCAGCAGAAGACTGATGCACCAGTGATCAACCTTCTTCAATGAAAACAAGCGGAAACTTACAGTAACTGAACACATATAGAGGCAAAAATCAGTCTAATGATAATTTTTGATACAGTGCATAAGGCATGCCTTGATTTTAAAAATATTTAGCTGGACTAGCAGCCCTTTCCCTGTGCCAACTCCAGACCAAACACAAGTCAGGGCAGAACAACAGGCTCTGGGCAGCCACCTCCACAGTCCAGAGCGCAGCAGTGAATCATCCCTGTTCCCTGAATTAATAGGGGTTCTCTCTGCAAACTCAGACCAACTCATTCTGGGAGTCTGGCTGCACTCAGTCTGTCGCTGTTCACAGTCACACCATCGTTCACATTTAACTGGGAATGGAAGAGCTGTTTTGCTACAAGAAGCAAAATTAATTTACAACACTAATAATACTCTTGCTCCCAGCTCCCTTAAAAGAAAACAAAAGGCCTAATACAAGCCCCCAGAAAATTAGCAAAGCCCAATTTTCAGGCTTGGGTCCCTTGGCACAATTCAGACATTTTGATTTGTGCATCCAATGATGCAAGTCAGAACTTCACAGTTTTTAAAAACAATCTCCCTAATATATTTGGCAGTTCATACAGGTCTGATAAATGTAATAAAAACAGCAGGCTGGATTTGCCAGAGTAAACTGCAGTCGAAGGTGACCTTCAGACAACTTTCAAGCTGCGTGTTCCTTTGGAGGATGGATTTTAGGATCAATTGTGGGACAGCCAGAAGATCAAAAGCTCTAGATTGTGAATATCAAGATGCACCACTGTGTCACAAGTGGGAGCTCTCTCAGACACCCAGAGGCTCATAGCAGTCCCCTCCCATCTCCCCAGTATTTCAGCAACTTTGTTTATCCATGTAGTATTCAGGAATCAGGTTTTGACTAGGAAGTCAAAACAGAAGTTTAAAGATTCTGCCCCACTGTATTTAGGATTTCTTCTTAAACTGCTGTGTTTTGTTCACAACAACTTTATTTCTTTGCAGGGCTTTTCTGATAAAATTGGTCTTAGCCTCCATCATTCAGTCACAGTCTGCTGCCAGAGAAGAAAAAATACTGGTAAGGAAGGCCAGAGTTGGATTTAGGAAAACAGAAAAGCTTCCTTTAAGAAAAAAAACAAACAACTGAGGATAGAATGGAATAAAATCAGACACAAAGGATAAAACATGAGTTAACTTTACACTGTTTTGAATGACCAAATAGCCAATTCTGCTTTTTGGGTGCTGACTGATGACTCCAGTCCCAACCCATTCCAGAAAAAGAGGAGCCTGTGTTCTTAACTATGATTTGCAGCCCTCAGAGGTTGTCTGAGGTTAGCTGTCCTCACTCAGCCCCAATTCCAAGCAGAGAACCCACGCCTGCAGATGAGCTGCGCTACACGAGCAGCTCTGTCGGTGTCCAGAGCGGGTCTGAAGTGCAACAGCCCAAAAAGGAATTGTGCCAACTCGCACACATCAAGAGCCAAGTCCCGGGCTCCAGCAAAATGACAAACATTGTTTAAAAACATGTTTGCTGAAGGCCTTGTTGGTGAACGGGTCACTTGGCAAAACTGTGAACACAAAGCATAGCATGCTGTGCAGCTGCCTAAAAGCTCAGCTCTCCCATGTGCCTGAGCAAAACCAGCATCCAGGAGAAATCAGCAGCTTACAAAGGATGCCCAACAAGACTTCTCTAATGATGTTGCTCCATGGCCTTGCTGCCAGCAAAAGCTGCTGGGAAATGGTTCTGATTTCTGTAACTGATGCAAACTCTCAAGCCTGCGTAGGAGAGCTTTTCTCTTCAATGTTCTCTGTTGTTTTCCCACCCTCTCTGAAAACGCGATGCTGAACTCCACCATGCCTCTAATGCACACTCTCCCACCTCCTTAACTTTTTCCTCTTAGGATGTGTAGGCAGCAGTGGCGATGATGCTGAAAGCTTTCTCCTGGCAGAGAGACCTGGAAAGGCACGACTTTCTGGATGGAGAGATCTCCGACTGGCATAAAAGTAAATTTTGTGGATTAGAGAATCTAAAGCTCTTCAGTCACTCGAAAAAAAGCTAACACTAAGATATTATTTCCATCTCCAACTTGACAAACAAGGTCGAGTTCAGATGCAATCACATGGGAAAAGAGGTGGATGAGAGTCACCAGTACCAACAAAACAATTACTTCTTGAATTTGGTAGCTTCCAAACACAGAAACTGTCTAGCTTGCTTATGCTTCGAGGCTTTTAGGCTGGAATCAGACAGTACTGGTTTCCCAGATAGAGAAGAATGATTAACTACATTTTCATCTCTGTACTCAACACTTTTCCCTGTGTTTAAATCGCTATCATCTGAAGCTGAAGTACTGTCAGGGAAATCAAACTCATATATGTAATTATCCAGAACAAAAAGAAAATCCACCCGAATGCCAGAGAATTGTAAGAATAACTTGTAAACTACTTATTTGGGCCCATCACCTCTTTGAAATCTACCCTTCATGAGATACTCAGCCAAAACTAAATGAAGGTACCAAGAGAAATTCTACTGATTGCAGAAACTGGGCCTTGGCTGCAAACCAGAAAGCATGCAGGCACAAATGCAAATTCAAGCAATGTTATGAAGATCCTTTAAAGCTGTGACTCAACTGCAATCTTCGTTTGCTAACTCCCTTATGAGATTCCCTCTTTCTTCTGGATGACACCCTTGCACATTAAAGAAAAAATATTGTGAAGTTACAGGCTGTAAGTGTCCCAAAATATCACTGCTTATGGAGCACTAAAAACGCATTTCATTTTACAGATGGCAGCAAATGCAGCCTAACTGCAACCTCTATGCTGTTACTGGGAAGAAAAGATCTTATTGTTGAGGGTTTTTTAAATTGCATCATTCTCAAGGTACAGCCTGCTCCTCTGCTTCAAGGGCTGAACTTTTGTCATTTATCAGCTGGCAGCATCTCCACTGCAAAATCTTCACTGATACACACATCCCTCGGGATACCCACCACTAAATAAAACAAAAATGGCTAGCTTTAAAGAGAGTGCCTTCATGCATATTGTGTGCATTTGTGTATATACAATGGGGATGTGTTAATTGGGCTGCAGGGCACAATTTTGTGTTGGCTGCATAAAAAGCTTGTCCATAACATTCCCTGGATAAAATGAGGTCTCTGACCATCACAGTTCTCAGAGAGCAGCACACTGTTAGCCATGATGCCTTTACAGATTTAGCAGAATAACTGAGTATTTGTATTTTAGCATGTGCATGTCTCTTGTTAGATATCTTATGTGAAACTGAGAAAATTCTTTCTTTTCAGCTTTTTTTTTTTTAACTTCATTGCACAAGTGACACATGCATTTGTCTTTACAGACAACTGGCTATAGGGATTTTTCCGGAATGCTTCTATTTGAGGCTCTGTATTTTCCCCCGGAGGTGCTGCTGTTTACATCATGATCTACTTGACATCACAAAGTGATTTTAAAGGGAAAAAAACCTCAACCAAATAAAAACCCCTTCTGAAACCTGACAATTTATTGCAACTCCAGTCCAGACTGCAGAAAATTTGCATGAAACCGAGAAATAAAGATAAAAGTGAAGGGGCAGCTCTTGCAGATTGCTCTGCAGGTGGTGGGTATGTGTGTAGAACCACACGAAGACAGAAACCATTAAGCCCCTCGCTGTTGCAGCTGAGCAATTAGGTACAGAGAAAGCTGAGCTCCACAAAAAGATCTTGCTCTACACTTCGCATAAGGCGAATTTTCTGAACACACACCTTGCAAGGATCAAGGCTCTGCTGAGGCGGCAGCTGCTGCCAAGCAGGTGGCCCCTGGTTGATGCTGCATCACGCTTCTTCATGCTGCATTTCTCTTTTCAGTGGAAAATGAGGAAACTGATGCATCAGGTTTTGACACAAAAACATCTTTATTCACAAAATGAAAGATGAACGCAGTTGAAATGAACTGAGAAGCGTTTTTGCTTTCAAGGATTTGCTAATTTCAGAGCACTTCACTTCATTTCTACAGTTTCATATAGCACTGTGTTCTTGTTTTTCATTTAGAATCCAACGCCATTTAAACATTCTTAATTCCCTTGTGATTTACTGCGTGCCTTTGTACAGCTGGAGAAAATCGAAAACTGCAGTATCTTTTAAAAGAGTTGACTTTACTACTGTGAATACCCGCAGGAGCCAAAGGACTGAAGACAGTTTGCAAAGATGGAGCATTACACTGTGACCTCTCCTTGACAGCAATAAAACTGAGGTTCAAATTCTGTACCATCTGGCAGAGCTTGTGACCTGGAGACAAATGGCATCCCCAAGGCTTGTCTGGGTTTCAGCAGCATTGCTTGTTTTAATAAAAGACAACGTATCACAACATTAGGTCATAATCCTTCCTAGAGCTTCCAGTACTGCCAGTTCTGCTTTTAAGGGGCAAGATCAGCAGGAATCATGCTGACAACACCACAGAACTGCATCTCTAAGTGATCAGAGACTGATGTTTCAGGGAAAGATTCATGCAGGAGTACAAGGAGAAGCCATGTAATAAGGGACACAGCTTTTCACAGCTGAAAATGCTTTCAGGAAGGGTCTAGAGCACAGGTCTTAGGAGGAGTGGTTTAGGGGGCTGGAGTTGTTTTAGCCTGGAGAAAAGACAGCTCAGGGGGTACCTCACTGCTCTCCACAGCTACCTGAAAGAAGGTTTTAACAAAGTAGGGGTCAGTCTCATCTCCCAGGTAAAACGTGATAGTGTGGAAAAGAAACGGTCTCAGGTTGTGTCAGGGGAGGTTTGGATTGGGTTTCAGGAAAAATTTCTTCACCAAAGGGTTATCAAGCATTGGAAAAGGCTGCCAAAGGGAGGGGTTGAGTTGCCATTCCCGGAGGTATTTAGAAGATGTGAAGATGTGATGCTGACATGGTTCAGTGGTGGACTTAGCAGTGCTGCGTTAACAGTTGCACTCCATGATCTTAAAAGTTTCTTTTTCCAGGAGAACTGATTCTATGACTCTATGATTCTATAACTTACTTGTTCTTCAAACGCACAGAGATAGAAAAAATAGTATTTCAATCTTGGCCTTGAACACTTCCAGCGATGGGGCACTTACAGAATCAGAGAATCAATTAGGCTGGAAAAGATCTCTGAGATCACCGAGCCCAACCTATGACCAAACACTACCATATTGCATCAACCTAAAACCTCATGAACCCTGATCTGGGTACAGGCACCTCTACAGTGCTAACAGCAGATTTCAGGGATGCTGTTTCAGATGACACTGCACTGGTTTGGCATGGAGAACTTTTATTGTTTATGGTGATGAGTGAGGGAGCAAAGACAGGAATAGTCATAAGGAAGTGGGAAAAGATAAATCTGGAATGATTTGGTGAGATTAACAGGGCTAAGAGAGGGCCTTGCTGGATGTTTGCTGATTAACACAGCACACTCCACGAGGAAATACTGAAGAGGCAGAGGTGTCTGATAGCACTGAGGATCTGCTTTTTGCAGTGGTCAGGCCCATCCCAATGTGCAGTTCCAGAAAAAGCTGTGCAGGGAAGAGGTCTGTCTGTAGCATCCACTGTAACTATAAGGGTTAACAGTGGTTGAACAACAGGAAAAAGCAACAGCATTTTACAGTCACACCCAATTCCCCATTTTCAGCAGCCTCTCAGCCTCCCCATTTTCTCTCAGAATTATCAGAGACATTAATAAGAGCCTTTTCCACTCCCCACTTTGACTGATCTTTCTAATTAGGAACACTGAACAAATAGATCTGAAAAACAGCCTGACAGCAGCAAGCAGCCTTGGCTCACTGCATGCAGGGCATGGAAAATGCTCTGCTCTCCCAGGGACAAGGGGAAAGCCACAATCAATGACTCAGCATTAGCCCAGTAACTGCTCTCCAGGGAATCCAAGACAACCCCTCCAAGCATTCCTGCCTATTTCTGTGCACAGAGGGGTCAGACAGCAAAAACTGCTCCTTGAAACAATTCCCTACCCCTGATAAACACACACCTCCCACCAACTAACGATTATACAGCCCTGTCAAGCTTTGCCTCATGATCTACATCTCTGGACACATCCAGGCTGCAGCCAATTCTGAAATTTGGGATTTTTTTGTGTAACAGCTGTGCTCTGTGCAAGGCAGACATGGCATTTCATTAAGCACAGGGTAATAGCTTGATTCCCTTAGGGACTTGCTGCTGGAAAATAGAACATCTCCTTTCATAAAAAGGCAAGGTCACCACGCTTGTTTTGGATTTGATGCTGAGATAATTGAGTATCTATTCATTATACATTGCGTATTAATGCACTAATGCATCTACATGTAAAACTAATTTTGCTAGACCTGAGGAAAGCAGCTTTATATTACATTTCAAAGTCTATTCAGCTACAGAATGCAGTCAAAGAATTCTGATTTATGCCCAAACTATTTTTTGTATTTTACTTTTCATGCTGGATTCAGAAGTTGAAAAATTCCAAGTAACCAACTGTTGAAAAGCAGAGACTAAGCTATTTTGCCCGTTCACACTGCATCACCCTTTTGTAACCCACAGCTGCCCTTCTATTTAACAGGAGTCATCTTCCAGCATATTCACATGCACACACTATAAACAAGACAAGTCACAAATGTGACACCTCAGTGATTAAACCCCTGTAGATACAATGATAAAAGCCACACAAATTTCACAGAGATAAATAAAGAGAGATCAAAATTCTAGGCAAGTTCTTTCAAAATATTTTTAAGTACTACCAAAAATCAGGAGTCCCCAGAGGACCTTACCTGAAGACCCTAAATATTATGCGCTGCAACTAATTCTGACCAATCTACTTCTCCACTTCCATCCTACTTCCTCTCAAATACTAATTTTATCTCTTTGTTTAGAATATTTAGAAACTGGCAACCTGTTTTTCTCTGTCCCTTTGGTTCCCGGAATACTTCCTTTCTGGTTGTGAAAACAAGACATTCCAGAGGACAATACTAGGTCAAAGCAACGTGTAAAAGAAGAGTTACTTGCCAAGTGAATGTGTTATGGGTGTGTAGAGAAGATGACACAGGGTAGGACATGAAAGAAGAAATAAAGCATTTTCTCCTAAACCCAGATACAAACACCATTTAGCATTAAATCCAGTAGTTTGTGGGGAAAAGGAATAATTACATACCAGAGTTTAGAAATTATATAGGTACACATAAATAAGAGACAGGATTGTATTCTGGATTTTCCTGTGCTTACTCCAATATATCTCATTAGCGATTATGATCACAAATTTCAAATGCAAATGTTGTCTGAAGATTTAGAACAAACTTTTGCTGCATTTTTGTTATATACCTCAGGGATTTCCCAGACTGGAGGATGCAAACCACAACTGTAAACAAAACAGCAGTCTCTAGATTGTGGTCAACTGGAAAAGACCTGCAAAATTCTTAAGAATAATGCTTCCTGCCAAACCCATCTGTCATTAAATTAACAGTGGAATTAACAGTTTCATTTCTAGAAGAAAAACCCCATCCCCTAGGCTGCCAGCATTTGTACATGGAAAACACCTTTGAGGAGAAGGATTTCTGCCTTAAGCAAGGATTTTTGAGTAATTTTAAGAGGATCAGCATCAAAAAGACTTTCTTCCTTGAAAGGACCTGGATGACTTGTGAGAGTTTTTTCCTTCCAAGGCTGCAGCAGCCCAACTTAGAGCTCTGCCTGTTCCTTTTGTTCATTTGAAACACGTTTGAGCAGGCTGCCGAAGGTTCAAGGAGAGGTTATCAGGTCCTGTTTGCTGTTGGCATGTCTAAAACTGCTGACACATGCTAGGAAGAAAAATGGGTACAGCTAATACAGCTGCAACAGTGAAACAGCTACTAGAGAACCTCACCTAGAGCTAACACCACCACCAAGCTGTGCTGGCCAACTGAAGAGATAAGCCGGTAGTATTTATATATAAAATGCAAACAAAGCTTACAGAAGTCTTGATAAATACCTAGGTTTATCATTTCCTGAGTGTTTTAAAACACAAAAGGCAAAAAACACAAGCAAAACACACCACATTTGGGGTTTTTTCGGTTGGTGATGAAAACCATTATCCACAGGGATGAAAGCTGAGGGTGGACTTGGCAGTGTGAGGTTAAGTGCTGGACTCAAAGACCTTAAGGGTCTTTTCCAAATTAAATCATTCTGTGACAGACTTGCAAAAGGCAACCAATGAGATGGTTTTTTTTTATATCACTTACAAATTTTCCTGAATATGAAAACAATTTACCCTCTGTTAAAAACACACCAAAACCAATCACACTCTGTTCTTGGACATACATAACATTTTTCTAGCTTGATGCCTCAAAACATTAAAAGGAAAAATACATGTTTTCTGCCAGACCTGCTTGTCTCAAAGTCATCTACAGACCTATTTTACCTCTAACTTCTGTAGAAGGAGCAGCGTCCTTTCAGTCAAGTCTTGTTCAAACTTTTAGACCAATACTCTATAAAGATATGTTGACATTTCTCAGATTAATTCCAAGTAATTCCTTGCCTGCTAGGGCCAGATCTGTCCCTTCCTCTCATTTCACATCATCTATGTACAAATTCACACTAGCATTAAGCTCAAGCTTGAATTCTGGCATTTACTATAGCTGAAGGAGTCTGAGCAAGTTCACAACCTCACCCTGGCTTCAGATCCAGAGCATCTTTAGAACTTTGAGGGCCTCAGGCCAAGTCAGTGTCTCCTTACAAATTCTTACATTAAATGCAGCACAGGGCTTTGACATCCTTCTTGCCACTAGAGATCTGGATTTCCTCACTGGGATGGCAAACTAAAAGCTCCACAGAATCAAGCCACATGGCTGGAGGTCATGCAAAAAGGAAGTAAAAAAGATTACATCATTACTGTATAAAATGCAGTGGCAGCTATCAAAATCAGACAGATGGGGATTTGTTCATGTACAGTTCTTTGGGCTGTCTGTCTTAGACACAGAAAATACACAACGGTGACAGCATTTTGCTCTTCATGAATTGAGTAAAACAGAAGCCCTTTGCTTCGCCCAGCTAAATGGCTTTCAGATTGGATTCTAGAATAAACCACACGAACTTACCTTGCATTTCAACATGTTGGCCACTCTCTCTTGCATTGACTGTCCAGCCTTTGGCCTGACAAGAATATAAACTGCTTTCACTTCAGGGCTGGAGCGCAGAAGTTTTTCCACCAGTACTTTTCCCATGAAACCTGTAGCTCCCGTGATAAGTACGGTCTTTCCATTGTAATAAGCTGAGACTGAAGACATGGTGCTTTCTTGTTCTGTCCTTTCCTGCAGCATGTACCTGGGGAGATGCAGAAATAAAGCTTTAAAGGCTTTTGGGATGACCTTTTTAGTCACCTACAGCAGCTCACATTAGTTCAGTCTATGGTAATCTTAAAGATGAATTTTAAACAAGTCTTTATTGTGACAATAAACCGTAAAAATCTGAGAAGCTTAAAAAAATCAAGCTCAGCCTTATCCTCCATGTGACACTACAGCTGCACACAGAGGTCAAACACAGCTTGTGCTGTCCAAGGCTCCCAGCAGGAGATGCTCACTGCAGTGCTGAACAGTGTTTATCTGCTACTGCAAAGTGGCAGCATGAAGATATGCAGCTATCCGTACAAGACAAAGGAGAAAGAGATTTCCTCACAAACACTGCTGTGTTTTCCACTTCAATTCCACTGTGCCTACGGCATTCCATGTCAGCCATCACTCATGGATGTGCTCAGTCTTTTCCTGTTGCCTTGGCCTGGAATAACACCCTGAAGAAAGCTCTTCTTCATGGAAGATAGAGTGTAATGACACTGCCCTGCACAACTGCAATACCACCTGCAGGTCACCACCCTTTATCAGCTGTTACAGCCAGAATTCATGCCAGTTCACTCTAAGGAGTGTAGATGTGACAGACTCCCTCTGGAGAGTTTAGGTTGTCTGAACTCCCCTTTGGACATCCACTGACATGTTGTTTTCCATGACACTGACCAGGCTCCCACATGACGTGTCCCAGTTAAGTATTTTAATTAGATGCAATGGTTTCAGGCCTGTATGTCCCCAGCCATCCTGATTCAAACTCTTAAGTTGATTAAATGACAAACAAGCTGGACTGAATCCTCTTAGAAAAGCCCCTCTTCCCTATTAGCCTAACAGAAGGAAAACAACTATCTTTGAAGTGGGGCAGTTCGCAGCAAGCACAAAACACACACTGCAAGGGAAAGGCTCGTGAAAAATACCAGGAAATGTTTTGGAAACAGCCTACTGAATTTGAAACAAAAGGAAACAAGAATAGTAGAACACTGTCAATCACATATTCAAGAACCAGAACGATGATCTTCAAGTATCCCAGAAAAACTTCTCTTCCTCCAGTAGAAACTTCAGAGACACAAACTAGAGAGTCAAGCCTAACAAACTATTATTCTTCCTTCCCAGTGCTGCCTGGGACCAGAGTACTTAGCATCAAACAAATGAAAATCCCTGAATTTCTTTATCCGTGACAAATCATCAGGTGTAGAATTCAGTTTAGAAAGTGGGTCAAGCAGAATAACTTCTCAGGGACACTATTTTACAAACTATTAGCTGTGGGTATTCTGGCTCGATGAATTTGCTTATTAGCCTACTTTCAGATGTGGTCTAGATTATAACTTAGATGAATGCAGAAGGCTCATCTAGGCCTATTAAAAACCTGTTCTTATTAAAGAGCTGGCCACTTGGGAAGTTAAACCAACAGGTTAAACTACTGGATAATTATCTTATTTATAACAAAATGTCACATCTCGTTCCGGTTTGGAAAAACTGGCTCATATTGGAAGACAGGAACTTGCAGAGCCTGGAAGCATGTGAGAGGCGTGTAGGGCCAGAAGAAGGTAGCAGTTTAGCCAGATGAAGACAAAAGGCCTCCGAAATTTGGCATGACACATGCCCTGCAATGTAGAAAGATTAGAGAGAGAAGTCCTTAGTCACTAGAGGCCATAGAAATCCCCACTAAACAACAGGAAACAAAACGATAAAATATAAGGACCACTTCCAGCCACTGGATACTTGCTTTGAATTTGTATTCAGAAGATCACATTAGAGTACTTTGCACTGCAAACTTGGAGATTAGCACAGGAATTACTCTCCTTCCCACACTTCAGGAGTGGAGAGCATTTCCAACCCGCATCACTAAACATTACTGCTTTGCCTTACAGTTGTAGACTACTGCACAAATAATTGTTAAATGCTTCCATGTGTGGACATCAATTTATTATGTTGTTTCATTTGGGTTCCCTGTTTCAGATATCCAAAAAGGGTTTCATTTGTTTTGGCCAGATGTTCAATGCCTGCTAGAATAGTAAAATAAATAAATCACATTACTTGGAAGTGTCCCTATAATTAACCACGCAGCCACATTTGAGTATTTCTGACAAGGATTACATGCACTGACAGTTCTTCTCCATCTAGTCTGAGATAATTTTAAATCTTTGATTTTAAAAAAAAGTACAAAGTCATCTCCCAAGCCAGTCTGGTATGATGAAAATGGAAGTACCAAACACAGCCACTGAAAAAACCAAACTTTTAAGGCAATCTGCTGTTACTCTTGATTACTGGCTTAATGTGATAGTGTTAAAAGAAAAGGGAAGAAAAATAATATCCTTTCTATTTTCCATAATAAGGAAGCCCAAGGTAGGCAGCCTAGAGTTAGTAGGGGCATTTTCAGTGTTGGATCCAGTTGCTCAGGGCCTCATCCACAGTAAAAAGCCATAAAAAATGAGATGGTGTTTGCCTGTTATGGGATAAGATTTGTGTCTCTTTGCAGTACATTTCTATTTCCTAAGTGATCTTCAGAAGAAAATACAAAAATCTTATACCCATGATGATGCCATGCTAATTATCAGGAAAGAAAATCTGTGAATTTGGTTAATGTACAGAAACAAATTAATTTTTGGAGATCATGACACAAAAGCCAGAATGCTGCAATTTGAAATGTTCAGACAGATCCCTGAATCTCTACTGGTCAAGCAAATTTAAAGAGGCTTTTATTAGGTTCCAAGTTCAAAGGCAGATTCCAGTTTATATTCAGGATTGCTAGGATATTTTCCTTTCAACTTAGTCTTGAATTTTTATTTTGTAGAACTATCTTTGGGGCTTATATTTTTTAAGAGTGCTACTGATTTTTTCCCTTTTTTACTGATTTTGTTTGACCTTTGTACAGAAAAGTACTGAAGAACTTGCAGAGATTTTAAGGAACCAGAGATTTCTGAGGTCAAAGGGTGTGATCCAAGTAATGCCTGCTGACCTGACCCTTTGGAAGACTACTTCAAAACAGAGAGAACTATATGCATGCCTTTTGGGCTTTTTACACTCAAATTGTTTCCTGCAGAAGATTATACTCGGCCTTTCATTTAAAGGAATAAATAGTCAATACTGAGCACTTGACTATTTTCCACTCAATTAAACTACAAGGGATTAAGTGTCTGGTAGAACTGTTTGAACTACGGTCAGAAGTTTCAGTGACCTGACCCTTAGTGAGGTAAAGAAGGATAAAAACTGTTTCATAGGCTGAGGTTCCTGGCTCTTCCAAAACTGACTGGGGGCGAGAAAGCCACTGAGTTGTGGAGAAAAGCCCATGAAAGGGCTTCTTGAAGCCCACTTCAATTCAGTAATTACAGCCAACTCAGATGTTTTAGGCACTAATTGAAGCAGGAAAGTAATCGCTGATGCCACCTGAATTACTGAATGCAGCATCTTCTGCAGCAGCACAAATCTCTCTGATGCTGACTCATCTCCAGCCAGAGCACGAAAAATCCACAAGCCAGGAATCCCACTGAGCCAGGAACCCCACTGAGCATCTCTGCAGACACAAGTGCACAGGCTGCTCTGAGGGTAAAGCTCTGGTACCGCTGCCTCTGAGTCTCCTCTGGATCAAGCAGGAAGGACGAGCTACAGCGCTGCCTTACAAACAAAGGCACGATCTTGTGCCGAAGGACAAGCAAAGGAAAAGGTGGGAATCCTTATCCTACCAACCTAATGCTTCCCTCCTGCAAAGGAAAACCCTGTGTCCTCAGCAGAATAGCACAGGAGAACTTCCCCCTGCCAAAAGCAGGTACGATTGAGCTGATACTGAACAGAACAATGACTACACTGTCCTCGTCTCTCACATATTTCAGTGATGCCAAATCTGCATCCAGATTGCCATGGTGTAATAGAGAGTCTGGCTGCTCTCAGAGCCAGAGTGGTGGGAAGGGAATGTGCATCTGAACCTCACTGACCACTGCCCACAGCTCGAGGGGGCCAGCGAGGGGAGGCCAAAGGGAGGATGAGCAGTGCAGGTGGGCTGGAAGAGGTGAGTGTTTCAGCATGGCTGGATCACTGCCCTATTCAATGGGGCAGCAGCCATTTCAGAGGCTTATCTGTTGAGATATCTGTCTTTTCAACTCAACAGCATAAAAAGAAAAAAATAATAAAAATTAGTTTTTAGTGCAAGAGCCAAGGACCATACGCCTATAAATGTAAATCAAGGTTCAAAAATGGCCTCTCTGGCATCTCCTTCTACTTAAAACTGGTTTTCGTGAGCTTTTTCTTACACAACTTTATGCATGTGGGTAGCTTCTGTAAACAAGAGGGTCGGCCTGTTCAGATAAGTCTTTTGGACATCCTATTAAATGTAATGAGCTGGCTTCAACCAAAATTACACTTAATGACAAGTAGCAGTTTTTGAAACTAAGCTACAGAGAGCAAGAGTCCTTTAAGACAAAATAATTTCGGGCCACTTTCTGAAAAAAAACCTTTAATCTTGGGTGAAAATATCCAATCATACATAAGACAGCTTTCTTTAATCAGGATTCTGGAAGAGCCATAATTAACCTGGAACGTGCAGAGAAAGAAAAAATCCTCTGTTGCTACAGAGAACTTGTATAGCTGAGGTCAGAAAAAGGAATATAAAGTGCTCACAGACTATTTCTGTCTCATCAATTTATTTCTTCAGTCTATTAATTATTTTAAGAGTTTCAAATGGACTGAACACTGGGGATGCCTGAACAATACATCTTCATATAATTATTTTCTCTTTTACATTTTGTCCCAGGATGTATTAGAGACTCCCTAAACTAGGCAAGTAATTATAATACATAAAAGCAATTATTTCTAACACGTTTTTTGCCTGAAAGCATTTGTTGTTAGTTTAATCATCAGAAAATAAATACATGCCATGCATGCTAGAAATAGCTGAAATTGTGATTTGTTTTACATTTTAGTGACTTAACTCCTGGCTCCTCAAGAACACCAGGAGAAGGTCACTCAGCTCCTTTGATTTCATTTTCTGGGCCAAACTTACCACCAGGGAAGTTCCACTGCAATGACCAACGTTTCAACTGGGATTAACGTGAATTAGCTTAGATTTGAGCCTTTGGATTTAAAACATTTTCTGCATTTTCAGTAATAAGCAAGAGTGAATCAGAGCAGAAAATGGCTGTAGTTCAACACTGCACACCATTTGTGACAACAGCGCTGCTGACACAAACAAGCAGAAAGTACCAGCAAGGAGACACTGAAGTTACATAATCTATTTCCAAAGGTCTTTAGGCACTGAAAGATTTGTGCAGCCTATGAAGTCGGGGGGGATTTTACTGATGGCAGAAAATGAATCAAAGAGGATGTTAAAATGGCTGTTCTATGGAAAAATTAAAGTTCCTTATGGTTTGTTGAACTTCCACAGTTATTTAACGCCACCTAACAGCAACAACAAAGATAAACCTCCTCTCATTTAGCTACAGAATTGAAAGGAAGGTCATAATCCACCCTTTGTACAGGCACTATAGAAGCTAATGCAGCATAAAGAAATAAAATCCTGTGATTCAAAGATGGGCACATTTACAGCCAGACTGAACTCCTGATGATAATCCTCTTTGCGAAAGAGATTTCGCTCCAAGCAATTTACACCAAATATAAATGTTGCTGTTAGAAACCTGAAGGTTAAATCACTTTTCTTCAGCTAATACATTTCAAATCATTTTTTGTTTGCCAACAGTAGCAATTCAAATCCATAACAGCATCCCCAAACAGCAACACGCAAGGAGAAACTCATTGCTCCCGGAAACCCTTCATTCCTTGAAAAACCACACCAGTTTTGCAATCCATTTTAATTTATAGCAGTTAAATCTAAAGAGACAGGGAAGTGTGACAGCATAATTAAGGGCTGGAGACAACGAGCAGCGTGCACAGCCGGATCCTGCAAAGTGCTGAACGTTACATGACAGGCGGACAGACACGGAAACCTCTGGGAATTGTGGCTGCTGGGCCAAAGACCTGCCCCCAGAACAGGTGTGGGGCAAAAGCTGCCATTTCCAGATTGCTTAGGCATTACCTACACAGCTTCACAGATGTTCTGACTCTCCTGAGCAGTACAGTGTGATTACCATGAAGGATTAGAGAAGAAAGAAGGAAGCTGAAGGGCCACTGATGTGTCACAACCCAGGAGGAGCCTCTTGATTTTTCAGTGAAATCTGTTTGTCTCTCTCAGTCTCACTATGTCCTCTCCAAAATTAAGGAAAACAAGCCTGTAAACATTTTAGAGCTGAGACGAGGCAATGGTGCCAAGGACATACCTACGTGTGTCACGTGGGATTTTAAACAAATATTTCTCAGTAGCTCAAATATCAATGTATTCTGCCTCACCCCTATTCAATTATCCACCTAGTAAGAAAAGCAGCTACCAGAGGTACCGAAGGTGCAGCTTCTGCAGGCTCCTTTTGCATCACATAGTCCAACATCTGTATCCACTCTCCCTTTTTTTGTTGGAGAGCTCTCTTTTTAAAAGAATTTTTTTAAAGCTAGTTGTTGCAAAGCCATTGAGCAGGTTACAGGATCAAAGCATAGATCAGGACTAGAAGGGAGGTTTTGCTTTGCCTCAGCATAATTAAAAGCAGACATCCTACATCAGAGCCTTCCTGCAGGCAATCCTTCCCGTTCTCATTCCCCCAATTCATTCTTCACAGCCATTTTCCTCTTGCTCTTTCTCCTGGGATCTCTGCAACCAGCAGTCCTCTCCCAAAACCCTAAATCAAAACCCCACAGCTGCTGCACACCAATCACTCTGCACCCTGGCACTGCAGAAAGGAGGTCTCAGTGACGCCAAGAGTTAATTCTCTGTGATAACAGGCTTGTCTGGCACATTTACTTTATTTTAAACATCTCAGTCGGTAACTTCTTATTAGCATCCAGCAGCTAATGTATTAGCAAAGGTTTTCTGTCCTTTTCTGCTACTTGTCCTTGTCCCCCATCAAAAACAGTGGCAGCAGCATTTATGACATCTGTGATTTTTTTTTCCCTGAAATGGTTATCAAGCACTGGAACAAGCTTCCCAGGGAAGTGGTGGAGTCACCAACCCTGGAGGTATTTAAAGACGTGTAGATGTGGCACTTGGGGCATGGTTAAGTGGTGGACTTGGCAGTGTTAGAATAACAGAATCACAGAAGGGTTTGGGTTAGAAGGACCCTAAGGACAATCTCATTCCAACCCCCTGCCATGGGCAGGGACACCTTCCACTGTCCCAGGCTGCTCAGAGCCCCATCCAACCTGGCCTTGGACACTTCCAGGGATGGGGCAGCCACAGCTGCTCTGGGCACCCTGTGCCAGGGCCTCACCACCCTCACAGGGAAGAATTTCTTCCTAATACCCACACTAAACCTACTCTCTTTCAGCCTAAGGCCATTTCCCCTTGTCCTGTCTCTATCTGCCCACGTGTAAAGGCCCTTTCCATGCTTCTTACAGGCCCCCTTCAGGTACTGGAAAGTGGCTTTAAGGTCACCCCAAAGCCTTCTCTTCTCCAGGTGAACAATCCCAATTCTCCCAGCCTTTCCTCCCAGCAGAGCTGCTCCATCCCTCTGATCCCCTTGGTGTCCCTGCTCTGGGCTGGCTCCAGCAGCTCCCTGTCCTTGCTGTGCTGGACCCCAGGGCTGGGTGCAGCCCTGCAGGGGGGGCTCACAGGAGCAGGGCAGAAGGGCAGAATCCCCTCCTTCCCTGCTGCCCGTGCTGGGGGCTCAGCCCAGCACAGGGGTGGGGTCATTGCCCACTCACACACTGCGGGCACATGGTGAGCTCTGCATCCACCAACACTCTCCAGTCTTTCTCCCCAGTGATCTTCCAGGTCTTTTTCAACCTAAAGGATTCTATGGCTGAGCCAGTTTAAGAATACTTGCATACAATTTAGGGGTAACCAGTGGCTGAATTTTTTCGGTGGTTTTTTCCAAGCCCCACTTTTGGAACAGTACAACCAGCACAGCTGCTCTGAAGGACAGCAGCTGCAGGATTGCTACCTCCCCAGCCATTTCCACATTCCAGCACTCATGGAAAACTATCCCATGGTGGGCCCAAAAAGGACTGGGGAACTAAAAACTGCCTACATTTCTGCAACAAATGGAAATGAACTGATTGACAGCTGCAATACAAATATTTTCGTGATTACAGCAACCACATTCTTCACAAAGGCGCTGTCATGACATAAAGAAGAACGGTCTTCACTCAAGATTTAGAGTCAGCAGCAACATTGGTCCGAGTAAATCAATATCACTGATCATTATCCAGTAAGTAAATCTATGCCATGGAATGATGGAGAGACTGCCTTCCTGGGACTACACTCCTTTTTTCTGCTGTCACTCTACACAGCACTCCTGTCAGGTAAATATCTAAGCACAATGCTCCAAAGTCTTAATGAAATCAAATGAAACTGAATTTACATGTTTCCTTAAGAAAACATTAAAAAAACCCTGCAGAAAACAAGAGAAGAAGAAACTGAGGACAACGCACAGGAACATACATTCAAAGTGATGACTCCCTAACGATCATGCTTTTGAAAAACCAAAAAATTATCAAAGCCATGCTACCTTTCTATTTTTACAACTTTTTTTCACAAGTATGTCCAATGGAAGATATAAATAGAAAATACAAGTAGCTTTGTACTTCTGTGTGCGGAGTTATCACTATAAATGCATATTTTTGTTTGTATTAAGCTTCCAAACAGATGCAAAATAATTAGTAATTGGCTAAATTACACAAACTGAAAGAAAGCAAGCCAGCTGCAGCAATACAAACACACCTACACATATTTAACATCCCCAGTTTCTGATGACCACAGAGTCCCCCATTCAGTCTGTCTGGATTTCCCAGAGCATAAAGGCTTTCACTGAAGACTTTTCTTTAGCAATATGTGTTTACTTGTGCAGTACATGCATAGAAAACTGTTTTTAGGCTGTAGACAAAAAATCTGTCAGCTGCTTTTTCCCTTGAGCCTCACCCATTTCTGGATCATCTAGGCTATGACAGTTATAGAATACCTCACACTGTGAACCCTTCTAACCTGTAACAGGGCAAATCCTCCTTTTCCTCCATCCCTCCATAATGTCTGAATTTTCTCATACCTTCCTTATAAGACAGAAGAAACCACTTATCAGCTGAGAAGATCTTGACATGTTGTGAGGAAAATGTCTTGAAGAGCTCAGGTAATACAGGAGTTGTGGTGACTGCACTAAGAAGTTTAGCAGTCCTTTGACAGCAAGCTAAAATGAAATTTCACACTTCAGATCTCAGATCTAACAGAGTGGAAAAAAATTACCTGCTGTGTTCGGACACAGATTTAAGGGTAACTAAGTAACTGTAATTATTTTTCTTTCCAATAGGAAGCAGAGCTCAGCAGTCTGAGTAGTTTTATATTGGGGTTTTATTAAAAAGCGCAGTCTAGAACCCTACTCTTGTATTGGTTGGAGCTGAAAGGCAAAAATGCTTGGAACATTTCCCAGTCTTAAAAGGATGACCAGATGAATGTGAGAGTCTGTACTATTAATTTTCATAGCAAACCATATATATAGACATACATTTTCAAACCCAAAGATCTGACAAGCCCACAGACTGTGTGTTTTTTAATTGAAACCTGAAATGGAACATTATCAATGGAAAGACCACAGTTTTGCCTTTCCCCTCATCATTAACTCAAACCTCAGGCTAAATACAAACAGTAAGTTTTGTTGGTTTTTTTTTCCTCCACCTTTCTCTCACGCTTTAAGCATTTGATGGCTCCTGGCAAAGCTGTTCTGTCCAGACCAGGATCAAAACTCTTCAGGAACAGGGAGGAAGCATGACCAAATTCTAATTAATTCCAGCAAGTCCATAGGGAATTTTACACTGGTTGTGGCATGCTGCTGGCTGGCTTATTCTGCAGCAAGCCAGGAAATGAGCACCTGCAACCATCTCTCCAATAATTCCCTGCATCCCCTGTTTTGCTGAAGAGAATTCTGGCACTGCTGGAATCAGGACCAGGACACAGTGACAGATTTGCTGTTGAAGCCCTCGGTACTGCTGGAATCAGGACCAGGACACAGTGACAGATTTGCTGTTGAAGCCCTCGGTACTGCAATAAGGAGGCAGCACAAGGTGCAGAGGCCATGGCAGCTCCAGCAGCAGCTCCAGCCTGGCTGCTCCTTTGTCACACTGTGCAGACAGGATGGAATGACAAACACCTCACCCCCCCTTTGGTAATTATATGTGGAAGAAGCCAAACTAGAAGATCAAAACTGTATCCTTCCAAATTAGATTTTCTCATAAACTGCAAGGAAAATATACTCCTAAAATCTCCTTGGTTTCTGTGGAAGATAGGCAGCACAGCCTGCAGATTTTTCTCCCCTAAGTTCTCCAAGAAACACAAACATTTACACTTCAGATAAAGGGAAAAGAGCAGGAAGAGGAAACTAAAGAGAATTCCCTGGAGTTAGTGAAAGCTGCATTTAAGGAACTTTCCTCTTCACATGAGCAGCTCTGAATAACGAGGCAGCAGATAGCTCTGCAGCACGGGGAGCCTTTGAAACTCACTTCTCCAGAAAGAACAGACAATAAAATGTCCATAGAAAATACCTTTTGGCTGGCACACACTGGCACAGAGAAAACTTTTCCTCCTTTCGCACACACAGGGACCAATTTTTAATTCCCCTCTTCTCCAGTATTTAGAAGACAAGCTGATGAGAAATGACAAGGCACATTCACAGAAGTTCAAAAAAATCCAGCACTGAATAAAACATAAGTGCAGCATCAGCAAAGGATGGTCAGACTGTACCAATGTCATCTAATACATTTCCTGTGCACTGACAAGAACGGAACAGAAAGAAGAAATTCAATGATGATTTGGTTCTAAGAAAGAGAAAAGTCTGAATTAAGTTTAAAGTACTTGAAGAATCCTGTTGTAATCAGTGCCAGATCCAAGTTAGTGTACATGTTTTCCTTAATCACAAACTTCCTTCTCATCCTTAAGAAGCTCTGCATTCAAAATTTCCATGTTCCTATACAGAATAAAGTTTTAAAATTACATTAAAACTTATTTTTCATTGGCTAACAATATCTTAATTATCTGATAAAGAAAAACATCCACAAAGTTTGCAGTGCTGGCTCCCCCCACCCCTCAATCTCACCCTAGAATGATCTATAAAATAAAGAATAAATAAAATAAAAGCAGTAAATCTTTTTTATTTCTAGGGAATCCGACACAGTCCTCTTAAAGTCAATTCAGCTTAAATTTTGGAAAAATATTAAATCTGAAAACAAGGTGCTGACTTCACACGTCTCAGGAAGCTCAATCCCACGTAAGAATCCAATGTCAATCCCTGCAGCCTATCCAGTGGTAGCACCTCTGGATGGACTAGAAGCGCCCTGGAATGCCCAGGACCACACACAGCGGGCATATTAGCAGATTCACAGAGCATAGAAAAGTATAGAAATAAATGTGCCTCCTGATTATTCTTTTTTTTAAAGCCTTTTCCATTCTTGTAAGGACAGAAAAACTGCTATGTGCCAAGGTGAAGGTATTTAGGGCTCATCTAAAAGGAAGGATTTACCCATATAATTTAAGAAAATATCACTTAAGACTCAATTTTTGTTAGTAATTTTTTATTTTTCCAAGAAATGATGCTCTAACTCTTATGTGACCTCATGGTCTTGGAGACAAAGCTCACAATCCGAAGATATTTATATCAAGCGTTACCAGTTCTGAAGCACTACCAAGCTGCTTTGGTGCTTTTGGCTCCATCACACTAAGACATGCAAAGTAGGCACATTCTTATCTTACACCTCTCTGGTTGTGTATTTTAAACTTTGATATTCACAGCAAGCCACATCTCCCCCTCTTAATTAATTAGTGCCAAGCAGAAATACAAAAGATCTGCATCTTAAGCCAGGTCTCTTAGCTCCTGGATCTTTGCAATCACAGGACCAGTCTGTCCTCAGCCCAAACACCAGAGATGCTGTGAAAATAAATATCAAATGGCTTGGTCTAGCAACCAAACTTTTACAAATCCCTGCTTCTCTGAACAGCAGCCAAAAGGCACAAGGTCCTCATGGCTGCTGTCACCAACTGCATTATTGTCCACATTCTTCAGACACAAATTATTCACCTCCAAGCCTTGTGGCATTTGTTGGCTAGCCCTCACCTTGGATTTCTTCCTGCTAATCTTTAGATAAGAGTCCTATTAGGAAGGGCTGACTGAGGTACATGCAGATTGCCAGGCTGGAAAGCGGCTGCCAAAACACACAGCTCACTTGGGCAAGGACAAAGTAAGTAGCATGTATCCCCAGTGGGCTTGCCACAAGAAAGAAAAAATTTTTGTTATGAACTGCCAAAACATACACAGACCGTGCCAAAAAGCAGCCTTTGAGGCAGGGTACTTGGTGCAATACAGAGATACTTACTAAAATTAGCACACAGATAAGGGCTCCCATTCAACCACACCTCTTAGGAAAGAAAGAAAGAGATGTTAGTACATGGTAGCAGCAACAATATTTTTACTACAGTTTAATACCATGAAACAACTTCTTGTTGTGAGAGCAAAGAAGAACAAAGCAGGAGAGGTGTTTCACTCTGCTCAAAATTTTAGTTCTTGAAATCTCTGTAGCACAAAGTGCTATTTTAGGAATAACATTTTTTTCCCCCCTGGCAGTGCAAACCAGCCTGAAATTCAGTATATTTGGCTTCCTGGAAATTTTTCCAGGCTGAGTACTCACAGCCTACAGAGAGTCTCTGTTAAAATTGTTGCCAGTTCTCTTTCTTGACCCCTTTCCAACAGGATGAAAAGAGAAAAAAGGTGGCAGTCAGAGAAACAGTAGAACTCAAGGATGCCTGTTTTAAAAGAAGGGCGTTTGAAACCACAGTAAACAGTGCATTGAGGTGGCCCTTATTTGCACTGGAAGCCCGTGTAGGTTTTGGGACACTGCCACCACATCCATCGTAGGTCTTGCCACCACATCCCTCCTCTTTGATCTTGGACTGAACACACACCAAGAAACCTGGATTTTAACAACTGAATGGCAGGGATGTCCTGCAAGGGAGACAGCCCTTGATAATTAGAAGGGAAAGAAACCATGCCTGTGTGAGTCTTTTGACAGAAAGAAGTTTAAGCACAGATACAGGAGGGAGATGGTAGGGGATTTGTGCCGGGAGAAAAAAAAAAATCTAGTTTAGATGACACTTACTTGGGAATTAGTTCATCTAGCTGAAATCTCCTAGAAAAACAGAGGATTAAATGGTTGCTGTCAAGACATGCAAATTGAGGGGTTGGAGAATAAATGCAATATAGTGATCCTGTGTACCCCAAATTCAAAGAATATGAGATCAAGTCTAAGGACACTAGATGATCTGTTTCTTACAAATGAAAGTCAGGCATTTTGGTAGATTTTCAAGACCTTCAGAAAACTTCAGTAGTCAAATTCAGATTAGAAAGTCATAGTGCCTATCAGGACAGAAAGAACTTAATGTAAGTATTTCACAGAACAAATAGATCATCCTTAGAAACAGTGATGGAAGACGACAACTTTTATCTACGATCTAGAAGTCAAACGATGAACTGCAAGGGAAAGTAGAAAGAAGACACCTTTGTGCTGCCAGGCTTCCCAGCTGGCTGTGGGATGTCAGGCTATGGTGTCAAACACTCCGTAAAAGCTATGAGCAGCACTGATCACTGTACCAAACAGCAATGCCCATAGGTGAAACTGAAATTCTTAGACTACATTTACACTACAGGAAAATTTTCTTATAGCAGGTTGATTCTTCAAGATTTACACTGCCTAGTTCAACTCGAAGACAGATTCTGGGCAAACTAATTTACTAAATATGTACATTCGTAAGCCTTAAATTCAACACTCTTTAGGTTTGACAATAAGCTTAAGACAATCAATGCAATGTATTTCACAGGGGAAAATCATACTGATCCTCTACTGCTTTCTTCTATGAAACTCAAAATGTCCTGTGCCTAAAGCACAGAGGTGCTGGCAGGAGCTTTAAGGTTTTCTAGAAATTCTTATCTTTAGCATCTCAGGCTGTACTTTTCTTGTCCCTTTGCATGTTCAGGAAGAAATCTTGTGGGATCATGCTGTGAATTAAACAAATACACTGGACTGGTTCATGATGTAGCTGGAGAAAGATTTGAGTCAGCACTGCTGAGGGTATTGTGAGGCAGCAGTGGGATGAGAGGCAGGGGCAGGAAAAAGCAAGAATTTGCTTGTCCTGTATCACTGCCAAAGCTTTCACACAGGGAAGCACTGGCCTCTCTGCAGGAACATTTCATCTACCTTTTTTCAGTAAGTACTCCAGTTTCACTATTTAACAATCATAACAGTTACAGCAACTTTCCCCGGGATTTGCATGATGCCTCAAATAATTTCAGATTCTCTCTCCACCTCCTTGTGGATGTTTTGCCAATACTCTGCTAATTCCCCTTCAAAGACCTTCTTTTCCTTTCCCTTATTTATAGAATCATAACTGTGTTTAGAATGGAAAAGACCTTTCAGTCCAACCTGCAGTGTTGTCTTTCGAACTGGGAAACCTGCGATAAGAACAAATCCCCTATGCCCACAAAGCAAGAAGGAATTAAAAAACCAAAAAACCCTGACAGCCACCATCACTTAATCCATCTCTCTATGAGAGAATCACAGCTGGCAGTGGAGAAGTGAGGACAGGGAATCACTTGAAAGGGAAAATCCCAGCCCAACACTGAAGAGAAGGTCCAGTATCACTTACACAGCAAGGATTTAGGAACATGACTCACCTGAAAAAAACAGCTCTCACCAAAGTTTATCTGCAAGCAGACAGTTTAGCCTGGAAAGCCAGCCAAACTGTCAGGCAACATGGGAACATTTATTGCCTAGTGTGGGGAGCCCCTCCTTTCTGTTTGCCATGAGGGAGGTACTGCAAGGCTTGCAGGACACAGAGAACCATTCGTTATTAGGAAAGAAAACGGCTCAAAGACGCATTGGACACATGCAATCACAGCACACCACGAAACACAAGATGAGAATTGCAACAGCTACAGACAAGTTGACACTATAGTCCAGGTGAGCTTTTTATTTGACAGTAATTTTTAGAAGACATGCCCTGCTCTTTCCACAATAGGTTTCGCATTTTTAATTTTCAGTTCAATTGAAAGATGAGTCACCTTATCGCAAAGCAACTCCAGCATAGCTCAGGTTTCAGTCTGTGAAAGCAGAACTACTCTGCACACAGCATAATCGATCAAGACAATTTGACACTCCTTTCCTAATGCCTAGGAAAAACAGCCCCTTTATTCCACAGTTTATTATATCTTTGTTTTCACTGAAACAGCCTAATATGATGCTTTCATGTTCTTCTCTATGTATTGGAGCAAGCAGATCTCAGGCTGTAGATCTTCCTTATGCCCTATCCTAGAGCAAAATCATTCAGTTCTGCAAGAAAGCGGAAGACACCCAGGATAAAAATAAAAATTACTTTCTCTCTCCACAGGGAATACACTTATCTCAGCTGTATCCAACATACTTTCTCGAAAACCATTGTAAAGTCCAAGTGGAAAGATGTACTTTTTACTCATGCAACTTATCCTCCCACTTACAAAGGACAGTATTTTCCCTTGCAGGAGTCACTTTAGCCCACAGGCTAAAAAACTGATCAAGCAATACTTTGACATCTTTGCAGCATGAAATGACACCTCCAATGAGTTAACTGGGATTTTTTTCCTATTATTGTGACATCTAGGGCAGGTGTTTTAGAGATTCTCAATGAAGAGAGAAATCTGTGTGAGCTCCTATGGAAGCCTTTTCTCCCTCAAAATTACATAAAGAGCATCCCAATTAAATCCCATTCCACATGAATAAATATCCCTTTCACAGAAGTATTTGCTGCAGAATAACAGCCGCTGTTTGTGGTCCAGCCAATGGATGAAGCACACCTGCTGCTCTGGAGATCTTCATGGCAAAGCTGAATAAAACATGAACTTTATAAAGGGCTGCATAAATGTCCTTCTTTTCTCTCTGTAAAACCCCCTTGTCACCTCAATTAAGCTTTCAGAAACTATGTATTTTACTTTCTTTTTTCTACCTACAACACCACGTGTCACGGTTTTCCTTCGAGAACACGCACCACCTTCCTCAATTTCTTACACACAACATGAAAATGTTCCCCCATGTCACAACCCACAGTCCATTATCACTATCAGTTGTGCCTCTTGACAGGCTGGATCTCCCAACAGAGACACACACATGCAAAATGATGGCATGTGCTGTGACCTCCACTCTGCCAGAGCTCTGTGGACGCAGAGCAGGAGGTGCATCAATACCATTCACCAGGGCAAAATGCTTGGTAAGAGATCCCAGCTCACAGTGATCAATGAAGAGATCTCTGAATTGCCATTCCCAGGACCCATTCAAAGTGATGGGGGAAGATAAAATGCCAGCTTGGTCTTTAAAAAAACCTCCACACCATCCTTTTGAAAATAAAATTTTTTCCTAACCCTCCATTCCAGCAAAGAAATTAGAATTTATTTTCTTTTATCCCATCCAACATAAAGATAAATGCTGACGTTAGGAGAATTCCCCGAGGGAAGGAAACACCAAGTTTTAAATCAGCTCTAGTTATTCCTCCTCCTCATTTCATCTCAATCAATGTTTGCCATGTCTTCTACTATTCAACTTTTCCTCTTATATCTTTCCCAGTCAAACCTTTTGCTTAAGCTGTTCTTTAAAAACTCCCTCTGATTTGCTGAGTGTTCTCAGAAATAGATGAGGCAGAGCCTCAGCCCTCCCTCCCAAGGAAGCATCACAAAGCCTTTGCCTGAACACGCCAAACTCTGTCGGGTTCATCCCCATTTCACATTTCTGCAGCTTGGGGGCTTCTCCTGCCCGTTCACCATGGAGCAGCATCTGCCTTTTTCTCAGTTCTCCTCCCTCTTTCTCACCATGATGCAGTGAGGTTCATTTTATTACCCCCTGTGAGCCCTTAATTTCTTCGGAGTGCCTGTGTAGGAAGTAAAATTCTTTTAGGTTGCTCACAAAATCCACTGCTCATCCTGTCACAGTGGGGCATCACCAGTTACAGCAGTCACAGAGCACGGGGAATCCCAGGGCAGGAGATTCTCTGGGCAGTGCACTTCCCTGGCACAGCACAGTCACAGGAGGAAAATTAGAACTGCAAAGAGAGATTAAGGTAAAAATCTTCACCTTGGAAGCAAAAAATGAAAAAAACCCCAACCAAACCTTCACAAGCCCTTGAAAACTACTTCAGATTTCCTGCAACGTAAAGGTCAAATGAAACTCTCCATTTTTCAAGCTGATTTAGATCAACTGCACATGGAGGTGTCCATACTGAAAATACAGTATTTTAAATTGTATATTCTTATGCAGTATGTGAAAATACTTGAAAAAGGTTTTCTTTTTCTATCATTCTTTTGTTTTTTCTCCATTTTGCCTTCTCCTTCCCTTTGCTTATGCACTGTGGCAAATCATGCATCATATTCCAGTATAATGCAACCGTTGAAAAAAATCTGATGAAATAACAGGTAGTTTTGCCCAGTAATAAATCATTAATTGCAAAAATGACAAACACTAATGCGTGGGATGTGGGAAAACTAGGGTTCCATCAGTTAGTTGTTTTTTGTTTTTTTTTTTTTTTCTTACTAAAAAAAAAGAGACAAGGAAGAAGAAAACAAATACATAAAAGGGGAAAGGGGAGCTGAAGGGTAGTTTCTTTGCTAGGCTGGCATTCCGTTTTGCTTGCTGTAAATGGTATGCTGGCCTCTGGTAAATATCCTCAAATACAGGCCTTAAAAACAGCCTTCATTAGCACTAGTGAAGATGATGAAAAAATAATAAATCAAAACTCAATACAAATCATCCAGTACCTTAGGCAAAAACAACTCAGACATTATAGACAGACATAAATGAAGCTGATTTTTTCCATGCAGCTAATTTTTCCAAGCTAAATAAAGAACTCTGTCCAGAAAGAAATAAAAATACTTACAAAACCACTGAGTTTCATGGAGTTATGCAACTTCTCTCTAGGTTTTGTGCTTTTTTCAAGTGTACTAATCAAACACGTAGGCTCTTAGTATGACAATTCCTGGTTTGAACAATAGATTACCATGGAGCCCAATAATTATTTTGGCCAGAAAAGCTTTCCTGAGATGTCTCAGTCTCCTGCCTCAACCTGCTCCCCAGAAAACAAATCCTTTTCATCAAGGAAACACTGACTGCTCAATGACAACCAAAACCAAGTATTTTTATCTTTCCAGCATTGGGAAAGTCTCCAAATAGCTACTGAATGACTAAAACCAGGGAGTGTCAGAGCAGGGAGGCTGATTCAGAAAAAAAAAGGCTTTATCTCTGTTCTCTGAGAGCCACAGCCTGTGAGCTGCCTTGTTCCATTCCTTTCACCCTGGGACAGGTTTGTACATCTTTCTGAAGTGGTGTTTTATCAGAATGCAATCCCCTAATGTAATCTTACTCCTCCAGGGGTGCTTCCATGGGAAGCTGGGATGAGCAGTGGTTCTTTCCCATGCACAGCCAAGTGCTCTTCCCTCTGGCTGCTGCTGTCACTTAAGGTCAGTAATGGGGACAGCCCAAAATACAAAAAAAAGGCAGCAAAAAAAACAGTGGAAAGATACTCTGACTCTCCTTGTCGGATACTTCTCTCTCTGCCCACTGAAATTATGAGGAGCAAGAAGTTTTTGGCCCTTAACTCTGAGGTGTCTCATATGCAAGAGCGGAGTGACTGTAATACTATTTTACTGTTACTGACACTAGCCCAGAAAGGACCAGGAAGTAAAAGGAAAAAGTACATAAAGTAAGAAATAAATCAGCTTTTGTCTCACCTAGAGCACAGAAATTATTAGAGATGAATGACAGTTTCAGATAGATACCATATAAATAAAAGAATACGCTACATTGAAGGTATTCTGGTATATCAACAAAAAGGCAAAAAGGTATTGGTCAGGTATATTTACAATATAAGGGCATTTTGGGAAGTTCTTTAAGGGAAAATATTTTCCTGACCATCAAAAGATAAATAAAAACATATTTTGTCTTTGTTTTGTGAAATATTTATTAGTTGTCTTGATCATTCTCTGTCTTTCCATCACACTTGTGCTGCTCTGGGCTTTTTTCTCATTTGCTGCTGATCTCTTTCCTTGTCCCCTGAGTACTTTTTCCCTCAGGTCTGAAATATTTCACTTTTAAAATAAATATAGAGAAACTGCTGCTTCCCTAGAGCATTCCCAGAGGCAACTGTAAAGGACTTTCAACGCAACACTGCTTCCTGGGTCATCCGCCTGACCTGGCCTTTTTTACTTTCCTTCATAAAGTCAAACCAGAAAAGATGCAGCATTTAAAATCCCGGTAAAATGGGAAGCCTGCATGGCTAAAACTCAGAACTCCTGGATTCTCTGTAAAACACTGCAAAGAAATGGTACTGTAATATAGCTGCCTGAATAGCTATGGTAGATTTTAATTCACTTACTTTAAAACGCACAAAATGCACTTTTGCTGCTAAGAAAGTTATTTCAGATCACCCTGCAGCTTTTTAATTTTCACCCTCTGACTTCCCCACGTAAAAGCACAGTTAAGGAATAAGGGAAAGTATGCCCATCTACTTTTGGAACTGTTAGAGGTGCAAGACAGCTGGCCATATTTATTACAATATGCACTGCAATAATTAGTTTAACTTCATGATACGGGCCTTCAGTTCAAGAATGGCCTCTGGTAGACTAGACCCAACAACAACTGGACTCTAATTCTAGTCATTGCACTCCTTCTGGACAACCTTTCACCAAGTCAAATCCAAGAAAGCTTTGTAATTCTTACCAACTTCTCCCGCAATTTATTGATTTCTAATCCAAGCCATACATAGCAATTTCCAGCTCACTGCGTCATTGTAAGGTAAAGAAATAGTGTTATGTTTAATTTAGATTTATTAGTCTAATAAAAGAATAAGAAATCTGATCAAAAGAGACAAGAAACCACACGGGGAAAAAAGGAGCAGAAAAGATCTGCTATAGTGGATTTAATTCTTCCATGGTTCTCATTCAGTTCCTGGTAATTCAGGCTGGAATGTGGATGCAGCTGGGTGTGTGTGCATTCCCTCTGACATAACAGGAACACTGTAAAGCAAGAAAATTCTAACAAAACATATGCAAAACAATTTTAGTTGCTGTCCAACTATGAGAAAAACCTTCTTCTTAGCGGCACAAAGAGAGAAACTGAAAACTGCTGCTGGAGTTGCTGAAGATGCTGAGCAATTGTTGAGTAAAGTTGTTATGGCAGTTATTAAAATCAGACTGCATCCTGCAAGGCTGGAGCTGAGTCAGGGAGGGTTAGGGTGGATATCAGGAAAAGGTTCTTCCCCCAGAGGGTGCTGGGCACTGAACAGGCTCCCCAGGGAATGGGCACAGCCCGAGGCTGCCAGAGCTCCAGGAGTGTTTGGACAAGGCTTTCAGGGATGCACAGGGTGGGACTGTTGGGGTGTCTGTGCAGGGCCAGGAGCTGGACTCAGTGATCTTTGTGGGTTCCTTCCAACTCGGGATATTTGACAATTCTATGGTTTTAAGGAGGGATTCCAGAGTGATTTGGAGGAGGAACAAATGTGGAGTGAGAAGCAGAGGACAAGGCACTGTTAAACACACCAGCTGTGTGCTCCAGGGAGCTGTGAGCAGAGTGCAGAAGGCCACATGGCAAGAGGACAGGAAAAGAGAGGGTGACTACGAGTGCAGCTGGAGCTTGCTGAGGACTAAAAGCAGCTCACGGGTTAAGGGAGGGTAACTAAAGGCACTGACCTCTGTGGAGTCTTCAGAAAATAAAGCATTTTTCTGTGCACTTGAAATAGTGATTTTCTAATTGTACCAGAATGACCATTTAAAGAGCCTGCCCTGCAAAGTTGATAAGCTCAGAGGATGTCATTGAGCACCCAGCTTCTTAGCGTGTTAGATCCCTTTGGAGGCAGGAAAATGGAACAGGGTGATAATGACTGATGACTTTCCAGTATTAGGTATGGCAATTCTGTAGTTCTAGAGGCTGAGACTTGTGTAACCTCCTTCTTCCAACTCCAAAGCTGAAACAGCCAAAATTGCCAGTGCAGCTGCACACAGTATGAACTGGTTTGTCCTTTCTTTCCCCAAAGCCACAGTTAGTTTAGAAACGTAACAGAAACCGCTGTTGGACTGCAACCTACACTTCATCATTATCATCTGACACAGGATTTCCTCACCTGTCATGGTTAACATGCCACAGATAGCATTATGCACACTAAAAGCCGTCTAAAAAAACTCCTTATCTGCAGCTCTTCCTAACTGGGGAGGCTGTTGGTACTCCCAGAGAGCTGGTACACAGATTTCATCAAACTTAAAGAGTGGCAAAAGAAAAAATCTGTATGTCTCAAAAATAATATTAAAGCACAGTGATATCAGAGTGATGTTTCCTTCAAACCGCTCACGGCACCAAACCTCTTCTCAGGCTGCCTCTCTCTTCAGTGAGGGATGGGATGTATTTGGCTGAGTGCTGAGAAGGGAAGCTGATACCACCTTAAGTCCTGGGAGGGGGAAGGAAACATGGAAGGGTGAGGAACAAAGGATGCAGGATGGGGAGACACGGAACAGACAGAAAATAAGAGAAGTTCAACAGCATTCACCTGGAAACTCCAGAAGGTTGAAAAGCCTGACGTTTACTGCCAGTGAAGCTGCTCTGGAGGCTCCACCCAGGGCTAAGCTTCAGGCAGGACTAGGAACGCTTCTGGGTCAGTCAGTCCAACTAATGCAAGCCTAGGCTTACAGTTGTTCTAATTCACAAGTCAGAAAGACATCTAGCTAGAAACAGAATTTGCTGGGTGACCACTGGCAGAACCTGTACAAGCCTCAGACTGTCTTCACGTGTACTGAAGCTAGGACTGGAGGAACCAGGCTTCTTCTCTGTCACCACGTATATACTAAAAATACTGGTTTTAATCTTTTGGCACTGTTAAGGGAACATTTTTTCTTTAAGGTCAGGTTCATTTATGGTTTTATATGAGAACAGTTAAGTAGAGAGCTCTTTGAAAAACCTGATACAAAATTTATATTTAATCCTTAAGTAAATATTGCTCCTCTGTTCTCAAGCATACTATCTACCAAAGGCAACAACAGAAATTACAAAGTTCTGTTCTTATTCCTCAGAAAACAAAGGAACTCTTCTACAGACCAGGCGTTTAGCAAGCACATTCAACAGCAGTACACATGCACATCAGCAGAGGTTACACCCACACACAGACATCCGTAGGATGCAGGGGATGAGATCCTGAGTCAGAATTTACTGCAAAGCTTTGGGTGGCAGCAGCATACTCAAACCAGCAAGGCACTGCCTTTGTAACTACTTTCAGAGATCAAAAAAAAAAGTCCGCTTTTAAAGAAATACTTTAAATGCTGGAAAGCTTAAAAATTAACTTATTTCATAACAGGGCAGTATTTGCTGTTTTAATTTCATCTGAGTACATACTTTCAATCTTTAATTGAATTTTTCTACTCCAAACATCACTACGAAGTAAAATACTCATTACTTCATTAAAATAATCTTGCTCTGTCTAGAAAGGGATAGAAATAGGATAAAATCCCATGACAGGCCTGTAACTTTCAATTATTTCATAGTTGGATGCTTATTGTATTTCTCATTGATTAAATCAGAACAACAGTAAAGGTAACTTTAAGAAGTTTTCCATTCGCAAAATTATTGATTTCTCTGACATGAAAATCAGAGCCATTAAACACGGTGATGTGCTTGTACTCTCCATTCAGAGGAGCTTTCCAAAGTTGGTTGTGCAAAGGAACATCTGTTCAGGCAGGGTGGCTTTCCAAATTTGCTAGATAGATCTGGCTGCCCTAACAGCGATGTTGCCATCCATCACCTGCCAAAGCTGCAAATGACCAGGAAGTTGGGGAAACTGCTCTTACAGCTGCTTACAGACAATCCTCAACTGTAACTGCGAATAGCAGCAATGCTTTCTTTCCCAGTCCCCTCCCGAGATTGACAGATGGTGAAATACACAAAACCCCAAAAATTCTGGCTCCGATGCAGGCATTGGTGAAGGACTGTTCCTTCCAACAGAACCGAGGGCTCAGGCTGTATCTCCAAGCCACCTGATCATCCTGTCACCATCAGAAACGCCTCCTCTTTTTTTCACAACAGCCTGGCAAAAAAAGGTATGGATTTGCCTGTTTTCAATTGCAACAGTCATCTAACTGGGAGAGCTTGAAATCTCTGTTGCCCAAGAACACGTATGTGGCATTGACGCTGCTACTCTTTCTCTTTACCAAGAGAAGGAGGTAACACCTTCATCTCCCCCCTTGGTCCAGGGGAAAGGGGCCTTCCCTCCATGCACGTCTTTGACTCTTCCTGGCAGAAGACCCATTTGTTTTGCCGAGCACCAGCTGCGCTCTTCAGAAATCTGATGTCACCAGAAATGCCTGAATTGCTGCCTTTCTCCATCGTGAATCTGCTGGGGTCTCCCCCAGAGCAGGGTAAGGCCAGTCCTGTGTCACTGCATGCAAGTGACCACCGTGCTGACCACTGGGTCACTGGGCTCTTTTGAGATCTTGCACACGAATAGAAATGAGATCATTCAATCTCTGCCTCCTCCAACTGAATACCTGTGACCTGCCTCCTTCTCTCCCAGCTTTTTCACCTGCTCCAGCTCAAACCGTGGTGGGGTGTGGAGCAGAACTAGCAGGAAGCACCCAGGAGTTCTGGGTGACTGCAGAGCTAAGAAGGAAAGCACAAAGCTCTCTGGCAGCGAACAATGAATATTCTGAAGTATTTCTAGATTATATAAAGAAAGGAACAAAGAGAGAGAGGAAAGCTGACCTTGCTTCTTCAACTGAATCAGCAGATTGCAGCTAGAGAGTAGGGGCATGTTTGTTTTCAAAACAAGAAAATGCAACAAGCACAACATCATTGTGCAACTACCACCCTTAACAGCACTCTTCACACAATGCTCTTCTGTCACACACGAAAATCAGATCCTTTGTTTTTTTCTAATGAGAAACCAAAACATCAGTGTAAGAAAATAACAAACATACCCAGAAAAACAATCCCTTCTCCCCACAAAACAACAAAAATGCTTGAAGGCAATCCGAACATTGTCAGTGCTCTAAAGACATGATACACTCACCAAAGCAAAACAGATGGTTTTCTGTAGAGATGTGTTTACCACACTCTTTCATTTGTAGCATCCAAACCACCAGCCAAGGGGAGAACATCCTGAAATGACCCTGGAGCAGCAGAGGACTGCAGAGATAACCTGGTCTAGCTGTGATCAAGCTGCTTCCAGCACCGGGAGTGCTAAAATCTGCTTCAGACAGCGCTGCTCCCCAATTAATTAACACTGCTCGTTTAACCCACATGCCAGGCTGACACTCTGGATGTCCCTTTGAAGCTCTCAGCTCACACTGTCCCACAGTGCTGCCAGACCAAGGTGCAGCACAGATGTGCCCTGAGCTAACACAACCTCTTAGCCCTTTTTTTTTTCCTATCTCTGTCTAACAGCAATCTCCTCGCACAAGGGAAAGGCAGCACCTCAGCCAGCAGAGTGATGCTCCTTCTTGCCCAAAGTCAGGCAGAACAGTGGATCTGAACGCTGGCACAGCCATTTTGGATCTGTGTGAAGAACCCCAGGCAGAAAACAAAGAGATGTGATTTGAAAGTGAGAACACAAATATGAGTATGTGCAACATTAGGGCTGCAAATGACTTAGAGCTGTGGGCAGTACCTTCCTATTTTAATCATTTTACATTCAGGGAAATGGGTCTTTGCAAAGGGAGACAATTCCTCTTTCTGACCAGGACAACTCTTAATTTTTAGTTGTTATTTTAGTCAAACCATACTTTGACTAAATGAAACTGTTATAGGATATAGAGTTTGAAACAGAGTTCATGCCTTTGCCATTTCCTGTGCCTACCTGCTGACTGTCAGCTCTCCCTATTCACCAGCAAC
Organism: Pardalotus punctatus; assembly: GCA_013400915.1. Classification (NCBI taxonomy): domain Eukaryota; kingdom Metazoa; phylum Chordata; class Aves; order Passeriformes; family Pardalotidae; genus Pardalotus; species Pardalotus punctatus. Next base: position 58,935 of record VZTX01031135.1, on the reverse strand, counting down.
ACCAACGAGCAAAGTTCTGTAAAGATAGCAAAAAAACCCCCACTAACACACACCAAAAACCCACCGCAAATCTTGTCAGATTCTGTCAGGAACTTGCCAAGCCACTAAGTGGGGTTGGTGGGTGTTTCCTCCTCTTTGCATTGTCAGAGCAGATTCTGTCCACAATTCAGAGAAAGTTTAAATAACAAAACTTCTTTTTGCTTTGTCACAACTTTACTTGAATTGAATAATTTTCTGATGAGGATGAGTGAGTGACTACAGGAGTAAATTCTGCCTCCTAGAAGACTTTCCACATGGGTACCATGGCAATGGAACAGCAATGTAAGAGTCTCCCAAGGAGAATAAAGGCGACTTGGTTAGGAGAAATGCAACCAGAAGAAAAAAAACAAATCAACAGTATTAATGTTGTAAGAAATTGCCAAACAACTAAATTTTACTCAGTGCTGGTATTTAAAGGATTTTGGAAAACCTGTTATTTCCTTTATCAAAGATTATGATATTTTTAGATAAATCTATTAGAATTTTGGTGATTTTCTCAGAACAAAATAAAAGGTAGAAGGCTTATTTCTGGAATATATATTTAGGGAGAGTTTTCCCATCCTAAAGGCTGCATTCCAGTTGGCAGCAGTGTGAGCAGTGTTAGTGCACTAAGTCTAAGATAATGTCTATTTACTGTCTTACCAGGGGCATGGTGACAAGGGACATTAGGCTTGTCATTGCAGGTCAGCCCTCATCCCGAGGGCTCTCCCCACCTTGATCCACCTGAAAACAGGGATCAGATAGCGCAGCTATTGTGTCTAACCTAGACAGATACGATCTGATTTTGGCTACAGAGATTAAAGTGCTTTGTACTCACTGCAAACCAATACTTTACCCAAACTGACCTAGAACCTTCTTAGATTGGTTCCTTTAACAGGAACCAGGGCTCTCCTGCCAACAGAGCAGGAGGGATCCTAAGCTGAAGTTTTGCAAGAAGAAAGGGTGTAGAAGCAGGAAGGCATCTGTGATGCAGTCTGTAATGAAACACCACCGAGGTGCAGGAAGTGAGCCATAGGCTCTGATTCCCACTGGCTGACAAACCCCTGAGGGTGAGGACTGTTTCAAAAGCAGCTGGCTGGCTACACAGGAAGCTCTCCTAAGGTGAGGAGAATTTTTCCAGGACTGACCAAAGAACAGAACTGGTGCTCCTTACTACCTTCTGGGGTGAGTTAGGTCTACAGGCTTGACTGAATGCAAAACCTGGGTGATGGGTTTACTAGAGCAGCCCTGCATTGTCCTGGTGCGGGAGGAAGACAGCCCAACGTGATGCTCCAAAAGACTTGGTATATGCTCCTCGAGTAGAAATTGAGAAGCAAACCAGAAAAGATCTTAGAAAGTCACAATCACCTCTGCAAAGACATGCTTCTAAATTGTCACTGTAATCTTTATAAAATAAACAGATACTCTCAAAACTATCTTAATTACATGCCATAAGTTTAGTACTCCAGGGTGATGAGCAGAGTTTCAAAAGATTAGAGAACCCTAAGTATCTTATTTCAAAATTTAAAAAGTGAAACAGCTTTGCTTTAAAAATTATGACTTGGGGGAAGGTGGGCTGACAGCCTGGACAGTTGAACCAGCACTGTTTTCCTCCTGAAATTCATAGGCCAGTGATTTTTCCTCTCTGATTTTTCAGAGAGACCACTACTCTGAAGACTGCATAGCCTGAATTCTATTGGCAAATAATCCTTACTCACCAACTGCACCTTCACCTGTGTAATCTGCCCAGGGATGGTCTGTTTTCTTTCATGTTTCAAAATACTGTAGAAATCCAACTAATCCTTGCTTAGGAAAGGAAAAGAGCAAGAGGACTGGTAGGAGGAGCTTCTTTTTTGTTCTGCCCAGCTCCCACCTGCACACACAGACAAAATTCAGGAGCCGAACTGGGGAAGCTGGCCCAGAACGAGGGATAGAAATGTTTCCAGCCTGCACCACAACCACCAGCATCTGAGCTGCAATGTGCTCCCTCCTCCTCCTCCTCGTCAGATGGGTGTGAAAAATCAAAACATGGAATAACTGCTCAGGCTCTAGCTTCTCCCTCCCAATCCACAAAGGAATGCAGCCTCTTCATTTATCTCCAGGCTCTTCTTATCTGCCAGCACATGGGTTGTGGTGCAGCAAGGTGGAGGACACTTACCAGATGCACTGTAATCTGCAATCTTTGCAAAATGCTATCAAGAGCAGGAGTCTCCCTTTCTGTATCTCCTCTGTTAATTAAATGTTCCTTTAATCAATGGAAAATTTAGAAACTATACTATCACTTCTGCTATTTTGGCTTCTTGGAATAACAAGCTTATATTACCTATGTGCCTTCAACTCTAAGACTGCAGAGACTCCAAAGATGTAACAATTTTAATAATAATAATTTTTTAAAAAGTAACACTCTTGACTCCAAGAATATTATCCTTAAGTATTATAAATACAGCCTCAGTGACATCTCCTGTTGGACATAAAAAATCAGAGAAAAGAAGGACAGGACTCCCCTCCATGGGAACAAGATGAAGTGTTATGGGTACCTATCTAGAGACACTTACTTTGCCTTTTACACTGAGGCCAGTGATTATGCATGCCATAGAAGAAAATAATTTTTCATATCTCTTTCACTGATAGGACTGTTGAAAGATGACGTATCTGCTCCCAATTGTTATATTATCCAAATTCTCTTAGCCTCCTACAAGGAGAGGCTGAGAGAACTGGGATTGTTCACCCTGGAGAAGAGAAGGCTTTGGGGTGACCTCATTGGCCTCACAGTGCCTGAAGGAGCTGACAGGAAAGATGGAGAGAGACTCTTGACAAGGGCCTGGAGTGACAGGACAAGGGGCAATGGCTTCACACTGACAGAGAGGAGGTTTGGATTGGATATTGGGAAGAAATTCTTCCCTGTGAGGGTGGGGAGGCCCTGGCACAGGGTGCCCAGAGCAGCTGTGGCTGCCCCATGCCTGGAAATGTCCAAAGCCAGGTTGGATGGGGCTTGGATCAGCCTGGTCTAGTGGAAGTGTCCCTGCCCAGGGCAGGGGGGTGGAATGAGATGATCCTTAAGGTCCCTTCCAACCAAAACCATTGTGTGATTCCATGATTCCATATCCAACATCTGGGAAGCATCTGCTGAGCAAAGCAGACGGCTGGCTAGAGCCCCTCACAGTTCTCCCAGCAGGGTTTTCCTCACTGGCATACGGAACTCCACAAGCTAGACTGGGTAAGAAGAACAGCATTTCCACAGGAAGCTGCAGGAAGAAGGGGCTGCTGGAAGCAGAGTCCCTGGCTGCACTGCTTCTCCATGCCATCACACCTTCAGCACAAACCTGGCTGAACCCTTCACATTGCATGAGCAAGGGAATGATTGTGACATTGCCCTCCCAAGTCCCAGACAGGCACAAAGAGTACTCCAGAGCTCACATGCAGTACATGTAACCTGTTTGGTCTGCACATATCCTCCAGTACTTGTTACATCCTCCCGTGCTTCACAAGCACCCCAAATCATGCTAGGAACTTAGCCTTATCAAGGGTGTGTGCTGCTGCACCCACGGAATGTGGACAGACAGAAAGGCATCTTTTTTTCCAAGCAATCCCCGGGCAGACTGAATCCATGCATCAGCATCTTTGTAATGCAGCTTATAGCTGCACTGCCCAGTGAAGACATCCTTGTCTTGCTGGTGTGCAAGGATGAGCAGTTTCTTTCTGACAGCTGCATCCAGAGCACTTTCTCCATGGAAATGCAGGATAACAAACCCCTGCATCACACAAGGATTGTGGTTCCTGTTCAAGAGCCGCCTTGGGGCTCTTGCCTCGAGAAACAGCTGTTACCTTCACCGATTCTGGCAAGCCCCTGGACTGCAGAACTCACTTGGCAGAAGGAAGGCACTGTGCCATGAAAAACTTAAGCAAGCAGTACAACGTCAAAGGTGCAGATTACCATTTTGAGGCTGATCTAATGGCTGTGATGAGAACAGCTGATAAAGCCACAGACCAGCACACCAACCAGTGACTCCTATGGAAGGGTGGGGGGATGACAAGATTAAAGTTTATCCCTTTGTTATTGCTGTTGCCTGACATCAGGAGGAAAAAGAGGGTGGAAGAATATATTACAGATATCTGATACAAGATGCATAGCCCTTCCCACTTTTCAGCCCCTACAACCTTAATTCTTAATGACAGCCTTACTGCTAGATTGATCAGGTTGGAAAGGAAGAAGAAAAAGAGATGGCAGGCAGAGTTTTTATACTAACACATATCTGCCAATATTTTAAGAAAAAAGGACAAAGAAAACAACAGGAAAAATGTCAACTAAATGCACACAGTGTTGTTGAACATAAATGCTTTTTCCCAGTGAGGACCCTTAACATGTAGCCCCTTCTTGGAAGGAAGAGAAACAACTTACAGCTCCAGCTTTGGTGTTACTAATTTTTTCAGCGATTTAAGACGTTCCCCTTGGTATTCCTACAGTTTGGTATTGTGTAGGCATTTGGGCTTCAGTCCGTACCAAACAGAGAGAGCTGTGAATCAGGTAATTTCCTTTGTGTGATTTAAGACTGCAATTTCTCTATATGTACATTTATAGGAGTGAAACTATCCCCTCCAGGGGTGAAAAGGTACAATTCTCAGTTGGTTAAGAATCCACACAAATCTAAAAAATAGGGAGGCAAAATTATGGCTGGCAAAAAATGACAACCTGCTTTCTTCTGAGAAACAGTGTTTTTCATTCTGTTAATCTATTTCAGAAAGTTTACCTGCTTGCTTCAGAAAGCTACAGAAATCCCTGTTTTCCAATTCACATTGCTAAATTGCAGCCGTGGGCCCAGAACTCATCATTTACAGTCTGCCCCAACACAAAGCAATTAAACAGTTCTTGACCAAAAAAGCCCAACTGTTTAAAGCAGTACCTGGAAGGTAGGAAGTTTTGACAGTGAAAATATGCATATCTGGAAGAAAAGATGTTCCAATTAGTTCTACTTAACACATTATAGCAGGAACAATGATTTATAGATGACAGTTTTTTAACTAATTAGGTGTACCTATCTGACACACCCAGTATGACACAATATCACATGGGCTTTTGTAACAGCCACCTGGGGAAGAAAAAAAGCACACCTCTAAATATCATGCATATATTTATAAGCTTCTTCTGCTAGTAGGAAAACATGCGTAAAAATGAAAAATCTGTTTAATATTTGCTATTAAAAAATAAAAAAAATAGGGACAAGCTAGCAATCTATAATGTAACATCCTCTCCTTATTTTAAGACATTGGGGTGGAGGGGGAAGCAAAGGAAAAACTTTCTGTAGATCTCATTTATGGAAAATGTGGCATTACATAAAAAGCCAATGGCAGCAGGATTCCTTCCATTTCTCAGATACCTTGAAATGCTTCTAGTAAGTCACATTCAGAGTTATTTTTAAGAAAGATTTATGACTTGTTAACAACTTCTAATTAAGCTTCCCACTCTTCAGTGGTATTTCTATGAAACATCTTTAAACTGCATTAAGCAAATGCCTCCAGCTGTCCCTGTCTGGCTGCTTTTTAGTTTCCATCTTTCCAGCTACTATGGAAAAGGAGCCTAGTTTAGCTCTCAAGTTTAAAAAGTCATCACATGTTTTCCCTTCCCATTGGTGGGCAGACAGGACAGGTGATGGAAAGAGTTAAATTCTTACCATCTCCAGCAAGTGGATTTGTTAGGTACACATACTGCACATTAATGACAATAAAACTCCAGGTAGTAGCATTTGACCTGCAAAATCAGTGGCTTTAAAGGGAGGAGAGCCAGGAAAGGAGCAGCTGCTCAGTCTTCTCTGCTGGAAATCATAATTCACAATAAAGATGTTCTCAGCCTGACACTATCAGATTAGCAGACAACAAACACTATTATTTCCTGACATCTCTTTCCTGGTTTCCTGCCACTGATCCAACTCCCTGACTGTGGCCAAAGACAAAAAAGACTCCTATGGGGGTCTGTGAATCCTTGCCAAAATCTGGAGGTAAAAGGCACAGAGAGAGATGCATATATTGCAGTTTCCACAAATCGAAAAAGGTTCAGAAACACTGCTTATGCCAATTCCATCGATTTACTGCTTGGGAAAGGAAGGGGTCATACTGTGCACCATACCAGGTGCTGAGACTGGGAGGCAGAAAGAGGAACATCAAGTCCCAAGCTGAAGATTTTATAGATGCTGGTACCTTCTGCTGTCTTTCATGTCATCCTAGCTTGGGGCAATACGAAACATATAGAACACTCAGTAAATGGAGTAGATGACAAGTACTGCTACTTATTTGAATTTTCCATGTTTTTGCCCTCAGGTTTGATGCTGTAATTCAAGATTGCTCTCATGTTCTCACTCCTACATACTCGTATCTAAACCTAGCCTCACCCCTTTAAGCTTTCCTGCCAGCATTCATTAATAAATAAAAAAGAAAACACTCTAATTTTACTATACTGGTAGATACACAGCTTAAAGAAAAATATAAAATCAAACAGAGTTCATGATGAACGAAAAACCCCCAGAAAGCCAAACAACATCTACCATTAAATATAAACACAGTTATCATTTTAGGCTCTCTGAGTGAGAGGTCACAACAACCTTGATGACACAAGACGAAGTTCCCATGGTGTTCCTGTTGTCACATGGGGTCTATTTCTGTTTGCCTGTCCTGCTGGGATGCTGCATACACACTAAGAACTATTGCTTTTCACCAGAAAGGTAAAATACCATGGGGAAAAAAAAAAAAAAAAAGTACAATATTCCTTCTCTTCTTTCCATCTCCTTTCTGTGGTGAAAATTCTTCAAAAGTTGGCAAAAGAAGGCGTTCTTGTTTATCTTTTCTTATGCTTACCAGTAAAAACAAGGTAATCCCTTAATAAATAAATAAACAAAGTATTTCAGGAAACACAACATATAACTATTATGGAACAAACACAAATGAAGAAATATGCATGCAACTTTCCTAGTTTATTCACCTTTGACTTTGCAGCAAGTATATTTCCATCCCTGAGACCTGCTAGAGGGCAAAACATGTAGGAGGATAATGGGACAATTAAAGTTTTGTCAGGATTTTTAAAAAGAGAGAGACAAAGCAGTGTGTGTGAAAAGACAAAAGCAGTAAGTCAGACTGAACACAGTCATGATTGCACTGTGGTTAAGTGGTACATTTATCCCTAATTCCAAAGACCATTAATTCTAATAACTGTTCAACTGAGCCAAAAACCCTTACAGTTACAAAAAAAGGGTTAGCACCCTGGCACGGATGTAAAAAATCCCAAAAACCTACCTTCCATTCTCTTACAGATGTTAGACAAATCAGGAAGGAGGTGTTTATCTTATATGCAGGAGCACATATACATTGTATGGTCATAAACTCACAGAATGGTTTGGGTTGGAAGAGACCTTAAAGCCCATTTTCTGATCTCCTACAATGGGCAGGGACAACTTCCACCAGACCAGGTTCTCCAGGCACCACCAGCCTGGCCTTGGACATTTCCAGGCATGGGGCAGCCACAGCTGCTCTGGGCACCCTGTGCCAGGACCTTCCCACCCTTACAGGGAAGAATTTCTTCCCAATATCCAATCCAAACCTCCTCTCTGTCAGTGTGAAGCCATTCCCCGTTGTCCTGTCACTCCAGGCCCTTGTCAAGAGTCTCTCTCCATCTTTCCTGCAGGCTCCCTTCAGGCACTGCAAGGCCACAGTGAGGTCACCCCAAAGTCTTCTTTTCTCCAGGTGAACAATCCCAAATCTCCCAGCCTTTCCTCCCAGCAGAGCTGCTCCATCCCTCTGATCTCCTTGGTCCCTCATCTGCGCTCTCCAGCAGCTCCACGTCCTTCCTGTACCGGGGACCCCAGAGTCTCTATTCAACTTTGCAGCATTGCTGTGCTCCTCTAGGTGAGTAGTCAGTAATTCCTAAGGACTTCCTTAACTATTTGTAATTATTATTTCTATCAGTATTGCTATACAAAGACGGTACTGTATATTCACAGCAAGATCAGGAAACACCCAGCAGTGGTGGCTTCAGTGTCCATACAGGAAAATTAACACACAGTTCCAGGAGTAAAACAACCCCCACAACCCTTTTAAATAATTTTAAAAAGGACAACAATAACCAAAAAAACCTCTTAAATGATGCCAAATAGCCGCAATTTCGGCTTTTGACGCTGCCCTTCCCAAGAAAAACCCACAAATATCTTAACAGGCAGGTGAAGGATCCTCAGGGGTGACCCTCACAGCTCTCTGGAGGGCTGAGGTCACAGCCTCCCATGAGCTGTGGCTCCCAGGGTTTTATCCCTTTCCCTCTCCATGACAAACAGCCTATTGTCGTGGGGCAGGCACTGCCCACAGAGCAGCAGTGTTCGGGCGCTGCGGATCCTTCAGAGCCAGGCAGAAATGTGCCAGAGCAGACCATTTGCAAAAGTTGTTTCATTGGAATTTTCCCAACTAGATCTGATTATCAGATCTCCTTTTGCCATATATGTAAATGGATTGGCTGAGGCTGTAAAACACAGCGCCCGGGTGCCTGGCCAAGTGTCAAAACAGTTTCAAAGGCACAATTCTGAATAACAGTGATAAGGTGGTTGTTTTGATTTTCCCTGGCTCTTACGGGGAGCAGGTCTTGGTCAAATGAAATGCATGACAAAAAAAGTCTAATGTTGTTCATAAATTCACAACCATTCGGAGTTAAAAATCAGACAGACAGCATGACAAACCAAGTTAATATATTCTCAAACCAGCCTGAAAACTGACTTTCCTAAGGAATTTTTCCTTCTGCATAGCTGCACTCAGAATTAGCAAAATACAAATTGCTAACTTTTCCATCTCTATTCAGAGCCTGACTTGTGAAATGAATTTTTAACGGTAGCTTTAAAAAACTTTTGAGTTGTCTGAAAGGAAGGCTGTTAGAGATATGACTGTGTTCCATAATGTTATTAGGTTTTAGCTGTTCTCATGAATCACGGAGATGATACAAGAGTGCTCGGCTCCAAAGCTGAAGCTGGTGCTGCCCTTTCCAATTTCCAAAGACACATTTATCAGGTCTTGTGGGCCTTTTACAGTCTAGTGAAGCTTTAATTCTAAAAGATACAGACATACAGCTTAGCGAAGTGGCATCTTCAGTCTCTGTTTTCTTATCTTCTCAAAAACAGCTTTGAGACTTAAGCACATGGATTTTGTAGAGTGCTGCACTCTCATTCCCCGTTTTTATCAGCTGTTCAGCTTTGAATAGCAGTTTGGTATTTGCCATGTCAGCAGTACTGCCCTCCAGGAGCTGCATCCCTGGCCAAACCTCAAAAGAAAGAATCACTTCTTGGCATAGGCAGTTCCTCACAAGCTGCTCTGCTCCCTGCCAGCCACTTCGGGTCGAGGCTCAGCTTCCGGCACCCAGCCCCAGAAGATGATGCCGACAGGAGCACGACTGATGCTCTCAACCCTACCAGCTCCTCTCATCTCAAAGCCATATCCAGAAATAGCTGCAAAGATCTGCAGTGCCTTAGAAGAGCCACCCGTGCTCTGGTAGGACTTTTAGGACTCAACTGGAAGGCATCTTCTCGCAGTGCTTTAGCTTTTACCTCGGAGGGAAATGCTCAGTGGAAGCTGGTTTCTTTTAACACCATTCCACAATGTGGCCTGTGGCACCCAAAGTTCAGCAGCCCCACAAGAATGGAGTAGAAATTCCTCTTGGTTATAAAGTATTTGTTTGACTCGGGTCACACTGAAGCATGTTTTGCATGACTGGGATAAAAGAGGTTTTACTTTAATGCACTGCTTAGCAAGGGGAAAAAACAACCCTATAAACAACCAAGAAGCCAACCACATCTGAAACTAGATTTAATTGAAAATTAGCAAGGACACTTAGTGCAGCCACAAACCAAGAGAGGAGATTCAATGGTTCACCAGAGACTCACCCAAGATACATAATTTTGTAATTAATGACAATGTTTTCTGTACTTTAGGGCACAATGTGCATCATCCCTCTTGGGGACAAACACAGGTTTTGTTTTGTGGTTTTATTTAGGCACACTGTTGACCACAATTACAGGAAAAGAAATTATGCATTTAAATCTGATCTAAATTAATGGGTTTTTTGAGAAACCTTCCAAACTTTCCAACTACCAAATCAAGTCCTGTAAGTAATTCACTCAGTCTACTAAGAGTGCAAGTCCTTTAATTATTTCTGGTCATACTGCAATCATCTATAAGACAGGTGATATTATACACAGTTGCTGTAAATGCTCCTTAACTGTCAGGAGGCTTTTCACTTCAAATACTATTTTCTGAACTCATTTGTTTTAAAAGAAACAGCGAATCTGAATTTCTTACATCTAGAATTCCTAATAGAGCATAATTTTTTAAGCTGTCTATGAGCATAAAGAGTTTAAAAAAACACTACAGAAATGGATCAGTTGTTAGGAAACCTCTTCAAAACAATTACAGAGAAATTTCATAACACTTGGTTTTGGAACGTACTTTCTCTTTGCTTAGCTACGTTTCATAAATTACAAATGGGTTTAATTTTATTGGCCTCATCTGAAAAATGAATGTTAAGAGTTTCATAATGAATGAGCTCATAAGAGAATTACAAGGACATAATGCAGCCCATAACATAGTAAAGAATAAGGCAGGCTGACCTCATTAAAGCCATGAATTTGGAAAGTGTTCCTGTTCACGACATCATCTGAAGCACTTCTTTCAACTGGAAACAAATTACAACGTTCTAAAAGGTTACCACTTCCAAGAGATTAAGGACTGTGTGTACCTGTTTAGGTAACAGGACTTTAGCTGAATATGAATCACAGAAGACACAAAATATTCAAAAGCCAAGATGCTTAAATGCAAAATATTCATCAATAAATACAACACTGTCTTCAACTCCTGTGATAATTCACAGGAATTGTGAACTTCAGCACCTTTGCACTTCACTATCAGATACAGACTGTAAGTACCTGCACAAATCTGTATGAAAAGAACAGGCACTCATTGGGCTGCTGTTGCTGTGCATGCCACACTTTGATCCTTTCCCTTCCTGCTGAAGAACACCCATCTGCTTTCTCTTAGAGGAAACGTGTCAGACAGCAAAATTAAGATGTTCCAAAATATTTCACTTCACTTGGGCTGTGGCAAATAGTCAAAACAAAGATTAGAGCACTACATGCCGGTACAAACTAGCAACAAAAAACCAGTACACTCTCATGCTTTTAATGAAAAATAAAATGCAAGTAAATTGTTTTGTAAATCAAGATGCTGCCTATTAGATGTGGCAGTCCTTGGAACAGAGACAATAAACATTCCCTCCTCAAGAGAACAAAAGCCAACAAAACAAACTCCTCAGGAGATGCTTATGTATAGGATTGCTAGATCTCAACTTGAAGTTCAGCATGACTGTGTTGACACAGATAATTCCAGGAGCTGTAACATTAAGATTAAATCACCAGCAGGTAAATGGTGTTTCTTGGATAACAAAACTGCACAATGCCTACAATCTCACACATAAAGCCACATAAAGTTAAACTGGTTTGAAGTGGTAACCACGCAGACCAAATTTGCTAAAAGGTGTTTAGACATACATGACTAAAATCTGAAGTTTACAGATGAATGCCACATGAAGCTGAGGAAAAACTTGTTATATTTTCCTTTCCCTCTTCAGCAACATCAAAAGACAAGCTTAAAATGAAAACTGAAGAAAACAAGGGGTTGTAAGAAGACTGATAAATTAAAATTCTTGCTCATGCACAAACCAGTTGGTTCTCTTCTCATCCCTTTCTAACATGCAAGAACCCAAAGTTTAGGGAGCAAAAGAGCACTTGAATGTATATCACAAAAAATTCAGCATTCTGGTACAAGATTTGAGCTGACACCATCAATGCAAAGCACACTGTGCCCACAGGAAACAAAGTGCTTAAATGTTCCTAAACCAAACAAACCAGAAAAATCAAAATGAAAAATACAGAGCTCAGCTAGACCTTGTCATGATCTTTTTGGGTGAGCTGTGATTGTATTTCGCATCAAGAAGAACCCAGAAGATTAAAACAGCTACATTTTCTGCCAAGATTTGTACCCATAGCATAACAATTCTTGCAATAAATAAATCCTTATGCGATTTCAGTGGCTTCTTCTCTCAGCTAAATAAAATAAACACTGCCCTGCTTGTAAACAAAATAAATTGACAGCATATGTATGGAGAAAGTTGAATCTGGAAGAACCAGCAGACATCATCCAACACATCACATACTGATTTTAGCTATAGCTAAAATCTGTTACAGCCTATACCCATATTACAGTAATCCCATCCTTAGCAATACCAGAACAACACTTGCAGTAATATTTTTGTTGAACAGCCACCTCCTGGACTCCCTGATGACAAGTGAATTCTGCCCTTCTAGCCTCAATTACCGCAGTGAGAAGACCAAAGCTCATGAATTCAAACAAATTTGCTCATTTGTCCAATTGTTTTCTTATTCAGTGCTTTCTCATAGTTTTCGAGGACATGATTTATGTTTCCTGAATAGCCAAGCTTGGCAAAACTAGCACCACTTGAGGATAACAGAATCTAAGGAGAATCATCCCTGAAGCTAAATCAGAATGTCTATGAGTCAGGCACAGAGGAAGGGTTCCAAGGCTACGCACTCCAAACTCATCTGCCCAGTTTATAGGCTTTATTAAACCAAACTAAATTTACAGCAGGGAAATTTTAAAAGAAAAGTGACAGTTCACTGCCCAGTTGTATTTACACAGCATTTGATAACACTTTTTAACAAGAAAATGAAGCATTTTCATCAACTTTAAAAAACCCCAAACTAATACAGTTGACAAGCTTAATACCTGAATGAAAACCATTTACTTGAGTAATTTAATAAAGTTACATTCAGCATTGTAATGCATTTCCCTTTTGGTCTGTGGCATACAGGAACTAATATCCTCTGGCATTTGGAGGATACACACGGCAGTTTTGAGGCGTAAGATCTATTGGCGTAACCACCACGCAGGACAGCACGCTCCCTTTATGGAGCCTTCGAATTATTCTGGCTCATAAAAACATGCTGAATGCCTTCACAATTAGGAGATTTAGTAAGATGGTGTAACACAGAAAATCAAAGAGAGCCTTGCCTTCGAACTTGGCCAAACGGTGTTTCTGCAGTTTGCTGCACTTGCAGCATGCAGACTGACTCCGTCCCATGGCAGGAGGCCACAGAAATGCAGACTGCTGCTCTGGTAATGCTTTGTGGTTTGGGCATTTGCTGTTGCTTAGCATTTATGAAAACAATCCCCTTGACAAGGTCAGAACTCATGACCAAGAAATGTGCAGCAGAGAACTTACATACAGACCCTGTCTTTTGAAGTACCAGCTAAGGGCTTAAAAAGGAAGTCACTGTAGTCACGATATTAAAGTTACAAATAGTGCATTGTCTAGTAGGAAATCAGAAAAAACCTTGACACTTTTTTGCTTCCCTAAATTATCCTGCACTGATGCACAAAAAAAAGACTTCTGTGGATTATCAAGTTCTCTGCAACTCTAGTTTGCTTAAACACATTTTTTAACCATGAAAAAATTAAACCAAAAAACTTCAGTGACCATAAACCAATGCACACCACTCATTCTGCTGAACTTCCATTGCGTATCTGATTAATAATAATAATAATAGTAACAAAATATTAAATGATACCATCCAATTTTTTCCAGCACCAAGGGGAAAGACAGACTCCGAACCAGCATAGCGGAAAGATGTGATAGATCAGGGTCTTGAGGGCACATGTTAAGTTTTCAGGTCATGAAGAAACTGAGCATTCCATGCCCAACATCTCACAGGTTGGCTTGGCTGGGAGGAAAAACCTGGCTTGCAGCACAGGCCCATGGAATGGTGCCTCTCCAACTCTACCAGCCTGCCCTCAGCAGTAGCCTGGAGCCACAGAGAAACCATCCACAAATACAGAATTTTAGAGAAGAGAGGCCAATGCATTGAGTCTTATATGCAAAACATGAGACTCAACAGGCCTATGTCAGAAGTGGCTCACAGCCTTTGGGACATAAAAAGCCTTCAGCCTTTGCACACAAAAAGTTTTACCTACAAACCCCATGTTATACTTTGTAATCTCATGCTGGTATTCATATAAAATTTCCATTAGGAACAGTACTGCAAATCCAGAACAGACTGTATGCTCATCATATATATATAAATTCATGCTGACTCCTGGGTTAAGTAGCTTGTAACCAGTTTAACTACAAGATTTAGAGACACTGGTGTGTTTGCAATAACTCTCAGAGGCCCACACAGTGATGCCACTTGTCACACATCAACCAGCTTTGTTTTAAACATCTTCAGGTTCAAAAAATCATGTGCAATGTGATGCTCCCTGATGATAACACTGCAGACATACGCTTCACTGCTCCTTTTCTCCAGGAACACAAGTGATTTTAACCTCTACCATACACGTTTTTATGACGTAACAACAGTCTCTTCATTCTATGACATAACAACAGTCTCTTCATTCTATGACATAACAACAGCCTCTTCATTCCTTACGGTTTAGGACACAAAGCACACAGAAAGAGGTATTAGCAGGGCTCTTCTGCAGGGGCAAATCCAGGAGAGGGGCAGCTAAGTTACAGCCTGAGGTATAGATGAGTCTGTTCTCAGAACTCACTGAAAAATCAAGAGAAGGGGTGAGATCATATTCACAGCACGACTTTGGTAAAAGGGGCCGGGAAACACTTCTCACCTATTCTGCAGAGACAAAGGCCCTTCAGTAAACTGTATTGATATCACATCTCAAGAGCCTTGAATCTCTCAAATAAAACCTGGTCTAACGTCTTAGCATAAGGTGGAATTTAAAATGAACAACCCACATACTGCAAGACAAACAGAACCAAGAAATCCAGGTAAAGCTACAATATATTTCAAAGCCATGTGATTGCAAACTCAGCTGGGAATTACCAGCTGGGCTGCTGAGAGAAGAAAGAGCAGATCATACACAAGGAATTAAAACTGATGTAAGTTTTTGTTTTCACAACAATGACCCCTCACCTTCTTGAGCAAAATGTGATTACACACGTTTGACAGCACTCCTACCTTAGCTGCTGTCACTCTGCAGTTCTTAAGTTCATTTTACAAATGCTCTTGCATAATGTGCAGGGTTTAACCAGAATCAGGTTTATATCTTCTAATTCCTAGGGGCTTGTGGGTTTATGCATGCAGTCTAACAATGAGATTTGCTGGCTCCAGTCAAACACAGTTCACTTCCAGGCAGCATAGCCAAGGTAATGGCCTTCCCATCCCGTCTGCTTAGACAGCTTTTGTGCATACCCTTCCTTCTGATCGCTGCTCCTGCTTCTGGACTTAGAACAGAAACATGAACATAAGACATATTCCTATTATGAGAATAATGTGATTTACACAAGAAATGTCTGTCAGGAACATTTTGTCTTTGAAGTATATTTTCAAGATAAATAATTTCCTTTCATTGTACGTCTCTTCTGAGATCTATACTAGGTCGTAATTATCCCCCCCAATACATGCAGCAGAGGCAGAGACATTCCTAACAAGAACCTTTCTGGTAAAACTACCACAGTGAACGTTGATGCTTAAATTAAGCTATAATAAACATATTAAATCCAGAGACTGAAAAGCTGTGTTCACATCTAAAAACAACTTACTGAAAAACTGAACTCCTAAAAATAAAATTATTTTGTTGAAATGAAAATTAAGGCTTGGTGGGGGATGAATAGGAAAAGCAGGTATTTATTTCATTTGACATTAGGAGTTAATTGTTAAGTACAGACATAATTTACTACATGTAAGATTAATGGCAACGTTTGTATTTACAGTCATGGTTTGGAGGGAAATGTTGCTATAGTAATACCAACCATAGGATGGAAATCCACATCTACTCAGAGCAGCATTTCTATAGGGCATTATTTTTATAGCATAGCACTTTAGCAAAGGGTGCAGTAAATCAATAGTAATGCCTATTTTAATCCCACAGACATAGTCTGGAAAAGTATTTCACAGAAATATCCTAAATGAGGAAATGATGACCATATGTCAAGTAAGGTTTTGTTTGGTTTAGTGCTGTCACTCAGTTCACATCAGTTAAAGTCCAGAGTTTAAATCCAGGCTTTCCTAAGCCAACTTCTCTCCTGGATCCAGAACAGAAAACGTTCAGGGGTTGGCTTTTCCCCCCCTCCCTGTTCTCTACATAAACCCAAGCAACCTAAATGAGATCTGATCCTCCTCAAACTGGCTTGACATACCATTGCAACACTTTTCCTGGCCAGCCTCAAGGGAGGGAATTCCCACCCACAGGTTTCTGGCAATGGGATTTGGGCTGTGGGTTTGGGGAACCAGGACTTTGGATGTTTCTTCCTAGCTTGTCAAAGGCTGACCCCATTCTGTCTGTCTCCGCTCCTACTCTGGATTACAGATAAAATCATGCTCTCAATTATCCTGGCTTTTAGCTGACTACCTTTCCATGACTTGGCCTCCTCAATTAAATCTTGCAGCACTTGCAATCAATCACAGTCAGATTTAAAACAAGCATCAACTCAACTGAAAACAATCATCAACACTGATCTGTGAAAACAGATCTATTATGATTCTGACAGCCGATTTTCTCATGCCTCTTTCTCTCTTACTTTTGACAAATTAAGTTTCAAAACCAGATTTTCTTTACACTTCTACGGCTCCCAGAACACCTACAAAGAGAGAAGCAGTGACTACAACAGATGTAGTGCTCAACAAATAATTCAAATTAAATAATTCAAATGAAATACAAATTATCTGGCTTCCTATGGTCATGTGAACATTGTGGTATTTATCCCCAAGGCATGTCAAAAGAGCAGAAAATTTGAAAATGGCTAACCAATATAAATCCACATCTCATACAGTGTTAAGGACTCCTAGTACATGGAGACATTTCAAACTGATGGTAAGGAGGAAATCTTGATAGAATGACTTGCATTGTCCACCATTCCAGATTTACCCTTGTGGGCACAGGAGCATCACAGATGTACAAAATTCTTCCTCTGCATTGCACAGCCCTGATGTCCTAGGCAGAATCACAGAAAAACAAACAAACAAAAACCCTGCTGTGATTCCTTGCAGATCAGCAGTTTGATTCTCTGCTTGGAGAGGGAGTGTCATCAGTGCTAGATGAGGTCTCCCACAGCTTGGTCCAGCTGAGTCTTGAAATCCTCCAAGGAAAGATTCCACCACCTCTCTGGGTGGCATGTTAAAAGTCTTGTGCTACTCACTTAATGGCCAGTCTGAGCTGCAATTTGTGACAGTTGTTCCTCGTTTTTATGATCTGCCACTAATAAGAGTTCAGCTCCACAGTCAATGGAACTTGTCTTCAAGAAGCTACAGGCTTCCATAAGATCCCCCCTTTGCCTCCTTGTTTGGCCAGACTAAAACAGCCCGAGTACCCCAATCTCTCCTCATTACTTACGGTTCCCATGGCTCAGAATCACCTTGGTAGTCCTCTCCCCATTTTCTGAACATTGTGCATTTCGTTTGAGGAACCTTGGGACTGACTGAAGAATCACAGAACTCGGCAATGCTAAAAGACAATTACCTCCCCTGATCTGCTGGCCATGGAGAGCACTATGATGTTTGCCTTATTTGCAATGAAAATGCATCACTAAACTCATTTTGCCAGCAGTCATCATATCCCATACCTTTCCCACAAATGTTCTTCCCACACCACATTGCTGCAAGGAGTTAATCTGCATGAGCACAGAACTTCATGTTTATTCTCACTGAACTTCATGAGATTTCTTCTGGCCAAATCTCAGGCTTCCCAAGACCCATTTGAATTGAATTTCTACTACTTTTGTGTACTGAACTCTCTTTCCTGCCATTTTAATGGGATCTATGAGTTTCCTCCAGGTGCATTCTGTCTCACCATCTTGGTAATTAACAGAGAGGTGACATCACTGGCCAAATCCCTCACAGTCCACTTGTTATTTGTCTCCAATGGACACTGAGCCATTGAAAACTACACTCTGAACTCCAATTTCCAAGCAACTTTCAATTAATCTAACAATCCATATACTTCCACAGCTTTCTCAGCCAGAAATGATAACAAAAACCTCACTGGATTCAGAGAATCACAGAATGGTTTGGATTGGAAGTACCTTAAAGATCAGCCAGTTCCAGCCTGGCTGCCATGGGCAGGGACATCTTCCACTAGATGAGGTTCTAAAAGCTCCATCCCTGGAACAGGGCATCCACCACGTCTCTGGGCAACCTGCGCCAGTGCCTCACCACCCTCACAGCAAAGAATTTATCCACCAACATCCCCACATCTACATACTTGATTATTTAGTTACAAAAGGCATTCAGGTTCATTAAATGCTTCTTGCCACAGGTACACCTGGGTCAACTATTTTTGATAACCTTCTCATTCTTCGCACATTTGGAAACGAATTCCCTGAAGACATGATATGTAATATTTCCAGGGATTGCAGAAGGCTGACTAGCCCTGAACTACCCTCCTTTCTCTTGTTAAAAAGATGGGTGTAAGATGGCCTTTTCCCTCATTTTCACAGACCTCCCTGGTATTTCTTCATAGAGAACTGCAACTGGAGAATTGCAATTGCATCACCTACATCTTTTAGCATCCTAGCATCGATCCCATCCAGCCTGACGGATTTGAACACAGCCAGCTTTAAGTAGTTTTGAGCAGTAAAATAGTTTCCTGTGCTGCACTGCTTATTTAAGTTCTCCTAGGCAATCCTAGTTTTTGTACAAAGCCACATTTGGAATGAGAACACATCATACCTCTTGCTTGGTGGGACAAATTGCAAGACAGACCCGCCTCTTGCCCACGTACTTAATCCCACACTGGTTCTGAGGACACAGTATTTATCCTCACCTCACCCTCGTAAAACAGGAAAGGGCCCTACCCTCAATCTCAATGAGCAGCCATCTACCCAAAAATAGCCAGTGATATTAAGAGAGAACCCAAATATTCAGAGCACTAGGACTCCAAATACTGATTAAGGGAGAAGAACAGAGAGCTGAGAAATGCCCACAGCACAATAAAAACTTTTACCCTTCCCCGAAGGCATGAATTTTACCCAATTGAAGGCAAGGAAAAAAAAAGAATTAATTCACCTTTCTGACACAGGACCTTATACTTACTTAACAGGACTAAAATTACCAGATTCCATGTGGATTCTTACAGGATGTGGTTCCTCCAGGGCAATAACAGAGACCCAGTGAGATTCCATTGACATCACAGAATCTCACCACTGTCTTGACAAATCGGCCAGGTCACCTTCCTGAATGCTCAGTGCAAGACTGCTACCTGCCCTTTCCCCTGACTTTACCAGGGACCAACAGTCTGCTGTCTTGTCACTGCTTGCTTCTGAGTTGAGAATCAAGAGACCCAAACGCTGTGTAATGGCAGTGCTTCCAGAGGTCTTCAGACAAAGCCCACCGCGCTGTCGTCAGTTCTCAGTGCTCAGAGCAAAAGAAAGGAAGCCATTTCCACCGTATGCAGTTTTTGAACACTGCTCCATGTGTTAATGCCATGCATACACTCTGTGTTACAGAACCCCAGGATGGGTCAAGCTGGAAGGGACCACAGGGGGTCAAGCTGGTCCCACCTCCCTGCTCCCTGCTCCATCCCAGAGCTCACAGCACAGGAATGTGTCCAGAGGGTGGAATATCCCCAGAGAGGAGACTCCACAGCCTCTCTGGACAGTCTGTTCAGGGCTCGGTCACTGCCCAGGGCAGAAGTTCTGCCTCCTGTCCAGGTGGAACCTCCTGGGCTCAGTCCCTGCCGTTCCTCTGGTGCCATCGCTGGCCCCCGGAGCAGAGCCCGGGCCCTGCTCGGAGCCTCCCTGCAGCCAGGGACAGCCAGGGCTGAGGGCCCCTCTCAGCTGGGGCTCCTCCCGAGGCTGAGCAGCCCCAGCTCCCTCAGCCTTTCCCTGTCAGAGATGCTCCAGCCCCTAAATCATCTCCGCAGCCTCCGCTGGCCCCGCTCCGGGAGCTCCATGTCCTGATGACCCAGGACTGGACACAGCTGGACACAGCTCTCCAGATGTGCCTCACAGGGCTGGGCAGAGTTAATCTCATGTTCTTTGTTAGCAGCGAAGTGGGAAACACAAGCGCAAAGCATCACCTTGCTCCTGTCCATTCAGCATGTGGCACACTGGCAAACCTTTGTATCTGATTTCAAATCTGCCACACTTACCTAATTTCCACATACTTTGTACCACGGATTATCACTCGTGTTCCCTTCACTTTCAAGAACTAACGCCACACTCTTACAAACAAAATGCACATCTCCAATGAGTGTATGAGTAAACACAAAGTGTAGATAAAAGAAACGTACTGTACCAATAAAATCAACATGTTCTGGCAGAAAACATCCTCAAGAGGATAGAGACCACACTACCCGTGGGCCCAGTATATCTTGTTGTTGTAGCATGCAGTTCAGGTGGAGAAATATTACTAGAACTTTCATGTTCATCCTAAAACATCAGAACATATGTTCTCTTGCTAACACTACACTAGATATTTATTTGCAATATATTAAAGAAATTATTAAATCAACGAAGAAACACTCAACACATACACAAAACAAAAAGAGTTCTACAGTTGTAGCCTTACAACTTATAAATAGGAGGACAATGGAAACAGAAAATGGATATATTTTACCCTAATGTTGGAGTCAGATTCTATCAGAATCTGCCTTTTAAAGGAATGAAGGTAAATTTCCATGAAGTATGAAAAACATGGCATTTAAAAAAGCTAAGGCAATGAAGTGTGACCTTTCCATTATGGAATTAGTTATCCTTACTGTATTTTCCTGGCCTTAATCTTCCTGAACTTTCAAAACAATATCAAATAAATGCAATATCTCTATTAGTGCAAGTGGAACATTCTTATTTGTTAGGATTTTTGCACAGCACTGTACAGAATAAAAATACATCCACCTATGGGACACTCCAGTGAAAATTCCATAAATTATTTAAAGGAAGCCTCTGCTAGGAATCGTGAGCATTTTAGATTAAAAGCATCTCAGACAGGATATTTTGGGCACTATACTTTGCATGGAAAGGACATAAGGTTGCTCATAGCAGATAAGATTTTTGAAGTCCGAAAGACAGAGAAAAAGACAAAAAATAAGTGCAAGGAGGTGCCTGTTTTATTTTATAAATGAGTCAGCAGTACTGGGTGATGTTTTTACAATGCTACATGGAGCAAAGCACCAAATGCTGCCAACGCTACTCCAGAGTGATAACACAGACAACACTCTGAAAATGATATGTTTAGAGTAAAAATTACTTTCATGCATCTCATGAAAATGAATCCTACGGTCTTAATTAATTCCAACAATCAGATGTAATAAATTTAGCTTACTCTTCTTACCCATGAGACAAGGTACAAGTTTCCTGCTCTGTATCTAGGAATGCTATGAGACCTACTTCTAGAACTCCACTTTTTATTTAAGGGCTCACAGTCACAATCGCATTAGTCACGCTCAGTGTGGGCGCATGTAGAAAATAAGAGAACTACCCTCTTTGAAGGCACCCTGTCATTTAATGAAAAACTTACAGTATTGTGACTGCTTTAACATTTTGAACACACGAACCTCAGATCAGAAACAAGTTCCTATGGAGGACTCCAGATCACCTTACTTCGTCTTCCAGAACAAGAGTTATCTAGGCTGCCAGGGAAATTAAATGTTAGTGACAAGCAGAGGAGTTGGTTTTTGATGAATCCAGATTATGTCACTTCAGAAGGCAAGAACTTCCCCATCTTCAAGAATGCAATCTATGGTCAGCAATAGAATCTCTGGCATTGCATATTATTTTTTAGTTTTTTTCAACACCCTAATCTAATTTTTAAGGTGAAATACCAACAGCTAGATATGCCAACCTATAACCTTTAAGACTGGAAGTTTAAAATCATATTGAACGCCAAGAGCAAAGCAACCTGTTCTCCTGTGTGTACCAACAGCCTGGGCTGGGGGAATCCTGACCTTCCAGAAAAGGTGACAGAAATGTGTTCAGTATTAATGCAGCTTCAGCCTGTTGACGATTCACCAGCAGAGGGGTGACTATTGAAACAAAAATGTTCATCACTTGAAAACCAATGCTGCAGTAAATGTAGCATTGACAGGCAAAGGTTTCCAAGAGGAACCTGAGAATTAAGACACACACCCCCCGTCCAAGTGGAATAGTATGAGCAGCTAATGCATCCGTAGGCTGTGATTGACTTGCTGTCAGATCACAGTTTAGTTTTGCATATGTGGTTGGTTCAACAATATTACTGTGTTGGCAGAGTCCAGAGATCTCATCTTTAAAATATGGGTGGGCTGTCATCACATCATCTTGGAAGCACACGTTCCACCTTCTCCTTGATCTGCTTGCTGGGAACTCTTTGTGGACAAGTTTGTCAGCAGCAAGCAATGCCTGATCAGTTCTTGAAAAACCCTGAGCCAGTCAAAGCAATAGGCTTTCACTCGCTGGAAAATTCAGCATTCCCAATGGCAGAAAAACAATCTCAGCTGTGCATGGTCCACGACAAATATCCAGCAGAAAAAAAATGCTGGGCCAAAACACCTGAGGCCCCCTGTATGGAACATTCCAGTACCAGGAACTGAACATCTCCACAGATCAGCTGATTTGGACCCTGTAGCAAACAGCAGCATGCAGGATTTGAGACAGGTGCCTGTAAAGCACTGATTTTAGGGTAAGCACAGCCTTAGAACATGGTGGAGATGCATTCAGTTCTTTTCTCAGCCAAAGGGATTAATACACAGCCATCAGTCTGCCTGACACTCCAGAGGAATGAGGGGTCAGGAACGGACCAAAACAAAGGTGAAGTGATACACCTCAGGCATGAAATGAGTCTTTGTGGACACAGCCTGAGCTCTCTCAGCTTAGAGATGCCAGAACTAGGCAAAAGAACAAAACAAAATGCCTGGGAAAGGACACAGATTAGGAACCAGAGGAAATGAAAAAACTATTAACTGAGAAATGAATCAAGATCTGGCATTTCCCATCAAATCAATATATTGTTTAGGGTATCCTGAAACCTTGATTTTGAATATAGCAGAGAGCCACTGGCTGCTTTGAGGATGCGCAGGACAAGGCAGTAGTCATTGAACATAAATGTAAGAAAAAAGAAAAATTAAAACTATAACTAGACAGATTATGGCAAAAGTTACTGGTTATCTGCAGAGCCACAGAGGTTTTCCACTGAGCTGGCAGGTTTGACTGCTGCATCTAGGTGCAAGATTTGATGGCTGCTTTGAGACATACAACAGAGCATGGCATAAACACCCTGGTACCCCTGGGCTCCTCACCCTCTCCTTTCTGCAAGTGTCATCAACTTTATTTCAGATGCAAAGAAAGACACAAAGAAGTGCAGAGGGGATCACTGACATTTTGTTCCCTACTAGGAATCTATTGCTTTGGAGTATCTAATGAAGACAGCAGCAATGAGGACTCAAAGGAGGTCACTGGCAGAAGACAGTGTCATTCAGTGTCTGTAATATCTTGACCTGGGATTTCATTTCTTCCTGCAGAAGGGCTCCACAGGGAAGTAGAAGCAGAACCACATCAAAGCAATAACGTACATTACTGGAGAAAGGATCACAGGGCATGTAAAGAGCTAGGCTGAGAAGTTCCAGCTGCAGCCACAGGAATAAAGAAGAATCTACTGCACGCAGCGTTGCACTGCATGGCTATCAGAGCTCCAAGGCTGCATAAACAGACCTTTTGTCAGAAAAGCAAGGAGGTTGTTTCTTTGCAGTCTGCAGGATCAGAGGTAAAGCAGCAAGGATGCAGTTCTATCAGCTGAAGGTTAACTAAGGGTATAATTCTGTCTGTCACATTCAATTTAGAAATGTGAGTACATGGAAGTTTGGGTTCTTATTAATGGCCTGGGGACCAACAGTCTCAGCCTCTTCAAAAATTTTTTGTCCAACAAAGGAGTTGGGTCCTTTACAGCAATGGCATTTAATTCAATAGCCAAAGGAAATCTAGAAGCAGTCCTGGACTGTGATGTTCCCCTTGACTTAAAGCTAGAAGCAATGAATAGGCTGATGTCAGTATATGCAATAGTTTTGCTAAGGGCTCCTTCTGTAAGAAAATTTCACCCTGTAACAAAATTGTCCTTAAAATTAGGTTTAAACAGAATCATGCCATGCATTTCAGACCAACTGACAAAAATAAAAGAGCTCTGTGAGTGTGTACTACATCAGAAAGTGCTTTATGTCAGGCAGGCAAGTCTTTTTATCTCTCTCCCCCCACGCTCCCTCACAACAGAACACTTCTGAAGCTCCCCCATTATATACCCATAGCTCAAGTAGAGGACTGTAGAAGAAACCTATTTACTTTCATACTTACAGAGAAAGATTTTTAATACTAATGCCCAACAAAACCATGTATTAGTGAATAAGCAGTGACAGGTGGTAAAAGCAGATGGTTTTGAAAAGATTTGCAGCAGTGCCTGGCTCCACCATCCTAGCAGCTCCACAGGGTACTGGCAAAAGAAGTGGTTCCTTCCTTTTCTTTCCTTGCCTTACTCCAGAAAACCAGCAGCTGATCTCACTGGTTGCCACAAAGGCAAGAAAGGACGGGCAAAGCTCACTCGTGTTCTTCATCCACCTCCAAACTGCTTCTGCCGCTCTGCAGAAGCCCAGGTGAACAGAAGCCGTTGATCTAGGCTGAGCAGCTGCCAAAACACAAACCCACCCCCGTGTTTGCTGCTCCCAGCCAGGAGCAGAGCGGGCAGAGCCCCTGGGCTGGGCAGTCACTCACTGCCACTTTGCTCCTGACCACGCTGGAGGATAAGAGAGAGCATCACTCATGCTGTGGTGCTGAACCCTGGCACACACAGCTGCCCACAGCTCAGAGCTCTGCTCAGAGCACCAGCACCTCTTCCTGAAGGCGCTCAGTGATGGAGGCATCTCAGGTGCTCCAACACTGACACGGCCAAACACTGACAAATGGTGAATATATCAATCAGAGTGATACTGCGATGGAAGCAAAGCTCAGGGAGGCTCATTATTTACATTACATTTCAAAGCACAGAAAGCAGGAAAAAAAAACATTATTTCGTATGTCCACAAGAGCAGTGACAGAAAAATATATTTTCAGTGAGTGTTGTGTGTCTGACCAAAGCACTGCTGATTGCTACAGCTACCACCTTCTCCAAGTTACTGCTATTTATGCTCAGAGAGCAAGGACCCAGTACTGACAGAGACAGCACAAGCATCACGCTGTTGTTTTGGGCACACTGCCTCAGCTGGAGCACAGCACCAGCTCCAGGCAGCTGCAACTCTCCTCGGAGCTATCACAGCACACCTAGAAAGATGACTCAGACCATTTCTTATTCTACCAATGAATCATTACGTGGTGCCACCTCTGGCTACTATCAAAACCACCTGTAACCACCTTAACCATTAACTCCGTGGTACACCCATTTCGAAGAACCTTTTAGAACACTGCTCTGCCCTGTTAATACCCACACATTTTGTGAGTAAATTAAGACTCTCTCTTTTAGGATTGACTGAAGTGTAGGGTAGGAACAACATTCCTGCAAAGGGCTGGTACTTTGCCTACACAGCATCTGCATTTTACAGATTTTCCTCAGAAACAGGAGTGATTGACTCAATATCAAGACTATCCTTATTCTTGTTTTACATTTCTTTAAACAGTACAACTGCATAGCTTTATAAGAACCTTCTCCTTGTTGTTCACCTATAGTACTGTTTACAAAACTGCAGTCAATTTATATTTTCATAATTTCACTCAGAGTATCAAGGTAGTTTCTGAAAGAATATTCTAGAGAGGGTTGTAGCACTACAGTGTAATTATAGTCAGCATCCCCTGGATAAGAAAAGGCCCTTTTGAATCACCTACAGCAAAATAAATCCCCATTCTTTACATTAAATCAGGGAACGTTTCTTTCCTTCAACAATTAAGTTTAGGGTTTCTTTCAGGAAGGTAAAACAGAAAAAAAAAAAAAAAAAAAAAACAAAACAAAAAGCAAACCAACCGAACAAAAAAAATGAGCTGTCAGTCCAGCCAGCCCAAATTTACACAGAAACAGTACTCAAAACTGAGTCTGCTACAAAAGTAAACAGAAGCCATTCAAACCTGGAATCAAAAACTTTTGTTTCCAGAGAACACCGCACTGTAACACTGCCTCTTCTTACCTTTGGACACAATAAAACACGGATCTAGGCTTGGATAAAGGCAAGGCTGAAAGCTGGCTTTAGAAATTCCATCCTAACCATCCAGATTTGTGACCAGTCCTGCCATTCTTGAATGCATAAACCACTCATCAAGTTTTGTATTTGTTCTTTTAACCACACAGGACAACCTCCTGCTTCTCAAAGCAGATATGGAAGATGGATACTGGTATAAAGGGCTAAAAATTAAATTAAGTATGAGGAAAACCTATTATATGCATGTTTTATGGGCACAGCTGTGCCACAATTACTTTGGGGAAGGAGAAAACTTTGGAGTCAAACACAACAGGGCATTTTTGAGGCACAAGATGCCTTCTTCTGTGAGCATGGGTGGAAGAACAGAGCCAGGAGCAATTTCCAGTCACTTGAAACTGCCTACGAAGAGGTACACACAAAGAGAAACACAAATTCAAGCAACTCTTGCAAAACACAGCTAATACAAGCTTAGAACACAGTTATAGCTGAATTACAGGTATTTTTGCCAAACCTTCAATATGCCTCATCTGTTAACAACAAATGCAGCCACAGATTTGAGGGAGAAAGGGTTTCCAGTTTTCAGTAATTATCAACAGAATATTAATTACACACCTACCATCACTATTTCACTATGTAAAGACCCAGTTAGCTGTAATTTTAATGCTGCATATCACTCAAAGATAGATCCTTTTTTTTAAAGAAACCTTTAAAGCACTACGAAAATAAGAATTAAAAAGAAATAAAAACCACCACAGACAAAATGTCTACCTCAGATGGTGTTAGAAATGGGAAATACTGGCTTACCATTCAAAAAAGCTGTAATAAAAGACAAAGCATCTGCTGTAGTATTCTCTTTTGTGTCCTTCAAGTTTCCTCTTTGGCTTTGTTCACCAGAACCTTGATGGGTCAGGAAGGGCCCTTGAAGGGTCTCCTCCTTGTCAGGCAGGAGCCCACATTTAGGGCAAATGAAAACAACAGCTTTGAGGGGAGTGGGGTTTGGGGAGCACCAGCACAGCCTCACATGAGCACAGGTGATGAAATCCCAAACAAGGACTGCCTTTGTGAAATAACTGCCTGAGCCAGGCAACTGCACGTCCTTCAGATTATCCTTACTTCTGGTGATGCCTGACTCTTTCCATGACCTACTGCTGGTAATTTAGATCATTTTAATCTCATTGGACAATGTTCAAACTTTCATTTCTTAAGCCTCCTTTGTGGATTCACAACCCTTAGGGAAACAGAATGCTATAATTTTTCATAGTAATAACGAGAAATAATGCAACTATAGGACAATGCTAACATTATCCCCTGCAGCTGTTACTCAAACACTTTCCTCCAAACACTGCAAAACCAAAAAACACAGCAAGATAAGCAGTAGTCCCCAGATGAATCAGGCACTCATCAGCACACTTTTCTCCACCCCACTGAGTTATTCACATGATCTGTCCCTTGTGTAGGTCAAAATAACTTGCTATTGGGGAAAAGCCTGACAAACTCTTCAGAACTAGGAGCATACTGTGTGAAATGTATGGGAAAAAAAGCCAACAGAAAATACTTTTTCAATGACAGTAATGCTGCAGACTGCTCCTCTGGAGCAAAGACCTACACTCTGTCACAGGACGTGAAATCATCAGTATCCAAAAAATTTCTGAAGACAATGACCACTTGTTCGTGTTCTCTGCTGTACCATGCAGACGAATGTCAGTTTCTGTGCCCTCGGTCACGTTACCAACAGTCCCTGTCACAGCCCTTCTGCCCGGTCATCATCCATGTTCTCCCCACCAGCACTCCCAACCCTTCCCAACTCACCCACTCGCCGACCTCCCCAAGACTCAGGTTTGCCAGATCTGAACTGACTTAGGGGAAGGTACAGGAAGTTTATTAGTCAAAGCCACCTCCCATAACAGAGCCACAAACTTTGTAAACTTTGCACCTCTCTTAACAGGCCACTTCCTATTACTTTTCTAGCCGTTGATCTCTATATGCTTCCTTTTCTTTTGTTTTTCCCAGCTGACATGCTATGGGTTTTATTTACCCCGCCTTTTCTCACATGGTCTTCAGGATGTTTTAAAACTATCTTTCCCCACCACTAATTTAAACAAGCCTTGACAGGGATTAGACTCGAAACCTGAACTGGAAGAACTGAAGAATTTGAAGCTTTGTTACAATATCAGATGCATCCTCAAACATACTCTAAATATAGTAAAAGGCTGGCCTAAATCTGCTATTCCTTCATGTTTAATTCAGATGCCTTTGAGTGAATGCATCTCTACCCCCCCCATTTTCTCATCCCCAGTTCTCATCACCTGTGTACTGAAAATTACAATGACTTTAACTTAGACAAATACTGCAAATCACAGAGGAAATGTGTTAAAACACTATAGTTGTGAAGAAACAAATTGTCTGAACAACACAATAGATCTAGAGATTAACGCACTATATTGCAACAGGGATTTTACAACTTCACTAAAGTAGCTATCAGTACAATTTATAAACTATGTAGTTCCTTCAAACAGAAGACAAGTGCCTAACTCAGTAATGAACAGAACTTGCACTTTTCTAGCCAAGAGCATTACAGGTAAGAAGGAAGTGATGATGCTTTTGATACAGCAGTGTAAATCAAACCAAATTCTAGTAGCAGATCTCTGTGCCACCAGCTTCTTAACAAGTGGGGATGAAGGTTCCCAGAATGCCAGCACATGCAGAAACTTACACTCTAAACTAACATGCCAAAACAACGTGAGCTTTGGTATCAAAAGCTTCTGAAAGGCCTTGAATTTTGTTACACTTCTGGGATCATCTAATACACTTGTTTAAATACAAATTCAAGTGAGCTAGGATTAAACCTGATACAGACTTTGGAACACATTTTTCTAGCCTAATAATGACCTTCAGAGATAGCAAACTCTCAGCCTTAATAAAGATGCAAAACTAGCCTTTTGACTGAATGTATAGTGCAGTATTTCTGGGTGAGCTCCCATTTAGTTTTACTGCTCCCCCTCGCAAGATAACGGTCTGTCATTAGTTATTTGTTTCCCTAGTTATGCCCTTAAAAGGGCTCCAAGGCAAACATGTAAAAGCAAATTCTTCTGAGTAACAACATTACTGTAAAGGACTGTATAAGACAAGACAAGGTCACATGTCTCCAGTTTCCAGAGAACCGAGGATATCCTCACAGAATCCTGTACCAAAATTTGGGTTAAATTTTTTGTGGTGCCCTGCGGTTGGGGGGGAGGGGGGGTGGGTAGCAGGGATATCCAGTCATTTCCCAATCACGAGACAGAAAACAGCACCAAGGCTCTACGTAAGGCACTTTCCTCATACGATTAAAACTCTATTGCTGTCTAAAAACCAAAACAACGTACGGGCTTAATAGCAGGAAAACAAAAAGGCAACCCTCCCCTAAAATCAGATTAGATCTTCCTTTATTTTTAATAGCATCGCACCGACGATTTACCCCTATCCGGAGCCAACCCTGCGGTGAGGCAGGGCGGGCACCGCTCGCCACATCCTCTCCTCACTCGCAGGGTCGCACCCCGGCTTCAACTCACCCGAGCGGGAACCGAAGCGCCGG